>CM061042.1:80550855-80830855 GCA_030762985.1 Adelphocoris suturalis
TCATCCGTCCAAAGACACTTCTCAAGGAATCCAGGAACATCCTTGGGGAGAACGTCCGCTCTGGCGAGGAAAGCAAGACGACAGACCTCATCACCATCTCATAATCCCTTAACAGTGTGGGCACGGTAGGGGAAAATTTTGTTATGACGAAGGGCATTTTGGATGGTAGCCTTCGATAAACAAAGATTGCAGAAGGAAAACGACTGGTTTTCTTGAAAGAACAACATAATGTCGATTTCCTGGTCGAACGAACGAACACGAGGAGCGAGCATCAAGTTAGTTTGAGAAGCCACTGATGCACTATGACCAAAATCTTGTATAGCGTTCCTCATGGTGTTCTTGTCAAGTGTTCTTGTCAGGTTGACGTCTACGCGGGTACTGTTCAGAATACCTCCTAACTGCCCTAGCAAGACGCTACCACACTCGTAGTAAATTCGGACCATTGCAGTCCTTTCTTCCGATGAGTGGCGAGCCACACTAGTACGAGGCATGTGACAATGATCTCGTACTCAGAATGGCGAAGACTGAGCTGATTCTATTGTAGAATTCAACTAACTGGAGGATTATCGCTTTCATGATTTGTCAGAACACAAATAAGACAATCTCAGAGCCCACTTTCCACAGATATCTTAACCAGACGATCTTTGGTCGTGTGTACATAACTTCCACTTACCTCGCACGGTAATCAGGAGGAAAAAATACCTGATTATTCAAAGGTCATTGTGACGAGTAGCACCGTGTTAATTAAAGTCGATAAACACTGAAAATACATGCGCCAGACATCACATGTTAAAAGATGATAATTTTTCAAAAACCCCATTTATCGCTATAAAATCGTTAAAATTCAATCAAATGAAAAAATGGGCTTCACCACGTGATTCAGTGGTAAAAAATAGTGAAAAAACATGTGCCATACTTGGGGTTGCCCAACAACCGAATTTCGGCCTATTGATAGGATTACGCATCTTTGCGGCCTCCAAGAGTGGGTTGGGCAGTCAAAAAATTCGGTCGAGGGGTCAAATTTTCATGAAATTTAGTGAATGAAGTAAAAACGAAGTTTGAATCAATTGCGCACGTGCGCAGTGCACGATTTTGTCATTTTTGTGATCCCTGCACAAAATCATGATGTTCTTTAAAAAATTCTCATTTAGCTATAAAATAAAGATTTTCGTGGGGGGAGGGGGGATGAACGTCTCGTTGGACACCCTGTATATTAAATAACAAAAAAAAAAAAAAAAAAAAAAAAAAAAAAAAAAAAAAAAAAAAAAAAAACAGTTTTCTCGCGGTTGCGGCTATGTTACCGAATTGAGTTTACTCAGGTGATGAGGAAAGAGCTCATCTTTTATTCATTTGACGATGTCACAGAGAGGCTCCTTGTCAAATTTCAAATTTCTAGGTTGAATATGAGACAATATACCGAAGTGAGCTGATCTGATTAGAACCCGTCATTGCATTCGTTTCTTAATGTGTAGAGAGGCTCCCTGTCATATTTCACATTCCTAGGGTGAGGAGGAGAGAATTCAGCTCACTTAGCTGATCAGGCAAGACCCATCATTTTATTCGTTTTTCGATTTCCCGGAGAGGCTCCCTATCAATTTTAGAATTATCAGGGTGAAAAGGGGAGCATATTACTGAGTAAGCTGATCTGACTGGAACTCGTCATTGTATTCGTCTCATGATGTCCTGGAGAGGCTCCCTTTCAAATTTCAAATTCCTGAGGGGAATAGGATATATTTTAGCTAAGTCAGCTGATGGTTGGAACCCGTTATTGTATTCGTGTCATAATATCTTGGAGAGGCCCTCTGTCTAATTTCACTTTACTGTGGAGAAAAGGAGATAATTTTGCTCACCCAGCTAATCAGGAAAGAGCCCAACATTTTATTCGTCCCTTGATGTCCCAGAGGGTCACCCTATCAAATTTCAATTCTCTTGGGTGAACAGGAGAAAATATTTAGCTCCATTTTGATTTTAGAAATAAACCAGTTGAACAGCAACATTGCTATAGTTAATAAGGCGATTTTAATATCACTTTTTGATAATCTATCTTTACGAATAGAAACTGCTCGGCTCAACCCACCAAAATCGTTTTGGTATCACTGACTTGGTTATCGAAAGTTTTTTACGCCTGAACCCACACCATCAACATTTGACGTGAAAATGTCGATGCGTGTTCAGTTTTTCCTTAATCACGAAGTTGTTTACCCGGGTGACGTGGGTTGGAAAGTCCAAGTTCACAACGAAGGAGTAAATCTAGAGAATTGTCTAAAGCCTAAAACTATCCCTGAAACTTTCTCGTCAATTCGTGCCCACCCGAATGGAAATCGGTGAAGAGCGTTTTGAGATTTTGATCCATACACAAACCAACATAACATTTTTGTACATATAGGTAAATGGTGTGTGGATTTTGTAGTTCCTATCAGAAATAGTAGGTATTTAAAGACCGGAAGAACGATAAGTGTTTTGAGAACATTTAAAAACCATGAACAGCAGATCCTAAGGATTCAATGTTCAATCACTTAATCTTTGAAAAATCATATCTCTGCTTTCTACTGCTTAAATTTGATGATTTTCATACCAAATTGCCTGGAACGATATTAAAACAAAATAAATTGTATTTTTTTCTTTCGATTTTGACTCATGAACCTCCTGAATAGAGTTTCATCTGATTCGCACGAAAAAACTACCCTTTCATTATTGAAGTTTACGATAACCCGATTTTTTTACATTTCAACCATAAGTCACCCCTCAAGGATGATTGAACGTTGAAAGTAATGCAGAGATTACTAGTACATCCTCTCGGTGGTTGATTTATGATTTTTCGAGCCGAATCCAAAGAGGCTGGTCTATTAATTTTGATGGAGAAAAGGTTCGGTCGGCGGACAGCTTGAAAAAAAAATTCAATTCTCAAATCTAGGTATCTCGAAATGTAAACCACAGAATTTTGAAGAGTGTGTTATAATTTTCTTTCTTGGTTGGTTAAAAAAGTTTATTAATGGAAATAATAAATCAAAATGAGAAATTCCTTCATAAGAATTTGGCCCATTGTGATAAAAGTGACAACCACCCGATAGATAGATAATTAGTGGCGGCTGACGCACAAATGAACTTAGTGAACTGTTTCGGTTCATTTAGTTCTTGACACCGACAAACACATTACCTTCGGACGCGTCCCAACACAGCGTCCATCAACTTTAAACTTTCCAGAATGTTTGCAAAGGGGCCTACACACGCCCCATTTTCTCTCCCCACTGCTCCCCTAATGGCTGTTATAGTTTAAGAGAAGCAAACAGCCCATAGAGCCGGCCCCAGCTTGTTAGAGCGAATAGTTTCAAGGGAGAATCCTTCACTTCTCCATGTTCGCATGTTGCCTCTGGAGCAACTTGAAGCTCCATCAGTTTCGCGTTCCCGAAAAGGCCTCCAGGGGCGGCAAAATCAAGAGTGGGAGAGAGAGCAAGTAATATTGCCCATTGCAGGCAAACACGCATCAACTGTGTACTCAAACAGAGAGGGAAGAAACATCATTAAGGAATTTCAATATTGACCCCTCTCTTCGGTTCGTCCCCTTTCTAATTCAGCTTTCCCGCGGCCTCTCGCGTTACCGACCCTTTTCCGTCTGCCCAGGCAAAAGCGCTCTCATCTTGGAGCGTTTTCGGTCCATTATTACTCTAATTGCTCCAGTATCCCGTTTGCCAGCTTCAACGGCGAAACCTTTCTGAGAAACCCTTTACCAGATACATAAGAGCCAATTAGTCAATCACATTTTCAAGGGAAACATCCATTAGTAAAATACTCTATGACTCGAACGAAATGTTTATCAATCTGGTTCATTGAATCCAACTTCACCTGATTTTCACTGGAAAATTCGAGGCTGTTGTCAGTAATTGAGTTGCTCCTCAATCGATAAAAATAAAGACATATTAATGGTATCAAAATGACGGCGGCGGCGTAATGAAACCATCAGGACCCTAAGCGATCACTTTGTCGAAATTCACTTATTAGTATCGTATCTTTGGATTCCTCTTCGAGCCCCGTGGGCGTCGTAGGTGGAACTTTTTGATAATAATTGGACATTATTGTTTTATATGTTTGTCTATGTGTTTTCTACGTCACTAGCCTATGGATTATAGCCTAATCCCTGGGTCCATTGTGGGTCATAGGAGGAGGGGGGGGGGGGGGCACATGCCCTGCAACATCCCAACCCGGCTGCCAACGGTATCACGGAACAAGGGGGGGGGGGGGGGGGGGTGTTGGACGTTTAGCGGAATCCTCGCCCCTGTATGTGGTGTGTTTTAGCAAATTTTCGTAGAAAATAAAACTATTGCAATAGCTCCAAAAATTTCAAAATCAACACTTTCGAACAATTTCTTCATTGAAATCCGTTTTGGGTCATTCTGAAACGATTTCCAGAGTTCAACGCTTTTTCATATGTAAATATATTATATATATATATATATATATATATATATATATATATATATATATATAGGTATGTATATGTACTCGTATGTGCGTGTGTGTGTGTCATACAAGACGATAACTCTCCTTAGGAATGCGATGAAAATTCCATTCTTGCGCCAAATAATCAAGCTTTCCAAACAAAAGGATGAGTTCGTTGGCCAACACTTTTGGACCACATTAAATTGGTTAAATTTCCCCAAATTTACTAAAACTATTACTATAAATTGCTAAAACCATAAAAAGTTTATCAACAGCGAAATTGAACATTATAAAATTTACGCACAAAATTAGGCAGACAATTGTACTTAGGTAAATTTCAATAATATTTGCTGAAAAATCTATAAGAAATTCCCATAACGAGCTAAAATTTCCAGATCTCTTGAATTTCAGAATTATTATTTTTTTTTTTTAAAGAGTTTTGCTGCCATAAAATTAGAAGTTGACTCATTATGCTACGTTAACTATGTTATAGGTATGCACTCAAAATGCTCGAATTTCAAAACAGTACAACAAATTTCTAAAAAAGTGTATTCTAAAACAATATGTTTTATCCCGATCATCCTGCATGACTGAAACTTTTTTGTGTTGTGTCTTGTGTTGTGTGAGGTCCGTTTTGGGAACGTTAAAAGAAAGGACAGGGAGGAATGGGACACGTCGAACTGGGCCCCCGGTCAAACCATTCCTAGGCGGATTACCATCAACCCTCGAAGGGTGTGGGTAGAATTTAACCACTGGTCAGTCGGGCAACATTTATCATTAGTTAAGTGATCGAGCAACATTAGTTTTGTGAAGTGATCAGACATTCGTTTTCATTTTAATGAACGATAGAATTAAAAACTAAAACATAATTTAAGCACATAAATACAATAAAACTTCACTAAAACATGAAAAAAAGTTTGGTGGTCTGTGTGGTGAACTTTCCAGCACCTCAGTCTGGATGCTCACAAGCTCGCATCTCAAGAATACATAACATCAAGAAGTCAAACCCTAAGTGAAAATTCAGATTTGTTGGACATATATAGATCAAAATTATGTATATAGTTTGGTGGTCTGGATGCTCGCATCTCAAGAATCCATAACATCAAGTAGTCAAACCCTTAGTAAAAATTCAGATTAGTTGGACATATATAGATCATAATGATGTGTACCTATTGTTTGGTGGTCTGGATGTTCGCAAGTTCGCATCCCAAGAATCCATAACATCAAGTAATCAATCCCTTAGTAAAAATTCAAATTAGTTGGACATATAGATCAAAATGATGTGTATGGTTTGGTGGTCTGGATGCTCGCAAGCTCGCATCTCAAGAATACCTGACATCAAGTAATCAAACCCTTAGTAAAAATTCAAATTAGTTGGACATATAGATCAAAATGATGTGTATGGTTTGGTGGTCTGGATGTTCGCAAGTTCGCATCCCAAGAATCCATAACATCAAGTAATCAAACTCTTAGTAAAAATTCAAATTAGTTGGACATATAGATCAAAATGATGTGTATGGTTTGGTGGTCTGGATGATCAAAATGATGTGTATGGTTTGGTGGTCTGGATGCTCGCATCTCAAGAATCCATAGCATCAAGTAGTCAAACCCTTAGTAAAAATTCAAATTAGTTGGACATATAGATCAAAATGATGTGTATGGTTTGGTGGTCTGGATGCTCGTAAGCTCGCATCTCAAGAATCCATAGCATCAAGTAGTCAAACCTTTAGTAAAAATTCAGATTAGTTGGACATATAGATAAGAATGATAACTGTGATGTTTGAATGTATTTAAAACTAAGGTGGTTGTGAGCATTCCATTTAGTAGATTATTTTTTGTAGTTTAAGCCAGATTCGACACTGCCTCCAAACTGACCAACCGTGGTTTTTTCGATATCACCAAAAACCCAACACTTTTGTTCTGATTCCTGTAGAATCAGGAGAACATATTATGTGAAGGGCACGTTAGATCAGCATATAGGCCTACAACCTAAGGCGAATTAACGCAAAGCTCGGGGCCACAGGGACGCCAACCCTGGTTTTACTCTCTTATTCTTAGTCGTATGTATTTATGGATTTAGGTTGGATGTTAACACTTTCCAGCTACATGACACTTCACTCTCTTACTCGTATAAGTATTAGGCAGGATTAATGTAGCTAGGTATTCAGAGCGAAAATTAATTTACCCTAAATTCATAACTTATGGAGATTTTAAATCTAAATTGATTGCAGGTAACTCGGGTAAATAACAACAGATAGTTACTCAAATTTAGTATAATCATGCTAAAATATTGGTTTTCATTTTTGGTGGTTAAAACCTTATTGTGAAACAATTTACTCAGAATAATACAAACAACAACCAAGTAAGGAACGAACTATTATATGATGAATAGTTTTCTTCTAAAGATTTTCCAACGTTTCGCGCATCGTGCGCAAAATGTGACGTCACTAGTGTAGGAAACTTTGGAAAATCATAGAAAGAAAACTAATCATCGGGAGAGAGTAAGGATGATGTCAAGTATTTTGGAATGAAATCTATTTTAATTTGAGAAAATGTATTAAATGAACATGTGAGTAACACTAATTCATTGTATGTTGGTGTGTGCCGATATATTTAAATTTTGTTGCTCCATTGAACTTAGGTATCAGGTCTTGTTAGTAAAAAAGGACTAGTAAAGGTTTTATTTAATTTTGGTAGGTAATTACAAGTTGTAGTAAGAGCGAATTTTCGTTAAGTATCATATTATTTGTATTTCACCTAAGTACATTGTTTTATAATTTGAGAACTTTGAGAGTAGATCATTTTTAACTACCAACTATATGGCAAAAAATTCGTTCAACGTAATGTTCAGCTATTTAAAAAAATCCGGGTACCTGCTGTGAGGGCGTAGCTACCTACCTAAGTCCCCGGGTTTTCTATAGGTATATGAGTCCTGAATAACATTTGATGAGATTTTCAATGTTTTCTGAAATTTATAGTTTTTTCGTTATTTCGTTTAATATGAATCATCTTTAACATTTCTCTTTTGAAGAAACCATTTCTCATTCAAAAGAAACGGGGCATAATTTTCCATTTCATTCGGCCAAAATTCTAGGAAATGAACACAATTTATTCAAATTATGGCTTTAATTAGTCCAGTAAGAGTTTCCTATATGCCCACATCTATGTGTTTTGTACATTTTTACCGTACAGTGAACACAACTTACCTACTTAGTTTAAGACGATCTTTTGGCTATACTATTGAACATTTAAGTCAACTATCGTCATTTTATTAATAATACTACCAAGAAAAATGACAATAATAGCTATGCTCTAAGAATATATATATTTTATGGGTTTCAAAATCATGTCTTTGATCAATATGCCCTGGAAATGAGAAAATACATTCTCGAAACGTTGGCTAATTAAGAAGTTTTCTGTGACCAACCTGGTATATATATATATATATATATATATATATATATATATATATATATGTATATATATATATATATATATATATATATATATATATATATATATATATATATATATATATATATATATATATATATATATATATATATATATATATATATATATATATATGTATATGTATATATATGTATACCTAGTTGTGAGGTCTGACACATATGATTAGTTCTTGGATACTTTTAACAAAATATAGACCAGTGATCTGCGTTGAAGGGCTGGGTACCACAGAAATAATAGGTCTTTGTGTAATAATTTGCACTTTTTATGTTTTTTAATTATCATCTATTTATATTCACAAAAATTCGCTCAAACTGACTAAATTAACAAATCTCTTTCGTCTATTCCAAATATGGCTACTTGTATCTCTTTTTTCCGCCCTAGCAGTCAGCGTAAGAATAAGGAGCCGGTATTTTCATATTTCCACACGCACACTCTCGCGCTCGTCGTCGGGTGCTCGTGACCCGTCGAGCTCGAAGTAAGTGGCGTGTGAGTACTCACCCGAGCCCAATGGATAACAAGACCCTTGTCCGCCCAATTATTTACGAATATCCATTTTCTTATGCTTTCGGACTCCCAGTTAGTGCGTTGTTTACAGATCTTCAGTGTACCTTTCCGTATAATGGCCCTTCACCCTGACCCTATTTGCCTTGAATTAGAGTCTAATGGGCCCTTCTCTTCCCCATATTATTCCCTTCCTTGGAGCTTCCCTTACGGGGCGGGGATGTGAAGAGAAGACGAGGGTAGTTCCTACTTATTTCAATGAAATATTCACTGGACCGCGTAACTCTGAGATATGGGCGGCTCTCTCGGATTCTCTATTTCCCTGCTAAGTTTGCTCACTAGGGTTTACGGGCTTGATAACAACCGTGTGTGTAGGACCAATTACAAGAAATATGTTTCCAGGAACAGAGATCAGGACCGACTTACATTTCCCTGAAGAAGCTCAGATAGGTACAATTCACCGTATGAAAACACCAGCCGAGCACTTTATATAACAAGCACGTGATCCAAAAAATAAAATTATGAGAAAAATGAAAAAAAAAAAAAAAAAAAACACGGCAAGCTGACAGCTAGCAGTTAGAGCATTCACTGATGCTTGATATAGTAAGTTAGTGAATTTACGTATATATACCTATATACACTGCTGTCGAAAAAACCTAGTTTCGGATTCGTGGTGGCCGGACCGTAAAAAAACTGTCTACTAAGACATATTCTCTTTTGCAAATTAGCATGCAGAAAAAGGGTTTACGACAAATCCGAGCTCAATAGAATGGTCCAGTCTGAAGTAAACCAAGAACATATTTTGTAAGAAAATCGATTTTCCGTCTCCAAACAAATGGTCTCTTTCAAGGCCTTACAAAAATTGTTTAGGCCATTGAAAAGCTGAGTTCACGCTGAACAGTTTTTAAAAAAAATCTTCAAAAACGGTTCATTATTCAAGGATTTACAGGAAAAAAATCACTTAAAAAAAAGTAAGCGACTTTTTAAAAATTGTGTTCAAAATGGGGGGATCACTGTGTTTTTTGCTTTTTATTGCGGTTTAGAGGGTTGAGCTGAGCTGGAGGAGTGAAAGTTGGTTGTTAGGAGTACAACTTTCACAAAAAACATAACATAAAAAAAAATTAAAAATTGACTGTTCTCAAACGATCAAAGTTTTGAGCGAAAGGTATGAAATGAGGTATACCATTTTTCTTGTTTTGAAAATTATCAGCACCATCCTATCACAATGAAGTTGGAGATTAACAATTCTTTTCCTGAAATGTTGAATGCCATACAGTACATGTTTTAAAACAATGTAACATAATTTAATACTACATTTTCTCATACCCCCAACCACTTGAAATTGTATTCCTATTGATTTAATATCAGTTTTGATCAATCCATTTTGAACTGTTTATCATATTAAAATCAATGACATCGGAAGCCGAGTTTTAAAAATTAAAAAACGGTTGTTCCACAACTTAATTTTTTATCGATTTTGTCCTAAAATAACCGCCTCAGTGCCACTAACGCTCATGTCTTCTTCGACGTTTTGCTTGCATGTCAGGCAAGTAGGTATAGCTAAAAACCATTTAGAAATACCGAAACAGTTTTTTTCCCATAATTCAGCAGTTTAATTTTTCAGGGCACTTTAAATGCTGTTCTGAACTAGTTTATATACCTAGTTATGATGGAAAAATTACGAAATTTTGGTCATATGGTCCTTCTGCATGACTCCAACTTTTGTTTTCTGATTTTGCTTCCGAGTCTTCCCATAGTTATCGGAAGCAATGTTCTCACTTTCGGGAGGAGAAAAATTGTGTCTCCCAAATCGATTTCCACGCGCATGTGTGAATGTGAAAAAAAGTATTGCAATAATCCTAATTTCTACAATTATTGTTCTCCGAGTTTGATGAAATGTTTAGGAAATCTGCCAATTGAGCAGTAGATGTTCCCTGTCAGTTTCATTACTTACAAATCAATAGTTCACTCTGCGCATGCGCAAATATAAATTCCTTCAAGCACCCTTTTTCCACGTCCAAGTCACCCGACCTTGCTCAAATCCGGAAGATACTTAGAAAACAACGAGTTAATAGTCTCATATCAATTTCATCACAATCGTTTGAATGTGAAATCCTTGCAGTACATAACCTCTGCAGAGACAACTTCCAACTTAAAGATGAAATTATCTGGGAACTCGCGGGTTAGGATGGTCCCCCATAAATTTTACCACTCAGAAATTGTTCATTTCCACTGCGCATGGACTCTCTATAGGGCCATCAAACGTTATTTTCTCATTACCTCTCTTGGATGGTAGTTGAGAAATGAAGATGTGAGAGTATTGTTACTGGCTGCTGCGTATGCGCGAACCCATCATATTTTGTTAGATGCCTGACTTTTACTATTTTCATACAATTTCGATCATAATTTTTCTGGGAATGAATCGTTAATATTTCAAGGTTATTTAAAATTTTAATGATTTGTACAGTCATGGAATATATGTGAGGAAGCTATGTGCCAACTAGGCCGGCGTTTTATTAATAAAAATTTGTATTTGTTATCCTTTGCAATGCACTTTGAAAATTTGCTAAACATCCCATGAAATATTTGTTCAAAGTTCTTGGAAATTTTAACACCTCGCTACTTCTGTTTTAATTAGAGAGAGCCCGGATTATTAATTTCTCGTTTTTCGCTCGTTCGTTCAAAAAGGGGTTTAACCTCATGAGCATGTAATCGAGGGCAAAATCGCTGACAGAGGGTAAATCACTAGGTAGCTTCGGAATTTTGCCTTTCCCAATAATTTGGTCAAACTGCGAATAGAAAGAAACTGAGGTCGCGTCATGGAAGACGGCCAGCGCTGCGGACGTCAATAACATGTCTTTACAGCGATGTTTTGGCCAAGTCCAATCATCTGATACCCACCGTAACGCACCTTTTCGGGATTCTCTAGGTGAGATATTTCGGCAGATGGAATAAAATATGTGATATTGCCCAAAATTGATTCTTTAGAATTGTTGATGTCAGAGCGAATGATTTTGTTTGAAAATCCTATGAAGTATAGCATTTCTAAGTCAAATTAAACCTTTTCCAGACCAAATGAACCCTTTTCTAAGTCAAACGGACCCTTTTCCAAGTAGAATGAAACCTTTTCCAGACGAAATGAAACCATTTGGGAAAATGAGCCTAAAGAGGTGGAACCTTGTAAATTGCAGTAGAAAGATTTGACAAAATGAAAATTCGATGTATTTTAGACATTGGATTATCGAAGTAGTTTTCACCATAGTGGAATAGAAAACTTGCTAATTTATTTAAGAAATTTCTAACTGCAGAATGTAAGGTGGTTACACACAACATAATTAACGGAAGTCACCAATACGTCAGATGTCTTCTTTGTGGCTTATTTTTTGAACATTTTCCCAAATTCTGATTTATTCCCAAAGATCTTGTTATTTATACTTCAAAGTTTGTTTACTTTACAGAAATACACCATGTTTGGAAAAGGTTTCATTTGACTTGGAAATGCTATATTTGTTCAGCTTCCGCCGAAATTAGGCCAGGACGACGCTTAATTATGTACTCCCGATATAATTACAGGAAGCCCAGATTAAGTCCTGCGTTTGTTCACCCAAAAAATGGATTAACCTCAAGAGCCTGTGATTGAGGAGGAAAGCGACGATAGGGGTGAAATTTCGAGGTAGCCGGCATTTCCTCTATCCAAATATTTTAGACGATATGCTGGTAGGAAGTAGTTGAATACACGCCATAGATGATCAGCCGGCGATTTGGTTTTCGTCCGACGACGTCATTCCCTTGTTTTACAGCGCTGTTACGGCCATTTCTAATCATCTGATACCCTCCATATAGCTCCATTTTGGAATGCTGTTGACGAGATCATTCTGCTGATAAAATATAATAAATTAGGCAAAATTCGTAATTTTTGAATCGTTGGAATTTATTGTTGGTGACAAAGTGGTACATTTTCTGTGAAAATCAAATAAAATGTTTGTTCACGTCCACGGAAATTCGGCCAGAACGACGTCTCATTAATCCTGATTTAATTAGAGGGAGCCTGGATTAATTCCCGTTTTTGTTCGCTCGTTCGCCCGAAAAGGGGATTAACCTCATGAGCATGTAATTGAGGAGAAAAGCGACGACAGAGGGGAAATCTCGAGGTAGCTTCGGCATTTTCTCTCTTATGCCGAAGTAGAAATCCCCCTTCCGCCATCACCCCCGCCGCCTCCGGAACGCAGATAGGAAACCGGTAATGAGAAGGTTTGCGCCGGGTTTGTGTCCCGAAGACCATCAATGGGAACAGGTTATGCTTTTCATTAGAGGCAAGATCCGTTGTTGTTTTAAGCATGCCTTTATCTAATCAGACAAAGGCTCGCTATGGGAGGGGTGTGGACAGAGGGAGGGTGGAGGGAGACGAAGCTCGTTAATGTGGAAAAGGGGGGGGGGGGGCGGCGGAGCTCCCGGAGGCGGCAATCGTTATAACTCACCCCCGGGCCGTCTCCCTAACAGGGTTTGCTTAATTATCGCGAGTCAATTAATTGGAGAAGGGTTGTGCACTCCGCGAGAAGAGGGAAAAAATCCTACCCCCTGCCCCCCCCCCCCCTCCCAACCACCACCTCAACATCCTAAAACTCCCATCTCTCAGGGTTTGTAGTTCAGGGATTTCCTTCATGTTGGAAAGCTCTGATTTTGAACGTGCACTTGTATCTCTCTTTTTTTTTTGTATGCTATTCCTTCTTCAGCACTACCTTTTTTTCCCGACTCCCCCGGTTTCGTACGCTTTGTTATGTGACTAAACTAATAAGGTTACTCCACCGTTTGAATTCTCAATATTAGCGACTGTCCTCCTAGGAGCAGTAAAAATAGGAGAAAAAAGACAGAATCTAACGTTGAATAATTTCTCTTTTTTGAGCTATATCTCCTCCATCACTACCAATCCATTTTTTGCCCTCCATATCTAGATCAAGCTTCCCCATCTTTGGTACCTACCTGACTCAATCAAAGAATTTTCTTAGTGGTAGAAAGCTCAGCCACAAACTCACATACAGACATACTCATGCTGCCGTACTCATTTCTCTTTATCAATATTTTCTGTATCTCCCGAATAAACTTTACCATGTTCTATTATGTTCCCTAGTAGGTTTTCTCCACCGATTAGATCTATAGGACTATTAATTCCCACCCTAGGCTGAGCAGTACAAAACGTGAATATAATAATCAAAATAAACCAAAAACGTCTCCCGAGTTCGGTGTGGTACATAGCTTTGTATTCATGGCATTGAAATTATAAATTTGTAGTGGGTAGCTTGGGTGAGGCAACTGGGGTGTTTTTATCTATTCTGGTGCTCTCTCATTTATCCCTACCCGAATCATGGAATTACGTCCCCGTCGTGCATCCCGGCCACACTTGGGTGTAAGAAACATTAGTTAAAAAACCATAAACTAGAGGGATTTGGTACGGGAAAGTGACACAAAGTTACCCACTCGATTTGGGCACCTCGGCAGGAGTGCTTCGAGGTACCACCACACCACCCGCATGCTAAGAGGCTCATAGCTCAACTGGTGGTAATTTTATATGGGCACTTCCTTTTATCTTTCTCTTCCCCCTCCTCCTTCTTCAACTTCCTGATCCCAAGCCTGGGTAAGCGTCGGGTATGCCTAGGCGTCCCCGCTTTTTCAATGTAGATTTTTTTTTTTTTTTTTTTTTTTTTTTTTTGGTGTAGAGTTCAACACTCTTTTTTGTGTTCTGTGGGTGTGCCCCCTCCCCTTTTAAGGTTTTCCGTGAATTAGAATGTAACGCGGCCATGCGGAAGGCTTTTCAAATCAAAAGCTACCTTTTAAGCCAATAGAGGGCACTGCCGTGCATCAAACCATAGAGTTGGGAAGTCTGTCACAAAGTTGGGTGAATCTATGGTACCGATTAAAAGCATTATAGGTACGGATATGGAAGGAAATTGAGGATTCGTTTACTGCCCACGATTCTTCCTCCTGCTCCTCCAGATCCCGTTTTCACAGCAGTAGCGCAAAATTTCTTTGCTGCTACTCATCCTCCAGGGATGAAACTTGAAATGGAACGCTTTTAGTTGACGTCGATACTTTTTCTATTTATTAACGGCTTTACTTCTATTTTAAATTGTATGAGTGTGCTGAAATAAATTAACCAACCTTCGAATTATGAAAATTTAACACTCAAACGAACAATAACTCCATAATGTTTACGCGATACTTGAATGTGCGGCAATGTTTGACCTTGACAACTGTACCTAGACAATATCCTTGGTTTTCCATCGTCTCGCCTCATTAATTTTTGATGTACCCACCACAACACACCATACCACTAGCTAATAAGTTATTCACATTCCCTAAGCGATTGTGATGAAATTCCCCGTGATGGAACCATCGTTGTCCAAATTCAGCGCTTACGAGAGCCTGAATTCCGAATTCGCTAAGAATGGCATCTCAAAAAAAGACGTATCCGTAGCCAATCCTGTAGAGCTCGTCGATAAAGGAGAGCGGATTGTCGCTATTTACAGCTTCCCTAAGATCAAACGCCCGCGTAACAACCCCAACTTCGGCCGGTCAATCTCCTGCGAGTTTTTATCAAAAAAATTGCAAGATTTGTGCCATCAACCTTGCACTGGACATCCAAATCTTACCAATAGTTCAGCAAATGAAATCGTGGGCAACTCTCCCCGATCTTCTACTATTTCCACTCCTGGGATAACAGGAACAAACGATCCTTTGTCAGGTAAGAGGGAATTTGTAATCCCGAAGAAACTCAGTAGGTACATAAGTAGGTACTAACTTCGATATTGAGTTCGGATTGGAAAAAATTATATTCTTGACGAATTCTTATAGAAAATTGCACGCTGATTACGAATATACCTATATTTTAGGGTAACAAAATAGTCCTTCAACGTTCAAATAGAAAACAATGGCTTTTATATAAAATTAAAACTAGTTTTAGGTCCAACTTTTGAAATAAATAAATTTTACTGTTGGCAAACAAAATTACCTTCTTAAAATCATTAAAAATTCATTTTAAAACGAGCATGATTTTATGTACTCCAGAACCAGTGCACGTATGCTTCAGATGGTAGGAAGGTTACCTGGAGGTTTCATGAAATTTCTATTCAATCAGAGAAAATCAAAACTACGTTATATCACTTTTCGTAAGGAACCATCGTTATTTGCAGTTATTGAAAGGGACAAGATCTCACAACTCAGTTCCACCTCTCATAGAGTTCCTTGTTAGTGGGAACTCGGGCTGGAACATATATATATATATATATATATATATATATATATATATATATATATATATATATATATATATATATATATATATATATATATATACTTATTTTGAAATCGTTAGAAGGTCGATAATGAGATTAGGTCAAGAACGGTTTGCAGAAAGTAGGAATAAAATATCTTTGGCCTCTATATTAGTGTTCAATTGGGATCAATCCCATTGCATTAAAAATAGTTTTAATTTTGATGGAGTTACAGACCTACCTGGTAGCAAATGAAGGTTGACCCAGATTCAAGTTTCTTTGCCGATGGATAAACCCGAACTGAAACGGTAGTCGCTTTTTTTTTACATCTGAGTCCAAAAGACCTATTGACAGATCATAACATGTGATTCATTAATAGATTCTGGTGGTGCATAAAATGTGGTAGAAATAGCTCAAATGGCCATTAATCGACAGGCATTTGACGTTCTGTCGAATAACTGTGTGTTGGACTTCTAACATTCGAACATGAATTATCTAATCTTATTCCTTACATTATGTTACCATTTCATTATGCGACAATTTCAGGGAACGATTTCAGAGCTAATTTGCGAAAATTGGTACTTGGGAGGAAAAATGTTGATAAATATCTTCTATTGATAATATTTTCTAAGAAGCTTCTTCTCGATCTTCATTTGAACATAGTATCAGCTGATGGGAGAATAATAGATAAAAATGTATAATAACTGATGAAGAAGTAGGTAATAGTATCTCGCAAAGAGGGATGTTTAATGATAGCCACAGTACTTACGAAACCTCAAAAAGTTCCTAACTTGTCAAGTGAAAAAAGTAAAACTTTTCAGGACAGCTTAAAAACTTCGTAACTTGAATTCTATGAATTCCTAGTCTGCTCCATTTTTTTCTTTAAATCAAATAAAAAATATGAACATGCTGAGATACTTAAGGCACCCCGCAGGGTTTGTTACTTGGGCACTTTCCTCTAAATAGGAATGTTGGGTCTGATTCCATTACTGACGGAAACTTTGCTACCTACCTATGTATTTTTGAGGTGCGAGCGTTGCGAGAATCCAGACCACAGTGATTAAGCAAAAACACAATGCTTGACTACTGCATCATTACCTCACCGAATACCTGAACATTACAGTCCCAAACCCACACTATTTTTTGAGAGTTTTACTGCTTGAGAGCGATTTTTGTGGAAAACTAAACGGAGTAACACTTCCTTAGCAATGCAGGCGTTTTTATGTGAAGACGTGGGGTGTTACCCTTTTTGGAGAGAATAAAAAAGATACACCATCCCCCCCCCCTTCCCCCCGTTTTACTCCAACAGTTCAAAGTTTACTTTGACAGGGGCGATTTTAATTCAATTTTAGCTGAACATATTGTTAACTTGTTAACAGCAACTCCTTTATCGCCTTCAAAATGAACTTCAGAGCAATAATGTGTCTTGAACGGCTGAAAAACTCTGCGTTAAGAATGCCTTCATTGAGGAATCTCAATATTATTATTTTTGGCATTGCTTGTATGTTGCATATTTAAATAGCCGCTGTGTAGAAGCAATCTGTTTTTCTGGTTACTCTATGCAATCTCCATTCCAGAGGACCCAGTGCGTGACAAGCCTGCTGCTCAGGATCACTTTGCCAAGAGCTCAACTAATCTTGGGATATCCCTTCCATTTAAAGCTGTAGAAGCGTCCAGAGACACTAAAAGATCACTTTGTATCGGCTCTCAAACGAACTTGAATAATATTTCAAGTAGTAACCATTTAGGTGGAAGTGCTACAACTGTAACGTACAACTGTGAAGACTCTAAGACAAGTTCACACTGGATTATACCGAATCGGCAAACTCCTGCTCCATTAAGCTGTCTGTCCGAACATTTTCATGATGATCGACAATCTAGCTGGGTATCTATTGCAGAAGGTTTACAGGCAGATTATTGCCGTAACGAAGATCATTCGTTCTTGGCTCTCCGAAATTCTGAAATATTAAAAGGCAACTGCGAAAAGAGGCAACTCAACAAGTCTGGTGATGAGCCAAAGAATAAGGGAAACACCAGCAACCACTCCACAACCGTTGATAGGCAAGTAATGACAGCTTTGCACGAATTCTCATATCTAAGCAAGTTGCGGAAGATTTTCTACAATGGCGAGGATCTCAGAGAAAAAAAGCTAAATAAGAACTTGAATTCGTCATCTCAATGTGACTCACATAAAAATGGGATTGGTGAATATGCGAGTCCTATTTTTTCTTTTGAAAAGCCTGGCCGTTTCGTAGACGTCTACTGGATTTCTGATGATAAAGCGTGTAATGGAGGTGGTTGTGAGGTAAAAAGTGCGAACGAAGTAGAAGAAGGTGAAGGCTCAGAACCCAAAAAAAATTTGGACAATCATGGAAACCCTTCGTTTACGGATTCGCTCCCGCCAAAACGAAAAAAAGCTGGAATGGTGATTCATTTGCTTTGCTTTGGCGGTCTGATATTGTACTCCTACACCGTACTGTTTTTGCTGCTGTATACAGCAGAACAGAGGAAACGATTATGGGAAACTATCCAAGAAAGTGGAAAAGTCGCACATGAAGAAGAAAAGGAATTGAATGCTGCCATCGTACAGAGCTCACGACTGGTGTTATGGTGGCGAACTATAATGAACGATGTGCAGATCGTGTGACAATATGATTAATGAACGCAATAAAAAACACAAAAAAGTAATAAAACTATGAAGTTAATATCAGGGATAACAAGAATAATATTACAGTCTGATTTACCTATATAGGGACTTGAATGTTGTTCACGTTTCGTACTTGAGAACCCAGTTTTTTTTTTTTTTTAAATAAGTATTTTTTGGAGCTAAATTTTTGTGAAAGGGTTGTGATATGCTGGCCAGCTACTGTTTTCTTTTTTCATTACCTACTTCTTTTTCATTTTGCAAGATTCCTATTTTATTTATTTATTTATTTATTTTATTTTTTATTTTTTTTTTTCATGAGGTACCTAGGTATCACTAGGTAGTCCAGCTGAAATTTAAAAAAATCATAATTTCATTACCTACGTTTTTACTAACTTCTGCAATCTATAATGTTAACGTATTCCAACGACTCCACAAAATGACTAAACTTTTTAAATGAGAAGAAAATATGTTTTTTCAAGTTTTATTAATGAATGTTTCGATTTCATGACAAAGATAATACATTGATGTTACAGATTATAGACTTACATGATCATTTACCCATTTCTTTCAATAAATTATTCAGAATAACGCATCCGGTTCATCGTGACCCGACCTCAGTGTTCAAGTAAGGAAATTCCCCTCAGTGCGAAAGGGTTAAGATTGTTAATGAGTTTTGGGGTTATTTACATAACATATTGTTTGGTAGTTTTGTGGCACGTCGGGAAGATGCTCTGGGAAGGTTTTGGGGACACGCTATGGTGCCGCAGCACCCCAAATAGGAAACCACCCCTTCGGAAGATAGTGGAAATGAGAAAGCAGTTGAGGCAGCGGGAGCTTTCAGGAAATTGCCGAGAAGTGAGGAGAGCTTGTTGGGAAGAGAAAGAATAAAGTATTTAACGAGTCATGATGTTAAGTGATAAGGGGAAGAACCCCTCCTTGAAATATGACCTTGTCAACTTCCGTGGCGGCCCCCTCACTCCTGGAGAAAAACCACTTATTCTCTCAAGTGCGGGGACACCTTGGGAATTATTCACGAGGCCATCAACTGCTCCGGGTGGGGGTCTACCCTGTTTTAGTGAGGAAGGTCAAATGTAATCGCTAATACGTTGCCTGTGGGACAATCTATCCGAAAGGTTTGCTAACTCTCATTTCTATCTTAGCTTCTCTCTTTGTCTGGAATGTTTCTTTTCACCATTTCGAAATCGTCACACCGCTCCACAAGTTTTTGTGAGAGAGATTTGGTAAGTGCCGTGTAAGGCTCTACAGGTTGTTGAGTCTTCACCTGAGCTATAGAGAGGAAACTTGAATCTTAAGATAAAAATATAATCTTCATTAGTCATGAAACTATTGGGAGAGCTTAGCAGGTGCCTCCCAGTTACACTGGACTTGGACTAGCATGAGGTGATACACAAGGCTCATTTGGTGATATCTCAGTAATAACTGCATCTCCACTGACAAGGGTTTCAGCATGGACTACGAGTTCACCCACTGTACACCGAGTTCACTCAGTGGGGTCCCAATAGGAATTAAGTATTCACTCACTTGCATCTCAGTAGTAACTAACTGTTACTCGCAAGGGTTTCAGTTCAACTACGAGTGCGATAGTGCGATATTTGTTCAGTCTCTTGCATCTAAGTCGTAACTGTGCATTCATTCACTAGGGTTTTAGTGGTGTCTTCGAGTTCACTCATTGTGGTAAAAGTAGGAGGTACGAGCTCTCTCTCTCTTGCATTCTAGAGAAAAATGAGGAAGTGAGAAAAATGAGGAAATAGCCGGGAGCTTGATTAAAAAAGCGACAGATTTGACTGAACGAACGGATGACATACCCGCGTTCTATTAGTCCTTTTATACTCTGGTAAATGTTCCATGCGTATGCGCTGGCCGTCTATCGGTTGGAGTGAGTACAGAGATTGAGCCTTGAGCCCAGGCTGGGATAGGTGTTATGACAAAAAGGAGATGGAAATGTAGTAGTTCCCCATTCAAAGTGTAGAGAGCATTAACCTGCTACACCCAGAAGATATCCTGAATGATGATAGCACAGGAACTATTCCCAGTTGCAGCATTTGCCACGCTCTCGAGGCTTTAAAAATAAGGAGGGGGGGGGGGGGGAGGAGGATAGAGTGGTAGGGGAGCTCAAAGTTCGCAGGGGATGGTTATGTGTTGATGATTTTTGATTGGTGAACGTTTTGGGGGTATTACCCATTTTCCCATTTGAGAGGGGGGGGGGGGGGGGGGGCAGGATAGTCAAAAATATGTTTGGAAAACTCTAACTTTAATCAAAAACTACTTGAAATTTTCAAATCTGATCCATAACGGGTATTATGAGGGTTTCAGTGAGAACTAATGGATTGTGGTCTAATTAGGAACTAATTGTTTGGTCTCCTGCATCTCATTAGTAACTCTGTGTTCACTCACGAGGGTTTCAGTGAGAACTAATGGATCACTGTGATCCATGTAGGAACTAACTGTTTGGTCTCCTGCATCTCAGTAGTAACTGTATGATCACTTACGAGGGTTTCAGTGGAAATTACCAGATTACTCATTGCTGTTCTAGTAGGAACTAACTTTTCTTCTACATCTCAGTAGTAACTATGTTCAGTCATGTGGATTTCATTGAGAACTAATGGATCACTCATTGTGTTTCAAGTAGGAACCAAGTGTCCGGTCTCCTGCATTTCATTAGTAACTCCGTGTTCACTCACTAGGGTTTCAAATGGTGTCCGCGTCGATATGTTTGGATTCTGATGTAGTATTGTTCTTAGATATCAGCTCTCGCTGCGTACACAGGTGTTTTATTCAACTTCATTAGCTTCTCCTCAGTAGGGCTATAATCAGTTTTGCCATCGCCTCTTACTCGAAATACCTCACAATTGTTAAAAATACTTCCCTATGTTCCTCAAACATGCCGGCAAGATTCTCCACATAATCCTCACCCTTTAATATCACCTTAAAACCTAGAATAACTCCAATTTCAACATCAAACGTCATTTGGTAAAGATAAAAGGGAAAAAGGTGGCCTGAACAAACCAAATTCGTTATCCCAACGCTTATATCCCAGACAGGTTATTGTACGAATCACAAAGTTTCAAATAAGTTCCTTCTTTCAATAAATACTCCTCCAAGGTAATCAATCATCAACAAAATCACAGATCCTGCAGCCATTCAGAAAACACTACTTTTGTTTAGGACTAGAATGATTGTTTGTAATTCAGGAATAGGAACATGATGGAAGGAAAGAAATGCCAAGGTAATTTTATGGGCATTACGTTTGAAAAGAAATAAAATGTAGGTACCTACCTTGTTGCTTTACACTCTCCTCTTTGTAAGTAGCTTGGTAGGTTAGAAACTAAAACAGGTAATTTACATTCTTTCAAACTGTTCGTTTTTATTATAAGTAGGTAAGGGTAGAAAGCTAAATTCCCCATTTTTGAAATTCGCCAGGGGAATCCCCCCAAAGTCTAAAAACCCTAAAATGGGGGAAATTTCCAAACATCGGCAATGCTAGCTATCATGTACTTGTAGCATCTGTTGCTCGAACTAGGCGCTGAAGACAAGTGTATTGCAGGTTAACTGTTGATAAAAATGCAGATAAGCCATTAAGAGTAAACAACTTCATATTGAGTGTCCATGTGTGCTGCTTCCGAGTCTGCAAGGTAGCGGAAGCTTTGTATTCACTTTCGAAACAAAAAATTTTTTTTTCCTCCAAAATCAAAATTTCCACTCGCATTTTGCGTTTCAAAGCCTACCGAACGAATTTGGTTTCGTCTGTCTGCCCGTCCGTCCGTCCGTCTGTCTGTCCACATTTCCTTCTAACAGCCATGATTTCCACAATTTCCATTGGATTTCAATGAAATTTCCAGGAATAGTGTGGGTTTAGCGATAGATGGTCCCCTATTAGTCTCATCATGATTGAATCAGCAGTACGTTCTGGTCATGGGCGAACGTAATTTTCTTATGACAGTCATAAGTCCGTCAATCTTGAACAGATTTTAGTCAGATTTTCAGGGATGATGCGGGAAAGGTGCCTTCAGGTCCCTGGCGACATTCATCATGATTGAATCAGCGGTACGCTGTGCACACGCGCGAGCGTTTGTCTTCCTACATTTCTTGCCACAGCCATAACTTCAATAATTTTGATCGGATTTCAATGCAATTTTCGGGAATAGTGTGGATTTAGCCCAAGATGGTCCCTTATCAAATTCATTATGATTGAATCAGCGATACGCTCAGCGCATGCTTGAATATAATTTTCTTGTGACAGTCATAACTCCGTCAATGTTGAACAGATTTCAGTCAGGTTTTCTGGTTTTTGGTTGCCCAGCACTTCAAAGTCAAGATCGTGGTGAACCGGTCATTTCTGAAAATTTAATGGTGACATTCTGTGAGGGCCACGAGGAAGCTTCAGTGCCATGTCCTTGGCAGTGTATTTTTATATTTCCATCTTTCCGAGTAGATACCTATTCAACAGGTGCCTACGTCTTTGCAGTCAATTTTCGATAACGTTCCCCATAGGTACTATGTTCAATAATTATGCATCAGTGGTTTAAAAAAAGTTCCACTCATGCAGCATGATCGTATGGTTTGGAAAAATGAGCTTTTTGAGTGCAATTGAACTGTTAACTATTAATTTCATGGCAAACAAGTGTTTTCTAAATAATAATTTCCAGTTAAAATAGAGGTTTTGAATTTTTAGCTTTTTTTGCAGTTTTTATCGACTTTTTAGCACATTTTAATGAATTTCAAGTACATTTTACAGCATAATATTGTACATAAACTTTTGAATGTTCTATTTCATAGTAAATACACTTTATTTAATCAATATTCTACCGAAAAATATAAATTAAACAATTTTTAGCCATTTTTAGTTATTTTGTTAGTACATTTTTTGAAATTTGACCAATTTAATGTGATCAAAAAGTGCTGGCCAACGAACTCATCCTTTCATTTGAAAAGCTTGATTTATTGGCGATAGTACGGAATTTTTATCTCAATCCTAAGGAGAGTTATCGTCTGGAATGACACATAAATGTATACACACACACACACACCTTTTCTACAAAAGATAAAGAGCTACGATGTTAAATCGAATGCGAAGGTAAGGTAGTTAGCAATTACTAGCTATTCAATTGCTAATTATTGTTTGTTACCTAACCGTCGAAATCGATTGAAAACTGTAACTTTTCATTTTCTGGGTAAATAGACAACTTTTTAATTACCACTCGTTATCTTTATAAAAATAGGCTTCCACAACTTTGTAGTGAGTGACACACACACGATGTATCATTTTTTTTTCCAATGATTTATCCGTTCATGTTAATGTTATCGATATTAAGAAGGTAGGTATTTGCCACAACCAACTTGGCAAGCCAACTTTTATAATTATAAATTGTCGAAAATGAAATATGTAAGACGGCAGGTCGGAATCAATCTGAAGAAACATATGAAAATGCAAGCAATCATTTAGAGGTTGGTAATAGGGATGTAATATGGTTGTTAGGAGGCTCGTTATTCGGGTAACACCGGCCCTCCCCGATACTGAGGGTGCCGCCTACTCACCGTAACAGGGCTCGTTATGTTTACAAGGGGGCTTGTGATTCTGCTGGAAGGAGGTTCGTTGCCGGCCGAGGCGGCACAACGACAGGTTAGAAGAAAGGAGGACGAGGAGGCCTCTGGACGGTGTGAAGGGGAGCGGCTGAAATCGGGGTGGCTGAAACGGAGGAGGAGAGTTGAAATAAGGAGAAAAAGGAAGACAAAAATATTGGCCGCCAGGCGACCTTAGTTGCAGTTTCAGGAGGCAGATCCTTCAGTAGCGAGTTTTCTCGAAAAAGGAGCTATTGCAAAAAGGATTATCTACCAATTATGTAAAGTTAAATTATATTACCGAATTTTTGAACAAACAACAAAAACAACAACAATGATTCAAAAAACTTTAAACTAAAAATCCCCCAAACGGACAATAACATTTACAAATTACAAAACAATGTTCAAAAATGTACATAATTTGTTAGACTGTGGGTGGTATTTTCCAAAAATTGTTTTCACTGCACATGCGCAATAGTAAAATCCAGCAAGCAACATAGTTGTATCCATTCATTCGATTTCCATATTTTTTGAAGGGTAATTGTAAAATCACTGTTTGTTTACCTCGTATGAGTTTCAACTCGTATCTAGTCTCGTTTCTAGAAAAGGTTTATCTTGACTACAGGCATCAACCTGTGTGTGGACCAACAAGACGAAAATTCTAGGTGTTCCATTTAAAACCATCTTCCAAGTGCAGCCCATTGGTTTCCGAATATACACTGTGTCCTCAAAAACGTCCCCCCCCCCCCCCCCCCATTGCTACAAACTCCTCCCCCCCCCCCCTTGCTAAAACCGTTAATAATGGGTCAAAAAATGATTTTTTCTTTTTTTCAATCTTAATGTTTTTTTTAAGGATGTCAAAAATTACAAAATCACGCATTGCGCACACGCACGCAATTGACATCAACTTTGTTATTTTAAATGAGAACCCACATTTTTTATTGCAGATTTGAATTCCTTCGTGGAATTCCATGAAGAAATGACCCATCACTCGATTTTTTAAGTGCGCGCAAACGGGCGCTATTCCGCTCCAAAAGTGTAATAAATGTGAAATACTGATTTTTGGAAGATACTCAATTGCCACATGTAATACATGATTTTGGAGTATTATTTCATGCTGAACCTCGTATTGATGATGACGATGGGCATGGAGGTCATTTACAGCCTGACCATGCCAGGAGAGCGCTAGAGGCGTTCAGTATTCTTGACAGCTCGTTAATTTATAACTGTTTCTGTTCTATTGGCGCTGTTTTTGGATTCATTGTTACTATTTCCTCATATTCTTTTCTTCCAACGAACTGCTCGTAACAAACTACTTAGTTCATTCCGCTCTCAAGCAACTTGCCATAAACTAAATACCTACCAATTAGCAATGTAATTCTGAGTTTTGAATATATTATATCAGCCCACTATGAACATTGATTTAATAAAAATAAATAAATTTATTTTTGAAGAAAAAATAACAAAAAATCAAGCAATCCATCTTTTTCTCCATTTTTTGCGAGTCTAGATTGCTGGTCAGGCAGTGCCTACTTTGCCTACTCTGACCAGCCGCCACTGCAAAATAATGTATTACATGTGGCAACTGATCATCTCTAAAACCTCACTATTTCATATTTTATAGCACTTCTAGAGCGGAATTGCATAGTTTTGGAGCGGAATCGCGCCCGTTTGCGAGCTCTTCAAAAAGTGATGGGTCATTTCTTCATGAAATTTTACGTCAAATTCAAATATGCAATAAAAAATGGGGATTCCTTTAGAATAACCAAGTTGATGTCAATGACGCACGTGCGTAATTTCTTCATTTTTGAAGTCCTTACAAAAAACATTAAGATTGATAAAAAAATAATAATATATATATATATATATTTGACTATTATTGACGATTTTAGCAGGAGGGGGGGGGGGGGGGGGTTGTTTTTGGGGACACCTTGTCTATGAAGAATTCGGATTAACAATGTCCACTTTATTCTAAAACTGATATGCTAATTCTGTCTGGGGAGGGGGGAGGAAACGCCTGCTGAATTAAGTAATGGTGCCAGTGATCTTGGCTCACGAGTCCAAGATGATTATTTGCAAGAGTTGGTAGTTTACTCCTAGATACCCGCGTACTTTAATTCGTATGGCGAGGCGTTAGAAACTATGCTATTGTGCCTGGGGCGGGTAGGCGTCAAGGAGTTTGAGGGGCGTGAAGGAGTATGGGAGTATGCATAGGGCAATGCAAGGGCATTGTGAAGTATGCTAAGAAAATGGGAAGTTGGGAAATATATGGGTGGAAGAGGGGCGTTGGTAAATACGGGGAGACGTAGAGAAATGCGTGGAGGCATTGGGAAATTCATGAGAGACGTTGGAAAGTACTTTTAGGCATTGTTGAGGCGTTGGGAAGTACGCGGGAGTGGGGGGAGGGTTTTGAAGTATGTTCGCGCATTGGATTTGCGGGGGAATCGGTAGTACGTGGAGCATTTAAAAATACTTGAGGGACGTTGGAAAGTTATTGGTATGCTGGGATTTTGAAATAAACTGGGGGACATAAGGAAATACGGAGAGCGAACGGAACTTTGAAGGTGCGTGGGCGTTGGGAAATGCGAGGGGGCGTTGGGAAGTACAAAGAGATGATGGAAAAGTACATTAGGGTATTGGGAAACGCTAGGAGAACTCTTTGAAATTCGATTCAAGAATCATACATCGACCTGGGATGTACCTGTAATATCGGCATCAATAATTTCAAACAACCCTAAAGGTTAGAATGTAAGATCTGAAATATTGTAAAATCCAGAATTCTTTAACTTTCAATGTTATTTTTTTTTACAGAAAAAAAAAGTTTTTTGAGGGGGGGGGGGGGGGGGCTCATTCATAGATATCATCTCATAGAATCAAATCGAATGAAACTACCCTGGTAGCTGTACAATGAGCCGTTTGCTATGGGGTAGAACCAAGACTTGAACATGAAGTGAATAGGTAGTAACTGGTGAAACAGTGAAAATCGCCCTTTAAACTACGACAATTGTATCAACTTATATAATATCAATAGAATTTAGACTTCACGAAATCGAGTTTATTACAACTTTTGTCACCAATAGATGGACTTGTGAAGCGTAGGTAGGTGATTTATTTCGTATCATTTATTTCTCGGTTGTTGAGTCATCTTATTGAGTTAAATACAAAAGGACTAGTAAAGTGTAGGGGTGAGATTAAATCAAATCAATAGATCATATATTTAGATAAAGCACAATGTACTTCTTTTCTTATATAAACACATTTATATAAAGCCAATTGCATCCAATTTTGTCTAAATTATAAGGTCAACGAGACAACAATGGAAACAGTTGATTTAACTTTAGTATCTGAATACACATCGAATTTCAACGTGGTAGTTTACTCTCAACGCGGAATCGTTGTTAATTATTCTTCCTGAAATTCCACATTTCAGCTTCGTAAGGGGGTTGCAGAGGGGTTGAGGTTCCCCCACTCACCACCCTACATCCAACACGCCCTAATCCTGACAGACAGTCATTAGAACTTGGAACCAATAACGCCTAAGGAGTGCGGGTTTGAATGAGCTAATATCTCGGGCTAAGGTAACAAGAGGGAAAATTAATGACCCTTCCGACCATTTATCACGGTAAGTTCATGGCTCTCACTGCTGAGCCGCTCTTTCTCGCTCGCAACCCCTCGCCCGCTCACCAGCCCCCAGCGTTTAAATATCAAAATCTTAAGGGCCGTTCCGAAGCAGGGCTAAGTGGCCTTAATGCGGTCATTATCGCGCTGTAATAATTGGGAATACCTCACCCTACAACCTGATTTATTATTAACATACCAACTGAAGCTTTTACTGTATTACTTGTTCAACAGATCTCATTCGCTAAATCTCCCTGTTTTTACCATAATTACTTTCAGTGATATTTCATAGGACGAAATCAGCTCGCCGATAAATCGGCAACACCAGGAGACATTTCCATGTTTTGCGCACCACCCACCATCATCATCCCCGGTGTTGCTGATTCATTGACAAACAGAAGTAGGATTTTTTTACGTTATAAATAATTTAGTTTTGTGTACGATGTCGTTTTGTTCGCTCACGTCCTTTCGCTGTACCTAGAAAATTGCATTATTAAAAAAAACCACCTAGCCCCTGGGAGATTGAGAGTGATGAGTGTAGAATACGGTTTTACGTTTTTGACGTAAAAATGTACTATCGATAGGTAGAATAGCAACTAAATTAGCTACGGAGGTCATTCAGCTGCTCTAAGGGTCATCAGACCTCATGATTCGTTTCCAAATGTGCCATCAAAGAGCCCCCATTTCAAATTTCAGCTTCACACGTTGGATAGCAAAGAACTTAATCCGGATCTCACTCAGCTCTGCTGATCTGGAGTACCCTAGACATTATGGTTCGTTTCTAAATGTCCCATGGGTTCTCCATTTCAAATTTTAGCTTCTTAGATTAAATAGCAAGGAATTAGCTCCGCAGCTCAATCAGTTGATCTAGGGAGCTTCAGGCTTTATAATAAACAGAAAGAAAATGTAACAATAAGCAAAAGCAAACAAGCACGCAACTGCAAAATAAACTGATGAGAAAACGTGCCAAACAATCTACTCATCTTCTCACACCCCCTAAGCATGAAGTTCGTTTTGTGACATTCAGAAATAATTCATATATACATATGTATATACGATCTTTTTGAACACATTAAATTGGTTAAATTCCAAAAAATATGCTCAAAAAATCACGAGAAATGGCTAAAAATCGTTAAATTTATATTTTTAGCAGATTTTTTGCCACAAAAAATTTACTAACAATGATCTACAGCATTAAAAAAGTATGCAGAAATGTATGCTGAAAAATGTACTTGAATTTCATTAATTTTTCCGAAAAATAGATAAAAACTGCAAAAATGCTGAAATTCCAAATTCTTTTCAGTTTAATTGTCAAAAATTATTTAGAACGAGTTTTATTGTCATAAAATAGGTAGTTAAAAATCTCTTTTAATTTGAGGTTCTGATATTTCAAAACAATTTAAACATCATGTAGTAGGATACCTAATTCACGAAAATTTGCTAATACAATCATGCTGCATGAGTGGAACTTTTTTTTTTTTTTTTTTTTTTTTTTTTTCATATTTCGGCTATTTGCCTTGATCACTCCAAAAGATAAATAATTAATTTTGGGAAGATTTGTTAACAACCCTCCATTGGCCATGGAAATTGTGCTGCTTCGGATCCGCATCTTCTCAGTCCTGGAGGATCATAACATACATACCTAGCCTCCAAAACATTACTGTGAGCTTTTTTGGATTGGTGAAGCTACCTCTCGTTTTCATTGGGTCTCTTTTTTTTACGTTAATATGCCTTATGGAATTGGGTCCACCAAATTTTTCCGTAACAAAATAATGTAACATAACAAAAATTGTGACACAACAACCGATAAACAAATTGGGGCTACTACCTAGAAATAGGGGAGGGGGGCCTGGGCTTACACCAGATAAAATAGAAAACGTTCCACTTTATGCTAAGTAGAATGGAAACGTTTTCAAAGATCCACTGATTTTTTGCTTCGCGGTATCGTTCGCAATTTTTGAGGCACTTAACAGTGACAATAGGAGAATTTGCCTACCTACATATGCATGCCGGTACACATATTCATGTACATAAATATGTGTCCTTGCAGGTATATTGCAACTAAATTTCGATTCGCTTCTTTTGGTTGATCAGATTTTTTTTTTTTTTTTTTTTTTTTTTTTTTTTTTTTTTTTTTGAGTTCCTATTGTTGGAGCAGGATTTTGTCCTACTCCTTTTTACTTTCATTTAATTATTTTTATAAGAAAGATTATTTATATAACTTCAAAAAGTCAAACTTTCCGACTCTAAAACAAAGAATGATTTTTTTCCAACTTCGTACCCAAGCCTTGTTATAATTATCATAAACATCAATAATTCTCTACTTAACACCGTAACAGTCCGCCACGGAAGAGACTTGGGTGGGATGTTCTTCCCGATGTGCGATAACACTCATAGCTCAGATGTCAGTCGTCGGGATATGCCTTCAACAACTGTTCGCACATCTGCTTTCCGCATTCGACCTCTTCCTTTTCTTTCTATCTGCTCTGTTCCCAAAACTTTATAATGTTCATCGGCAATCCATTTTGAACCTTTACCCCAAATAGGTTGCAGAAGAACGCGCGCTCCACCAAAATTGCTGCAAGCTAACCCAAGGGGTGAAAAACTGTCACAATAAGGCTCAACTTCTTCTTTGTTCGTCTGCGTTCTCTAGCAGATACTCTTTTACTCTTTTCGTTTCTTGCAAACCTGAATTGGAACCTGTCTGTCGTCGGATCCACATACCAAGCTTTTCTGCCGCGGTCTCGTTCTTCAAGTGTAACGTTTTCCCAGCTTCTGTTTGCTTAGCCAATGAGACGGACCCGAGAACTTCTCTTGAATTGCACGTCCAGTTAACAATATCAAACTGCCCCTGTAAATGTATGAATTTCACCTTCTTTATCAGTGTAACTCTCTCTTCCACAGTTGTCACACTGAAAATGTAGTCTTCCAAGTTGTGGTTCTTTTTGATCACCACGACTGCTCGGGGATGTTCATGTTCATAATCTTCTGAGTTAATGTTTTTAACTAATTGTCCCGAAAATCTTGAACATATAGCTCGAAATGTCATAACATTCATCCAAAATTTATCTGGTGCCACATGTCCTTTAGATTTCCACCACAGAGTTATAGCTGCGCCCCACGATCCTGCTTCGTAATAGTAATGTGGGGGTGTGTAGTAATAATCTCTCAAATTTCGGCACAGAACTATTCTATTCTCTTTGAATTTTCTAAACAATCCAAGGATGTGAATCAACAATTCCGGGCCTAGTAACAGGTCACTATTCAAAGATCTTCCCTCACATTTGGCCGCTGCTTCAAAAACTATACAAGCCTTTCCAGGTTTATTGGGGTTAGTTGCAGCAAAACGTGAAAGATACCGCACATTCTCTCAACAGGTAAACGAGCCAGCTCTTCTTTCGTAACTGTTGATGCATTTTCTTTCCAGAAATCCTTTTATATCTTCCTTGTGTACGTTTCTGCAAATTTTGAATCCTTCCTTCCTTGTGGCGCGTTTCCCATCTTCCATCCACTTTTCTTGTAGTCTCATTAAATATTTCAATGGCAAGTTTATCATTTCGGGTCACTCTTTTCTCCTGTCTTTGGTTAGGCTCTTCTACGTGGTTCACCTTGCCTGACTCCTGTACTATGGCGTAGGGCGGATCTGGGTTTTCTACTGCTAACGAAACGTTCACAAAGCGACACACATCGAGTGATTCTCCTTTTACTCTACCTTTCTTCGGTGTCATCTTCTCGTTAACTACCCAACCTAACAATGCCTAACTAAGCACTAGAGCATTCTAAAGCCCTTGGAAAACTTGAGTTGAAACGATTAGCCTATAGCCCAATCTTGCCCAATTAGTATCACTGGCCGTGCCTGCCTGAATAACTTAAAAACGGAAGTTAGTGAAAAAAAAAAAAAAAAAATTGTCTATTTCCACAAGGAATAAAGAGTTTTAATGTTCAATCGATTTCGATGGTTACCCGTAGAAATCGATTTAACATTGTAACTCTTTATTTTTCGTGGAAATATACAACTTTTTTTCATTAACTTCCGTTTTGAAATGGGTTTCCACAACTTCGTCGCGAGTGATTAGTTCTTACTGAATGACTTATCCTGCAAACTTCCATTCAACAGCCGAAAATGCTCTCACTTTTCCACAAGAGCATTATCACCAATAGATTGAGTAGGTAGAGATAAATATGAAACTGACCGGGAAGTTATACTATATTTCATAGCTTCTTTGTCAATGCCATTCACTTTTAGCTGCACAATCTGATACTCTAGCTCCTCCCGTGTGGCGTTATTCGCCCACTTGAGTGATAAAGACTGCTTAGCGCCACTTAATCCTTAAAAGACAGAAGTTCCTTCATCTTACATGGTTACTGATGCTCCTTCGTCTAGGAAGGCAAACCATTCTTTTTCTCCAGAAGGTCCCTTTAAAATTACAGGTACTACTTTGAACAGTGTATTACTGTATATTATTGTTTCCCACCTGTGCATGCATATTTGATACTGCAAGAGCTGTGCAGTCCAGTAGATGAAGAAGATGATGATGACGCCTTTAGTACACTATACATACAGCTCTTGATCTACATTAATTTAAAACTTCGATCATTTCTCTTCAAACACCTAAAGCATACTTTACGTTCATTTCCCCTTCTCCTACGGTTCTCCAAACTTTCTCTTTTAACATTACATTCATTCAATGTGAGTTTGTAATATCGCAGCAAAATTTTTGACTAGAGCTAGACTTACTGTTCTTTTCTTTCCTCCTGTTCCAACTGCTCACTCCAGTCTTTCTGCTACGTGCACCATTCCGATCGCCTTTTTCGTATTTTTCAGCTTTGGTTCCAACGCACACTACATCCACTGAACAGATCCCCAATAGCATTGCAGTCTTAAACTCTAGGATTCATTTCATCAGAATGTCTCAAAACCAATTTTAATGAGAAAAAAGTAAAAATTAATTGAATTCAACATTTTTGGAGCCGTTGCAATAGTTTATTTTTTTACAAAAATTAGCTAAAACTCAAAATCTTTAAATTTTTTGATTTTAGCCTTCTTTTAAGCAGGTTCAAAAATTGTTGGTTGACATTAGGATGAACGAAATTTATGGTGATTTTCAACGTCCTCCTTATTTTTGATCATAAAATGAGTCTGAGGGAGTGTGAAGGTTGTTTTATTGTCAAAAGGTAAAAAAAAGAAGAATAAAGAGAAAAAAAAACAGTCTTAAAACCTAATAGGTATCTCCAAAACAACGTGTTTAAAAATTTTCACTTTTTAAGAGGTCGTTTTGTTGCTACTTAGCTGTAAAAATCATTCCTGACATTTCATCGTTCTTAAACCGAACACCTTTTATAGTAATCGTAATACCTCATTCCGACTCCGCACAATGAAGTTAGGATACCAACCTTCCTGCTCCCGAAATATAGCGTCATTTCCCTGATAATACCCGAAAGTGCAATGAAAAATACATTAAAATAGAGGAGGAGAGATGGTGTGGGGTCAGCTGAAGACAGAAACGAGTTTATAACCTACGGGGAACCGTAACTTCCTACTGAGCAATCCCCTATTTTCAAATTCCGGCAACGAAATTTCTACAGAAAGACTTTTCTGGTGCGGCGGCAAGCGGCTTCCAAAGTGATGCGCCCACTCCCCCTCCCACTTATTCCGCCAAGGAATTTTTTAATCTAACCGTCATTTAATCAACATTTAGCACAATAAGAGCCGTACAAGGGGGGAAAAAGTCGGACTACGATCTAATCCAGAGAAGCGAGTAACTTAGGCGCAATTATACTGAAACCGGAATTACGTTCGAAACTACCCTCCTCCGCCCCTCGCTACTTTCCCATCGTCGTATCCCATTTTCCATCGTTTTCCTTCGGAAGAGGAAACCCCCTGAAACACAATACGTTTATAATAAATTCCACATAATTGTTTTTCCAATGCTTTCCCATTACAGTTTGGGAAAGCGCTAGGGGTAGTAGAGAGCTTAGTCTGGCTGGGCGGTGGGTGGAGGGGGGTCGTTACTCAAAACCCGGGGGCCTCATGTTAATTTAAATTATAATTGCTTTCTCCTAGTTATATTGCCTGTGGGATTGCTTCAGAGCTCTATATTGTTTCCCAGAATTATGGCTAATCTCCGACTCTACCCCCTCCTAGTCCTCCTTTCGGCCTCAAAACCCCGCTCGCCGCCAATCTTATTTGTATGATTAGCTTATAATAGGAAAGGCAGGTCTACCACCTGTACCGCACCAATTTTCTATAGCCTATTAAACTCCTTCAATCTCAACTTGGTTGTAGGTTAAGCTTGAAGCCAATTAAACCGCCGTTCCTCTCCCATTGACTTAGCTTTTCCGAGGAAAATAAATTAACTCTCGCCCCCTTTTCAAACCCTCTCTGGCATCGCACCCCCTCACCCCCACCCACTATACCTCCAGAGCCTTCCGTTTAAAGCACCTGTTGTTATTTTTGAAGGAAACTCATTCAAATAATGCCATCAATGTAATTAGATCGCGGATCAATCATTCCGAGTGCCTCTCGACTTAATTAGCGAACAACTCGCTCATCCACCTTAATTAAGGATAAACTCAGAACAATTAGGAATCGTTCCCTGTAAAAATTAACGTTGATTCATTATCTCCAGCTAAACAATTTGTTAGACCAAGCAAAATTACATTCAAGGCCCGAAAGAAGTGTCTAGCATGATGTCAGCCCAGCTTTAACTTGACACAAGGGAGCGGTTAAGGCCGGACCTACACTGGAAGCGTAATGGCACGGCACTAGCGACTGGAGACGACTAGACAAAGTGCCAAAATAAGATCATCATAAGTACTGATGACCAGGTATGTGTACTGCAAGTTATCATTTATAATCATATAAACTTCTCTCATAGTTAGACTGCCAAGTTATTTATATTTTCAAGTGGGCTAAAAGTTATCTTTATTAGTCTCTGCTGAAACTGAAAATTACATATCATGGACTTACTTATTCAAAAATAAATAAAGAATCGTTATTTGGTGAGGTGGGTGCGTGACAATCTTATTTTCGGAAAGTGTAAATATAATTTATAGTAGGTCCAGTATAAATCTATCTACAGCAATACAAGATGGAACCCAGCTGGATCCCTATCGGGACCCCCTAGTTGAGATTTTCGAGGCTCACGATCTAGTTTCATAAACCAACCTTCACTATTCACCCATTTAAAAAACACTACCACGTTGCGTCTAAAAGCTGATGAGTGATGAGCGAAGAAAACGTGCGTAAAAATGTGCTATTAATAGGTTTAATTGCAAAGAAATTATCTCCCGGGATCACTCAGATGCTCGAAGGGATATCAGACCTTATGATTTGTTTCTAGATGCCCCAAGGGGCCTCCATTTCAAATTTCAGTTTCATAGGTAGAATATCAAAGAACTTTGCTCCTTATCTCAGTCAGCTGATCTTGGGCTCTAAACTGCCTGGTAATTCAAGAGTACTCCGTTTCAATATTCAGCTTTATTTATTGAATAGCAAAGAATTTCGCACTGGAGCTCACCTAGCTGATCAAGGGAGCTTCAGACTTTATGATTCGTTTTTGAATGTCCGAAGAGCCCTCCGTTCCAAATTTCAGCTTCATGGGTCGAATCACAAAGGAATCAGCTCCGGATCTTACTCAGCTGATCTGGTAACTCAAGACCCTCGTTTCTAGACGCCCCAAGGGGCGTCCATTCCAAATTTTTGTTTCATTTATGTTGAATAGTAAATAAATTACCTCCGGAGCCCACACAGCTGATCCATGGAGCTCCAGCATTTATAATTCAGTTTTGGATGTCACAAGAGGCTTTAATTTTAAATTTTAGCATCATAGGTTGAATGGTAAAGAAATTGGTGGGGGGGAGAGAGGGGGAGGGGCCTTAGACGTTCAACCCCATCATTTCGATCATCTCATAATCCCTCCCTTTCACATTTCAACTTCCTAGAGTGGATAGTAGAGTCGAGAATTCATCTCTCTTAGCTGATCAGGATGGCAGTAATCATATCAAAAATAACTTAATTATTTGGCACCTGCTTTATCCAGCCATCGAAATTATAGAAAAATAAATCAGAGTCCGAGGAAAAAGAAATACACCTCTTTATCCCGTAGACGTCTTCTCGCCATAATTTGAAAGGTATGATATATGTTTACAGGCTATTGATTACGTGTTTTATGAAATAAGGAGTAAAGGGACGGACAATTTGACGGCGTGATGTTCTGAGGTAAACTGAGAGCTTCCCATCGAGAGGTGAAAAATTTCCTTGGGATGAAAACTAATGGAGTTACGCTTCGCTAGTGGTCGTACGTGAAGACCTGAGGTGTTTTGTTTACTTGTACTTATCATGTGAAAAATGTAGTGTAGTTTTGACATGGATATGACTTTGGCAGGGGCCAATGAATACATTTCGTGAGATTTTTGTCTACCTGAAAAACGCATCGTCTAAATTGATGTAAGTATACAGGGAGAAATTTGCAGCGTAAAACGCAGTGATGTATGGGAAAAATTGAGAATTTTTCAACAAGATGATAACGATTTTTATAGGTGAAAAACCGACAGAGTTACGTTTCCCTATAGTTACCGGGATTATAATAATGAATTTCCATTGAATAATAGTTTAGTAAATAGCAGACGTCGTCGAGTAGGTTGAGAACGAACAGCAACGCTAAAATCAGTCCTCTGGTAGCATAAGAACGCGTAACTCTTTTCGTCTGCTCAAAAATTTCGAAAAGTGAACGTATCAAACGCTTTCTCAAAGATGGATTGAGGAGCCAAAAGACATATCCATGGTATGATATATTTTTTCTTTTTTCGTTTAAGCGGTAAAATTTTACGTTTTATACGCATCAATTATGCATTGTGGATTAGTGTTGGACTCTGCATATGTAAGATGATTTGTGAAGAGGATAAGGTAAGTTCACATCCATCAAGAATCGCGGAAATGCGGCAATCCGTCAATGCGTTCGGCTTTCTGATTGGCCAGTGCCAGTCGGAAGAGTGGGGTGAATCTGGCCGGACAAGCACTCTTGAGACGGATTTCCGCAATTACGTCATCCGTCAGGAGCTGTTGTTGTTGATGTGTTATTTTGTTTTATGACTGTGGTTGAGTGCGAGTCCGTATTTTTACGATCCTCGAATTCGGATTTCATTCATAGAAAATATAATTCTATAGCGCATGTGTATTAGAATAACAACAATAAATTAATAAAACACTCAAACTGAGCACGGTTTTATGCAGATGAAACCGAGTTGGGTTGAAAATACCTAGGTGTAGGTACCAATTTTGTGATCTCACAAACGCCCTACCTTCCTAAAGATTCTATTCCATTTGTGTTTTGAGACATTTTGACATTTTATGTCTTTGCTCTGGCACATAACTCGAAAGCCGTTACCAAATAATTGTGACGATTTTTGATGATTTCCGCTAAACAACCGAGTCGTTGCTAGGGAAATGGTACTTCGTCATTTTTCATCCCACAAAATTCGTTGACCATTCGTTCGAAGGTTCTCGATTTATCCAACCATATTATGTTAACTACTGCGAAGTGCGTGGCCAACAAGCTGAGCTATGAGCATGGTTATATAAATAATTGTTTACACACAAGTGATCATTCTCAATAATTGATATTGTGAACATGATTGCAACCGCTTGTTATTTTCTGATGATTTCATTGAGCTGGTGTTTCGATGATATGATTAATAGCAGGTGATCCGAATATTGCGAGAACGGTTTGATTTGTGAAGCTGTGGTTAAATAATTTTAATAGGTACTTTCTATACTTTAAACTCTAGAAAGCTGTAATTTCGCATGTAGCCTCTTTAGGACATTCGCTTGACAATGCTCAGGGTCTGGATCAGATTAGTGGCTCTTAGAGCTAATTTCTATGCTTTACACTCTAGGAAGCTGTAATTTTGCATGTAGCCTCTTTAGGACATTTACATGACGATGGCCAGGGTCCGGATCAGATGAGTGGCTCTTGCAGCTAATTTCTATGTTTTACACTCAAGGAAGCTGTAATTTCGTATGTAGCGTCTTTAGGAAATTTACTTCATGATGCCCAGGGTACGAATCAGATGCGTGGCTATTCAAGTTAATTTCTATGCTTTACACTCTAGGAAGCTGTAATTTCGTATGTAGCCTCTTTAGGACATTTACATGACGATGGCCAGGGTCCGGATCAGATGAGTGGCTCTTGGAGCTAATTTCTATGCTTACACTCTAGGAAGCTGTAATTTCGTATGTAGCGTCTTTAGGACATTTACTTGACGATGCCCAGGGTCCAGATCAGCTGAGTGGCTCTTAGAGCTTGCATAAGAGTCTGCAACACATACGAGTCTGCGACTAAAGACATAAAATGTCCCAATGTGTTGCAGACTCGTATGCAACCGTTTTCATTAGCGAACATTCTAATAGACCAAGAAAATTTTTAATTAGAGATTGGCAATTTTCCTTTTCAAATAAGTAGGTATTTGAAAAGGGACACCTTTGCAAAACGTGGAGGAAGCATAGAAATACGCCTACTTGTCCTCACGAAATGGACAAATTACCTACGTTAAGTAAGTAGGTACTTGTTATGGTGCATCAATGCATAAAATGATTTGTAATGCGCCAATCTTAACAGATTTTTAGGTAAAAATATAATATTTTCTTGGGATAAGCAGTTGATGAAAGGACCGAATAATTACTCAACAGTTTCATTTCAAAACGACGTCGTCTTTGCAGTTTTAATGTACATACATAACAATCTCTTGTGTATGATTTATGAGTTTATTATTCAACATCGTTTATAGAGATTTGATTTCCGTGAAATGTGTGATAGGGAGAGGAAAATTTGGGAGAATATAGGTCTTTTTGGGAAATGCAATGGTAATAGAAGACCCAAATAATGATAACGATATGAAAACACCACGAAATGGTTGTGAACGGCCTTCTGCGATTCCGCACTCCCCTCCACTACTTCCAAACTGCAGACGCATTGGCGCATTTCCGCAATTCCGGATGGATGTGAATCCACCTTAAATCTTTTGGTTCACCCCCTCCGTGAAAGACGTAACCATGTCAAAAATAATTCAACTGGAAATAGATCGTAAGTTTTATCGCCCTTTTATTCTGAAAAGTGTTGAGACATTGAATTTTTTGTTCAAATTACATTTCTACCCTTAATCTTACTCCTTAGCAATGATTAAAAATTTCGAGATAACAGGCAGGAACTTCGGCCAATGTATGATATTTTAGCTAAATTTCATAATCTTTGGTCCACCATATTTGGATGATGACCTCGGACAGTGTATGGTGGATTGTACACGTACTTACTAGTTTTTGACTAACCCGTACTGAGAGACAAGACATTAATTGTTGATCCATTTTAGCGTTGCCCGGTCAATTAGGTTCTGTCAGAATTTCAAAATTATATCATGAAATCTCAGTTCCTCAGTATTTGACGCAACAATGACGAAGGAAGAAATAAGAAGAGATTGCTACTCGATTAATGATGACATTGAATAGCTTTCAGTTCGGCTTAATGCTTCTGAGCTCCTGGTACTACCCGGGCTACCCACATACTAAGTTGAGTTGTTGGTTTACGTCTTATAGAAGTGGTTGCTAGGTGGCGGAGAGGGGTGGAGTGCGGCCACAATGGTTTTGATTAATCTATCAGCTAATGCAAGGGTTGGTAAGTTTGCCGGCTAATGAATACCCTTCTGCAAGGGAGCGGATGGAACAATGACGCCTTCTGGTCCGTGAGTGACGCGATTAGAGTCTCCTTGTATTCTATGTCACCTCACGCCCAACTTGACGACAACGGGGGCAGGCGAGCGGGCTCCCTCATTCCTCCGAAGGGACGCAAGTCTGGGGCCATTTCTAAAGAAGACTTACTCCAGTGGAAATCAGGCCCTGAATGGCAGGTATCCGTGGCGGTCGGGTAGATTTCCCTTCATTGTGTTATACGATTCCAAAGCCTTCAGTGTTTCAAACTGACATTGAATAGCTGCCACCCCTCCCTCTTCTATCCCCGCCATTAGCTGCTCTCCTTTACGGTTTTCGGAAGGGAATATTTTTACAACAAAAGAACCTTGTAAGCTTGTGTGCATGAATGAATAAAGCATGGTTCAAATGGTTAGCATGTTTGGTTGAAACGTATTCCATACTATTTAGATAGATGATTTTCTGATGTTGAGGGAAATTGATATTTTGTTAACACCAATTTAATTGAGTTCAAGTTGTTGAGCTATATTTTTCACTATTTTTTGATAAATATTAAGCTATTTCCAAAGTTACAAAATGGTTTACAATTAAAATGTCGAAGATTTTGACGAAAGAGGCTGGAAAACGATTTGTCTATATACCTATTCCCGTTTTCCGATCGAAAATGATTGTTATCAATCGCGGCATACGCTGAGCGAATGACATTAGTATCTGTCTACTTATTTTATTGCATGTATTGTGTGTCATCTGTTTTATGATTTTTCCTTAAAAATACGCCTCCCTATTGCTGCTCTCTAACCAAAAAAAGTGACCAAATGCGAAGTCCAAAAATGGCTCAACATGGCACCACTTTCAAGCTGCCCAAGGCATTTGGATCTTCCTGTGTGATCCCACGTAACAAAAGGCAAAATTCTCCCAGGGATCATTATAAACCACACATGATTGGAGTTGTACGTTATCAGTTGCTCTCTACTTAATAAACAACTCAGAGCCCGTGTAGCAGTTGCTGGCCACAATCCTGGTGGACGGCAAGTCACATTCAAGTAGAGCCCTAACCTGTGGGGAGACACCCTAAACATATTCGTAGGTAAGCCCAAAAAAAAAAAAAAAAATATATATATATATAATATATATATATATATATATATATACATGGGCCTTGGAAGATCTGCTACGTCTTCAGCAACAGCTCCCTCAATGCAGCCTGTTTCGAACGTTTACTTGTCTGGTAACCATCCAATCATGAATCTTGCAACCAGGAACCTAAGATATATCTATACCTGCAAACCCTTTTTCTCTTCATTTTAATAGGATTCTATAGGCAAAGTTATGGTCGTTGCTGGAGAAAATAATACTTAAATAATAAACTTATAGTAGCACTACCTGTAACCAGCTATGCTTCGCTGAGGCACACAGTGGTTGCATCGCTATTCCAATTAGATACAGAGCTCACTCAGTAGATCACAGTGGCTCACCATTTGTAATTATATTATAACTCACTCAGAGGGACCCCGTTCAAAAGTTGTGCATCTTGAATTGAATAGGAACATAATTAGCTGCAGAGGTCACCATCACACCTCCGAATCGCAGCACCATATTAAGTTAAATATGAACTACCTAAATTAGCTGCAGAGCTCAATAAGCTGATCAGAGTAGTCCCCAAAGTTGCAATTTCAGTTTCTCACAATCTGAGAGGTCCCTTTCAAAAGTTCAGCCCCTTGAGTTGAGTAAAGGAACACAATTAGCTGCAGAGTTGACTCTGCTGATTATAGTGGTTCACCATGTTGTGATTACACTCTACCACACCCTGAGAGGCGCCATTCCAAAATTTAGCACCTGGAGTTCAATATGAACGAAATTTGGTACAGAGGTCATTCAGCTGGTTTGAGTGATACCCCGAGATGTAACTACAATCTAATGCATCTAGAAAAGGTTCGGGAGTTCATCGTCTCAAGTTGAATTGGAATAAAATGAGCCACAGAGCCCACTCAGCTGATAAGAATGATTTTTCAAGTATAACTGTATTCTACCAGATCATTTAAGCCCCACTCAAAAGTTCAGCATCTTAAATATAATAGGAACCAAATTACCTGCTATGATTAAAGTTGCTTCTCAAACTGCAATTAATTTTACTTGACCATACGCAAAGTTCAGCATCTTGAGTTGAATTAGCACAAATAATTAGGTATAATACCCATTGTAAATATTTAAAAAAAGTTTTCTCTTGGTTGTAGGTATGTTGCTCAATCCAGCTTACTCACCTGATTAGTATGAAATGGAAATCCGTCATTTATTTCGACTCTTGTTGCCTCAGAAAGGCTCCCTGTCAAATTTAAATGTCCTAGTCTAAACATGAGAGAATTTAGCTCAGTCAGCTCTTAAGAATGAGAGGCACCATATCAAAAATGTCAAATTCCTAAAGTGAAAAGAAGATATTCAGCTAACTCAGATGATCAGAATAGAGTTCATCAATTCATTCATCTCATTATGACCTATCCTTGTAACGTACAACTCAGTACTTCTTCTATAAGTTAGTAGTTAGTACCTACCTCTAAAGTCGATAGTTATTACTAGTGCAACTTTCAATGCTCGGGGAATCACTCATACAAATGAACGAATTATTCTTCTCCTTGTAAAATATATAGCAATCCTACTCTTATAAATAGACTTTCCTTTTTCGATTTATACAGCCCGGAGAAAGCTGAGGAAACAGAAGAGGCTGATTGGACTGAGGGACACCCCAACTCTCATTCCAAGACGGCAAGCATTCATTACTTTGTCCGCGAGTTTCAGATTAAAGCAAAGGTAGGCTTTGTGAACTCCCCGCCCCTAATTGGCCGGTAGGCGGCTGAATAATTTAATTCATCTTATCCCAAAGCCAGAGGTTTCAACCGACCTAATTGCAGTACACATCTGCCGGGGTAATTAGCCAAGTGACCCAAGAGCAGCTCGAAACCAACTACTAACTCTCCTAATCCGCAAACAGTATTTTTAGTTAAGTGAATTACTCGGTTCGAGTTGTTCGAGCGTAAGTGTGCGTGGAATTAATTAATTCGCTTTGAAGCATGATGAAGTGGAATTTTCAAAGCGTACTCGCCCAACTGTGGGGCAACTATTCAACAATACAACCTTGTGAAATTGAAGCGTTAACGGAGCGTTGACTGGACTCAGTGCAGCGCGAATGCGGTTTAAAGGAAACAAAACAGTTATATTCAACACAAAAGGCCTCATAATATTGCGTACGTGGGAGGCATCGCTTTGTTCTCGCACACAAACGGATCCGTCAGAAAAATACGTTGGGAACATACCTAGTTCAATGATATCAAAATGGATGTACGTGGGAGCCATTTGGAAAAAGACTGTGGGTTTTACAATCTACCACAACGATTTGACGTCATGTTAACATTTGAAATCGTAATAATTAATGTGGACTGTACAGATTTTTCCTTAATTACCGCTTATAATAACAGCAGTTAAAATTGAGGCTTCACGTCACGATCTCAGGAAATATTATAGGTTGAATGTACCAGTTATTGTACTCCTCGTTGAACGGTTCTAATTGTTAAGCGCTCTGGCTGGATTTTCTTTACAAAACTTTTTTGTAGTTACAGCAACTACCCTAGATGGTAATAATGTACATAGCAGATCTTACTTTTTTGTTTTCCACGTTCGATGCTATCTGAAATTTCAGACGGTTAAGGTCGGTCAAGTCTCTTAACATATTTTGTAAGCATACCTACATTATTAGAGTTGTCTGTCTATTCCCCTTCATTATGGTATCTATGTGATATCATCGCGTAGTCCAGGTCTCTGTTTATATAATAAAATTATATTTGTTTCAATTATGGGACGGGCATCTAATAACTGGTGGGCAAAATTTTTTTCTGTGTTCCAATTATTTGACGATGATACACAGTCAATAGTTGCAGCTTCTTAAAAATTGTATCAACTATCGCTCTTAATTTTCTAGACAAAATTCATTGTTATAATATAATGCTATAATATTGTACAAATTTACAGCAATAACGGCCAAAATAGGGCTTCTATTTTTGTTAACCGATTTTCAACACAAAGCTAACAGGTAACAACGGGATTTTTCAAACAATAATAAACAATGTCACCATGTGATGATCACCATCACATTACCCCCGTCCTCTTCACATCAGCAAGGGTCATCCGATTCACATGAATGAACTTCTTCGTTCTTCCAAGCTGCACCTGGTACAGCACATCGTTCTTCCTCCGAACGATGGTCCATGGTCCTGTCCATTGGGGCTGTAATTTAGGGCAACGCCCTATAGTTCTCTTGGGTTCATGAAGCCAAACCCAGTCACCGCTCTGGAAGCTCACAGGTTTTGCATGCCGGTCAAATCTTTCTTTTTGACTCTTCATTTGCAGTTTCATATTTGTCTGAGCAAATTCCCGAATTTCCGCCAATGCCTTGCGTAAGTGGAATGCGTAGTTAGTTGAAAACTGTGGTTCCGTTATAGCTGGTCGTACTAATTCTTCGGGTAACTGAAGCTCACGACCATATACCATAAGTGATGGAGAAAACCCAGTGGTGATATGAGGAGAGCTCCGATATGCCAATAGGAATAATGGCAGCAATGTGTCCCAATTATCTTGTTTCGCACTTATGAACGCTGTCAAGTATTTTGTGATGGTTCGATTCAAACGTTCGACTAGCCCTCCAGACTGCGGATGGAGAGGTGTAGATCGAGTGTGACGTGCTCCAAGGACCTTTGCCATTTCATTCATCAATTTGGATTCAAAATTTCTTCCTTGATCTGTATGAATTTCATTTGGGATCCCATATCGGCTAAATACTTCCTCAATGAGAACTGTTGCTACTGTGTCAGCCTCTTGGTTTGGAACTGCGATGGCTTCTGGCCATTTAGTAAAATAGTCTGAAATTACCAATACAAAACGATTACCCCTTTGTGTTTTAGGAAATGGTCCAAGTATGTCCATACCGAGTCTTTCAAAAGGTCCACCAACCATCATTTGTTGAAGGGGTGCCTGGTTTTTCTTGTGGGGGCCTTTGATCCTTTGACAGTCTGCACAAGTTTTGCACCAAGCTTTTACATCACCTGCCATACCAAGCCAAAAATAATTTTGGCGGACTTTTCCGAGGGTTTTCAAGAATCCAAAATGACCGCCAGTTGCACTACCATGGGCTTGTTGCAATACTCCTGGGATTTGATGTTCAGGCACCACAACCTGCCAGTAACTTCTTCCACGGGGCCTCTCCCACTTGTGGTACAATATCCCATCTCTTGTCAGCAGGGAGTCCCAACGAGACAGTAATTGCCACTTTGGGGGCCATGGAGGCTAATGTTTCTTGGGTTGGTCTTACTCCCTTACATAACATGGTAACTACTTCCTGGATGACGCTGTCCTGCCATGCTTTTGGATCCATTGCTTCTTTGGATAAAAAATTTATCTCCTTTGTGAATTGGGTTTCCTTCCTCTCACAGAATGAACACTGATCACCACAGGGACGTCTTGAAAGCCCATCAGCGTTTCCGTGGTTTTTTCCAGATCGGTGAACTATTTCAAATGAATATGTCTGGAGCATTTCCAACCATCTGGCTAATTGTCCTTCTAGCCTTTTGAAGGATGTCAACCATACCAAAGACGCATGATCAGTTCTCAATGTGAATTTTCTTCCATAGAGATACTCATGGAAATGTTCAATACTGAGAACTGCAGCCAGAAGTTCTCTCCTAGTTGCACAATAGTTTTTTTGCTGTGCTGTTAAAGTCTTACTGAAATAGGCAACAACTCTTTCTTCGCCATCAATCTGTTGAGATAATACAGATCCCACTGAGTGTGAACTGGCATCACAATCGAGAACAAAGGGTTGTTGAAAGTCAGGGAATGCTAAAATCGGAGAAGACGTCATAGATTTCTTGAGTTGGCTGAAGCTTTCATGACATTTTGGATCCCAAAGAAAAGGAGTATGGTTATCCATCAGTTGGTACAGAGGTTGGGCAATCTTTGCAAAATCTTTCACGAACCTCCTGTAATAAGAGCACATGCCCATAAATGACCTGATTTCAGACTTGCTCTTGGACGTAAGCCATTCCTCAACTGCTTTTGTCTTCTTTGGGTCTGTGCGAACTCCATTTCCAGATATGACGTGTCCTAGATAGTGAGTTTCCTGGCGAAAAAAGGAACATTTCTTGGGATGTATTTGCAATCCTGCTTCCCTAAGTCTCACGAATACTTCTTCTAATTTATACATGACATCATTGAAGCCTTTCCCATGTACAATAATGTCGTCCAGGTAAACAAGGGCAAGATGGGCAGGTATGACTCTCTCCATCAATCTCTGGAAGGTAGCTGGAGCATTGGAGAGGCCGAATGGAAGGACCTTGAATTGCCACAGTCCTTTACCATACAGAGTGAATGCAGTTTTCTCTTTGTCAGACTCATTCATTGCGACTTGCCAATATCCACTTTTCAGGTCAAGGCAGCAGAACCAGGTGGACCCACTGAGAGCATCAAGCATGCTTTGAATGCATGGAATGGCATAGGAGTCCTTCTTGGTAACAGCGTTAAGACGGCGATAATCAATACAAAATCTTGAGGAGCCATCTTTTTTTGGGACTAAAACTATAGGGGACGCCCAAGGACTTTGTGATGGTTCTATGACACCCTGATCTACCATTTCCTTCACCAATTGGTCGACATGTTGTTGCTGGGAATAAGGGATTCTCCTCGGATTTTGCTTAATGGGTCTTGCGTCTCCAGTATCAATGGAGTGTGATACAATGGAACACCTTCCTAATGGTCGATCCCCTATAGCGAAAATATCGCTATACTTTGAAAGGAGTGCTTTTGCTGATTTGTATCTGTCATCTTCTTTCGGCAAATCTGAATCAGATAGAGCTGTATCAATCCATGAGGAGTCTTGTGTCTTGGCTATTAATTGGAGACCTCTCTCTACACACTGCCATCTTCTACAGAGTGGTACATCTTGGTTTTGAACTGAAAGTGTTTGGAGAGGTAAGTCCAATCGTGCACCAATTTGTTCCAAAAAATCTAACCCCAAAATTCCTTTGTCTTTAATATCAGAAACCAGAAATTTATGCTCAACTTGCATGTTGGCAATGTTTACCTTGGCAAAACATTCTCCAATGACCCTAATGCTACTATTCCCTGCAGTTTGGAGAGATTTTGTGGATGGTGCAGTAATCACAAGTTCGTGGGTTCGTGCAACATCTGGTCTTACAATGGATACAGTTGCACCTGTATCAATAAGCATCCCACAACCACGTTTTCCTAACAGGACTTCAACAAAAACAGCACCACTCGATTGTTTCCTTTCTCTCTCAACAGGGCCAGAAGTCGGAGTGTTAGCCTCAGCATGGCCCGTCGCCTCGGCTATTACTAGTTTTCCGACTGGGTACGTTTAGGGCATTCTCTCCGGAAATGACCCAAACCCTTACATTCATAACACCTAGAGGGTCCAGGGATTGGTGCTGGTTGAACCAGCTTGGTTGAACTGTGTGTTCTACGTTCAGCTGGTGATGAAAGTTCAACCTCGTGTCTTTGAGCTTTGCTCAAGGCTGCTCTAATTGAGTCTGGAGATGAAATGCTGACTGACGACTTAACATGGGCATCCCTAATGGCATGAACGAAAGACCTTACTGCAATCCTCTCGACTGCTTCTGGTGGACAATCGGGAAATGCATCTCTTGCAAGTCTTTCTATGTCGGTTGCCAATTCAGCCAATGTCTCACAGTCACGTTGTTTGCGGGCCTGCAACTGAGAGTGAAGCAATGAAGTAAGGTGTTCGGAACCAAATCTTAACTGAAATGCTTCCGACAATTTATGGAAGCTTGATTGGTGTTGCCTAGGAAGGTTATGGACAACTAAGAGAGGAGGTCCAGAGAGTGAAGCTACAAGGTGCTCTCCTCTCTCCTTATCATTCCATTTGTTAGCATCAGCAATAATGGTAAACTGGGTTCTATACTCCTCCCATGAAATGGAACCATCAAATTTGGCTGGTTTAGGAAACTTCCCATGTCTCGTTCGACGGTTATCAACTACAAAATTTTCTGTGCGTTCTACTCGACCAGGTGGGGTGTGAACTTCTTGCACAGTTCGATTGTTGAGTGCAGCAAGAAGTTGATCAAGTTGTACTTTGATTAAGCTAATGTCGGACTCTATAGTGTTAATTCGTTGGGCAAGAACATTAGATTGAGTATCAGGTTCTGACAGGTTATTCATGAGCTCACCAACTTGATTCCTTATAGCTCCCACATCTGACCCTACGGCATTGGCCCTCTGAGACACTTCATCATTCGTAACGTTACGTAACGAAATATGCTCAATGATTATTATGATTCGTAGAAGTGAGGTAGGTAGGTACCTATATGATTATAGCTGAAATTTGGCTATATGATTATTATGATTTGGCTGGTAGACTCCTTAGGACGTGAACAATAAGGTGCAGAGGGTTTTGATCAACTGAGTGGCTCCTGAAGCTAACTTCTTTCCTATCAACCCTAGGAAGCTGAAATTTGGCTGGTAGCCTCCTTAGGACATGAACAATAAGGTGTACAGGGTCTTGATCAGCAGAGTGGCTCCTGAAGCTAACCTCTTCCCTATCAACCTTAGGAAGCTGAAATTTGGCTGGTAGCCTCCTTAGGACATGAACAATAAGGTGTACAGGGTCTTGATCAGCAGAGTGGCTCCTGAAGCTAACTTCTTCCCTATCAACCGTAGGAAGCTGAAATTTGGCTGGTAGCCTCCTTAGGACATGAACAATAAGGTGTACAGGGTCTTGATCAGCAGAGTGGCTCCTGAAGCTAACTTCTTCCCTATCAACCGTAGGAAGCTGAAATTTGGCTGGTAGCCTCCTTAGGACGTGAACAATAAGTTGTACAGGGTCTTGATCAGCAGAGTGGCTCCTGAAGCTAACTTCTTCCCTATCAACCGTAGGAAGCTGAAATTTGGCTGGTAGCCTCCTTAGGACGTGAACAGTAAGGTGCAGAGGGTTTTGATCAACTGAGTGGCTCCTGAAGCTAACTTCTTTCCTATCAACCCTAGGAAGCTGAAATTCGGCTGGTAGCCTCCTTAGGACATGAACAATAAGGTGTACAGGGTCTTGATCAGCAGAGTGGCTCCTGAAGCTAACTTCTTCCCTATCAACCGTAGGAAGCTGAAATTTGGCTGGTAGCCTCCTTAGGACGTTTGTTTTCTTTATATTGAAAAAAATGTAATCCACAGAGGAAGACAAGATTGCTAGAAGATGGAAGGGAAGAAGGAGGGAGGGGAAAGACATGAAATGTCCTAATGCGTTGCAGACTTGTATGCAAGCGTTTTCTTTTGATTTTCACGTACAACCAAGCCGTTGGTGGGGAAATGAATTCAATAAAATAGTGATTTTGTGTTTGTGCAATGTGCCAGGGCAAAGACATGAAAATGTCAAAAACTTAGGTGCCATTTTTGGATTGGACTTTTGATCTATTATTCAATTATGAACGTTTACAAATCATAGCAATGGCCTTGGTATTGATAAAATGGAAAGTCCCATTTCCATTCTTTAAGATATAAAGAAGAGAATCCAAGAAAAAAGTAGAAGAAATAGTGAAACATGAACGAACTTTAGAAAAGGAAGCTAAGAAAACCAACAGCTTCAAAAATCGAAGAAAAATCCTCAAACAATCATAATTCTGATTAGATGAAAGATATAGATGAAAAAACCGTCTGCCATGCAAGATGTGGCACATAGTTTCCTCATATCCGTAACATGAATGCGTAGATCATTGAAAATTCTTAAATTATCTTGGGAAATCCCACAGTGGAAACTAGTAAATCAAGGTGCATATAGCGTATTACTCCAAAATCGGTCCATTACGATACAAGAAAATGATGCTTGAAGTAATCAATGTTTGCGAATGAGAAGAATGAAATATTGATGTGAGAATAATGGAATCGGTAGGGTAGGGGACCATCTGCAGCCTAACCCGCACATTCCCTGAAGATTTCACCAAAATCGGATGAAAAATTTGAAAATTAAACATGTTACAATGTTTTTTTTTTTTTTTTTTTTTTTTTTTTTTTTTTTTTTTTTTTTTAACATAGGCAGTTGAGGAAATCTTTAAGATCCTAAGGTGGTAATCGGATCTCGTAAGATACCCAAGAGGGACCGTACTCCGGGTTATGTGAGATTCAAACACACTAAAACCTCACCTTCCTTTTCCCATGTTGGAACTCAGCCTGGAACTGTACAACATATTACTTCAGGCTGAGTCTTTGAGAAATTTCTTCAGTCCTCTCTGTCCATGTGCTCCCTCCTCCTCTGTCCCTCCCGTTCCAAGATGATCTTTTTCTGGAGGATGTCTTCAACTTAGGTAGCTACAAAAGTCCATTTTTGCTCTCGTTCAATCATTTTGGCTACCGGTGTCACGTCTTGAGGTGGTAATTCCAGAGCATCCTGCAGCCTTCTTCTTTCTGTAGCCCATCGCTTGCATACAAAGAAAGTATGGAGCATATCATCGTCCATTCCCTGGCAGTATGGACATATTGGGGAGTCTACTTTTCCCATTTTATAGAGGTATGCGTAAAACAGCCCATGACCAGAAAGGAACTGAGTCAGGAAAAAGTTTACTTCTCCATGTTTTCCATCTAGCCATACCTTGATCTGAGGAATCAAGCGTGCTGTCCATCTCCCTCTCTGCTCTACAGCCCACATTTCCTGCCATCTTGCCATTGTATATTCTCTCTCTTCAGCAGCTAAATGAGCTCTTTCTCCTTCCCCTCTTCCATTAAAGATTCGTTTGCGTTCTGTTGCCAATAGATGGATTGGGATGCTGCTTGTAAGTACGAGTATGGATGGCTCTGACACTGTTCTGTAGGTACATGCAATCCTCAGCGCTCCTCTTCGTTGAACTGCAATAATTCTCTTGCGATTGTAGGCAATGTTTAGAGGATCTGCCCATATCTCCGCACCGTACAAGAGTATTGATTGTACAACGGTCATCATGAGACGACGCTTGCATGGTGTTGGCCCATTGACATTTCTCATGAGATGACTAAGAGCAGTTGTTTTCTTTGATGCCTTGTCTGCTGATTTCTTTATTTGCTCCCAGAATGTAATTTTAGTATCTAATGTGATTCCCAGGTAGTTTACTGTTGGTTTGCTGGTGACTTCTGTACTCCCTATTTGTATTGGGATTATGGTAGGGATCCGTTTTCGAGTGAACACAACTACTTCGGTTTTAGCTGCTGCTAATGTCAACATATATTATGGTCTTCCATCCATCTAGTGATCTTTACCATTACTTGATTAACTTCGTTCTGTGCCAATTCCGTGGTTCTAGCCAGGATAACTGCCGCAACATCATCCGCATATCCGACAAGATAGCAGTCTTCTGGTATTTCCAGTCGTAGAACACTATCGTATGACGCGTTCCACAGTTGTGGGCCTATAACTGAACCCTGTGCTGCTCCTGCGGTAATTTCTTTCTCCCTTTCCCCTTGAGCCGTCTCATAAACCAATGTTCGGTTTTTAAGATAGCTGTCCATAACAGCTAGTAAGTGTCTTGGTATTTTAAAGGTGGTATCCAGAAACTCTAACATATCAGTCCATCTTGCAGAATTGAAGGCATTTTTCACATCCAGGGTCACTAGCATTGCGAGATTCCTAGTATATCTACTACATTCCTGTTTTTTTTTTTTTTTTTTTTTTTTTTTTTTCAAAGTGTTCTCTACATCTGCCAGTGCATGAGCAGTGGGCCGACCCTTTCGGAATCCATACTGTCTGTGGGATAAGTCTCCTGACGCCGCTATTGCAGGCATCAAGCAAAGCAGGAGAAGCTTCTCATAACCTTTTCCAGCAGTATCCAACATACGAAGAGGCCTCCAAGAGGATGGAGAGTTTGGATCACCCTTTCCTTTGTCTAAAAGCACCAGGCGAGCTTTTTTCCATCTATTGCTAAAGATCCTTTCTCTAAGGCATGAATTGTACATTCGTAATAGCAGCCTTGGACAGACTTCTATTGCTATTTTTAACACCTCTGAGAGTATGCGATCTGGTCCTGGTGTTTTCTTGTTTTTTAAAGCTCCAATCGCTTTCTTTAATTCGCTTTCAGAGAATAAGAGGGAATCTATTACATCCTCTGGTGCATAATTAGTGTTCCTGGGAGGGTGTGTTGGGAAGAGCCCATCAACAATGAGATCCATTCTTCGTTCACTCATTGGTACCCGTCCACATGATACCTGCAGTTTTCCGGTCACGATCTAAAACCCTCGACCCCATGTATCAATATTTATTTCCTCAATGATTGTCTGCCAGCAGTCTGCTTTACTTCCATTTATTGCATGGCGAAGTTGTTTTCTGGCCTCAGTGTATTCTGATTGAATCTGCGGCCAATTTGCTCTTCTTCTGCTTCTCTGAGCTCTACGCCTCAGCTGATTACATGTCCTTCTGAGTGTTGCAATATCTTCATTCCACCAGTAGACTGGGGGCTTAGCAGATGTCATGATATTTTTTGGCATCGATGCATCGCAGGCTTTTGTGAGGATCTGCATTGTTTGGCTTACTATTTCCTCAGCATTTATTTGCAGTATGCTCATTATTCTGTTCTTTGTCAGCTAGTAGTCGATCTCCTTCCAGTAAAACAACTACCATTGCATTACGGTCTAATCTAGCCAAGCTCCATCCCATCTTTCCTGCTATTATTTATTTGGTTGTTTATCTGCTGGTTCACTGGTAGAAATTCAAAGGATATATACTGGTGATCACTCCCTGTATAATCTTCGATAACTTGCCAATTGCGAATTTTCCTGGCAGTGGTTTCTGAAGCAAAGGTATTGCTATTGTGGATTCTGAAGCAATCTGGTATTGTCCCCCTTTGTCCCAGACGATGGAAAGTGGGCGTGTTGCCATCATTGAGTAGTATTAACCGGCCCTGTTCTTGCTGTCATTTCCAGAATGAGCCTCCCTCTACGGTCAGGGTCAGGCATGCCCCATTCTAGAGCCCTTGCATTGAAATCCCCTGCCACTATTTTGTCCCCACTCACTATTTGACTAGCATCTTCAAAGCCCCACAACTTTCTTTCAAAGTTACGAATGGACACATTTGGTGTGAAGTAGCAGCTGAAATAGTTAACTCGCCCAGTTCTTAGCCATACATATCCTTCGCCACTACCCTGGTCTTCTATGTGCCCTTGTGTCACTGACCATATGGCAGCAGTTCCAAGGTCGTCCGCGTACCATTTATGGTTAGTGTGATTGTGGTGCTGCTCGCTTACTATCACAATGTCTGTTCTTTTTTCCTGCACCAGTTGATGAAGTAGGTTTTGGGCTGTTGAGCTCCTATGGAGGTTTCCCTGTAGGATTCTTATCATTGTATGGATCTATTGCCAGCTGCCTCCGAAGTTTTTTTAACATCCATGAGTGGGTGGACTCTCCTGATGTACCTTTTGAGTGCCCGCCTATATACAGGGCAATTAGGGTTCTCCACCGCATGAATGTATTCCAGATTGATCCTTTTGCAATTGACACACTTCTTGGGTTCTGGGGCTACGTTTGAGGGTAAATATGTTACAATGGTTGGCGGTATCTAATGCATAAAATGGAGGGGAAATGGGGAATAATCAAAATGGAGTTACAAGTGATTGTGACTGCGACTGTAACTCTACGATATACCAGTTGGAGTTTCTACAGATATCGAGGCGGATTCATATATAGCAATAACAATACCTAACATCTTCCTGCTCATCCCAAAGCTCTCTAATTTACTCCATAACAGTCCTTGATTAATACTGTCAAAGGCTCGACATAGATCAACCAAAATTTTGAATAAATTTCTACCTTTAAATAAACAAATTTGAGCCATAGCATTGAGAACAAATATATTGTCAGCGCATGACCTTCCACTTCAGATGCCCGATTGTGATTCTGGAATTAACTTAAATTCTTCTATTAATTCTCATATTTATCACCATTGTAAACAGCTTATTTATTTATTTATTTTACAATACGGGCTGCGCCCAATTACATTGAAGACTATTACTAATTCGGAATATACAAGAGAGGAAAAAATGGTTACAACTTGATATATTAGCTTAAGTGAAGAATTAGCCAGCGTGATCACCCTATAACAGTACGGTTCAAACACATCCCCCTTTTTGAAAATCATTGCAGCTATAAGTGACACCCAATGTTCTGGAAGCCTACCGCTAAGAAACACTTTGTTAAATAGCTCAGTTAAATACTCCACACAGTTGTCCGGTAGATTTTTGAAAAATCCGTATCCAAGTCCGTCCATCCCGGGCGATTTCCCATTTTTACTTCTTTTAATACTTGTCGAATATCAGAGATCTGTACGTCATCATTCAAAATTGGATGTGTGTTATTCGTTAAAATGTTAAAACTTCCAATATTCGGTCTATACAAGTTAGGGAAAAAGGAAAACCATTCCTCTCCAGAGATAGGACAGGGCGATTTACATTGATATTTTTTAAATTTATTGAATGCTGCCCAGAAAAGACTCGAGTTTTTGACATTAGCCAAATCTTTCAACAAACGTTTGTCATAATTATTTTGCTTAATTTTTTAGTAGTATTAACAAACTCTTGGGTGATAAATAATTAGAGAGATGAGGCTCAGTACATTTCTCTTTTCTGGCGATTTTCAAGGACTTTTGTATAATTTTTTTAGAACTATGGTATGTTTCGTCAAACCACGAAGATGATACGTAGCGTTTTGGAACGGTGAATCGCAAACTGAAAACTTCTTACGCATTGTTAGTTCATTTGAAACCTTCTTAATTTGATCAGTTAAATTTGTATAGCCCTCATCGATACACATCACATCAAGTGGTTTAGGTCAAAATTGCTCAAGATAACTTTTATACACATTATCCCTGTCTTGATCAAATCTGAAAGTATTTCATGCTCGCAGTCACTCTCTTCTTATTTAGATTACTATCTCTTATCGGCACTTCTGTTGTGATCTAGACTGGAAAATGATCCGATATGTCATGTCCCCAATTTAACAGTTTTAAGTCACTTATTATATTAATTGCGTTTAGTACAACATACTAGCTAGAGCCTTGACCGCCGACGAAAGTAAAATTTGCAGGCGAGTCATTTAAGCCCCTTCCATTTATTAGAATAAACGAGTTACTTTCCATAGTCTCGAACCACCCATTACTGTGACAGAATTCATCGAGTGTATTTCGCTTCGTAAATGAAGCAGAGCTCTCCAAGACATCTTCAAATCATTATTCAAAATTCCTTCTCTACAGTGCTGATTTCCACCAACTATGATAGGGCAATCTCTATACTCTTGATCAAGTCTTCCCATTCCCCCAGAAAACCATCCATATCAAAATCCTTACGATATATCACGCCACACACGATACTTTTCTTATTGATCTCTTGATTGATCTCTTAAAGCTAATTTCAATGTTTTACACTCTAGGAAGCTGTAATTTCGTATGTAGTATCTTTAGCACATTTACTTGACGATACCCAGTGTCCGGATCAGCTGAGTGGCTCTTAGAGCTTGCAAACGAGTCTGCAACACATACTTGTCTTCAACTAAGGACATAAAATGTCCCAATGTGTTGTAGACTCGTATGCAAGCGTTTCGTTTCTCTGATTTACTAAGGGTTACATGGTTTTATCCAGGGGTGGTAGAGTTACCATGGTATGCAGGTGGTGTCCTGGGAAATAATGAATGCGCATAGCGGTTTCTGATCGATGCAGCATTCTTTTATTTTCGTTGGGGTTCATTTTAGGAAGATTTTTAACTCCAAAACAATCGTCGAAGGTCATTGTGTAACATAGAATGTTACACAAGACATTGTGTAACACAGAATGTCGGCGTACGGGTAAATTATCACCAGACCTTACAACTGATGCACGGTGATTGTTGACCCTCAAGTTGAGCTGTGTTTTAGCTTTTCCGAATAGAAAGCAGGGTATTCTTTACCAACCAACTCATACACACATTCTTAGCAAACCAACTTCTACCCCGGAAAAGCTGAAACACAGCTCAACTTGAGGGTGAACAATCACCGTGCATCATTTGTAAGGTAGGTATGATGATGATTTACCCGTAAGCCGACATTCTGTGTTACACAATTAGACCTTCTACGAGTGTTTTGGAATCAAAGTTCTTCGAAAAATGAACCCCAACGAAAATAGAATAATCCTGCTTCAATCAGAAAAAGTTCATTGCAACATATCAGGTGTATATGATCCTCCAGGACTAAATATTAGGAGATGACCACCAACGTGCAACACCTCATAGTAACTCAAGTTTCTCTGTAGACGTAAGCAATCCTTAAAAAAAAAAAAAAAAAAAAAAAATGTTTTCTTTCATAAATTTCCAAAATCGTAGAAGCCGAAATATAAAAATAGTTTTGTGGTGTTAATTTCAGTGTTCCCTATTATAAGTTTGTTGTATATACAAGCTTCAGTAGAGCCAAACAGATCAGGTTAATAATACGAGTATGTATAGGTATATATATACTCATACATGTAATAGGCGCTCATATTTATTTGTCAGTCGTCCACTGCAAATTTCTACGATTTTTTTTTTGTTATACGTATTTAACGGCAGTAATATAAAAGTTGAAATTACACGAAATTGTAAGAAGAGTAAGAACTGAGCTGAATTGTGGGTCTTCCTTGGGAGCTGTAACACGAAACGAACGACTGCAGTAATGAATTCTGAATAAACTCTCGTCGTAATTTTTATTTCTTCCAATAAGACGAAAGTTTAATTTTATTACTCCATATTTATCGTCCATGTTTTTTCATAGCTTTTTCCTCGTGTTGACACAGGAGGAACATCAAAGTTACGGATGTCGGGCGGCGCCTCTTGATGTGCTTCTGGCCGTAACGTGCTTGATAAACATTTCACCTCCTTTCAAAAGGGTCGCAAAACTTAGCCCCTGCGGGGTCGCCCTTTTTTTTCGGTCGTCGTAAGGAGTCGTCAGGGCGTAAAAGGTTAAATGACTGTATGGCTGGGAAGATGAGTGTGGGGGAGGTCAACCTCTATGAATAACTGAAGGCGGCGGAGGCGGCGGAGGAGTATGAGAGGGTTCAGAAGCAGATGATCTCCCCGGGAAAGGGCGAAAACCCCAAGACCGCCTTCGCTAGGAACCCCATGAAAAAGGGCCGCGTCCGAGGAGTGAACAGTCCCTTCTCCCGTCTTGAGCGGAGAGCGAGCCGATGCAAGAGGTCACCCCGGGTTACGATTGTATTATTTACCTCGCGAGCCCTCGGAGGAGCCCTTTTGAATTATTGAAAGTCGAGACGGACCCCGAAGAGGCGACGGTGACAATTATCGTGTCAAACTCCTGAGAGGCGGACGGAGGGCGGAGCGGACACGGCCGCCGTTGTAACATTTATGAGCCCTTCATGCCGTCTTACTGTTCCGCCCTTTGCTTGTCATCCCCTCATCTATTTTGTAGAGCTTCTTGTAGGGCTCGTTGGTCACGCTGGCCACCGGCCCTTTTTTCCGCGATTCGCAAGGGACACGTAAAATTTGCCTGCAATTTTCTACCAATTCGATAGCAATTCGTAGTCGGTAGATTCATATAGGTTTTCACCGTTCTAGCCTGGAGGAAGTATACATATATTTATCACCCAAACATGCAATGCATTCAAACCACTCTCATTGTAGCTCTTCAATTTAGATGTATGCTATTGATGGTTCCCAATCTGTTTTAAACTACATGTTAGTACTTCCAGGGTCCTTCATAATCCATAATTTAGTGATGATAATAATAATGATAATGATTGTATTATCTTTCCAACCAGTTATCAATTGATAACTTGCTGAGACAAAAGGAAGGCCACGCGTGAACCTCAGTAGGTTATCCATTGTGAATGACCACCGCTCAAGCTACTTCGCTTTAAATGTATGTACATGGATGCAATACTATCGTACAATTCTTCCTCGATTCCCGAATAATAAACAAAAATGGTTAAATGTTGTTGTTTTGGGTGCTGTAAAAAGACAGCCGTTTCGGGAAAGACCTGGTTTCTACCCGACAAAGATGTTTTTGTGTTTTTACAACCGTGTGTTGAGTTCCGTTATTTTTTCACTCAACATACAATTGACATCAAGTATCCTACATAGTCCCCTGTCACATATGGCCTCTCTCATAGTGTTAAGATCAATTTTTCTTCCCGAATTCACAAAACTATAAATAGTTTAGCCGGAAGGTGGGCCACTCAAGTTCAGATCATGATTAGGTAGGTACATATTACTATAGTACGTATCTTACCTGAGGATGTATCGTTGTCTCATTCCTAGATCATCATCACACTAGTTACAATGTGCAATAGTATAATGCCTCCTGGAAACATTCGAAAATTTTTACATCCGGTGACCGGAGTCAAATTGAAATCTGAGGTGGAAAAAGAAACTGCAGCTACATGATCGAAGCTTGTCGGCTTTCAGTTGTAGCCACTTACCGCTGTCAATTCACTGGTAAATCGATAAATTCCTCCTTTTTACATCCTCAGCTAACTTAATACAGGTAGGATTTCCTTTTATTTCGTGGTTTTTCACCTCTGCATCGCAAAAACGAACAAAACTTTCAACGTACTTATCACTGTGCCCGATACCTACAACTTCTTTCGAGACCGATTAATTTGAACGACGACAAGCTGAAATGGCTTGTCTGACTAGAGAGAGAGCAAATGTTCGTCGCAAGCGTGACAGTTTACAGCTAAAAGCAGTGGAGCACGAACGACCTTTTGAGAATCGTGTTAAGCAACTTGGAAATAAGGAACCTCGAAGAGACTCACAACCACCATCAAGCCGAAGTCATCAGAAGGAAGGATCAAGATGTGTGAAAGCTATTGGCTTGAGAAGGGAAGCATCATCTCCAAGACCAAAAGATTCACAGCGCTATGTGGGAAGTCCTGTTGCACCGAACGACACAAGTTCTATTTCCTGCGTCAGCCGAGAAGAAAGAGAGGATCCCACAAATGTAATGAGAAAGCACTATAACTTGTTTGAGCAGGCAACACAGAAGGTATTCTGGGCAGGAGATCAAGTGTTGTTGAACAGCCCGAAGGGAAGTAAAGAACTGCACTGAACTGCACACGAAAGATTTTTTTCGTTAAGCCGTAAAAATTAAAGAAGTTCAAACATTTCAAAGATGAATTAGGAATTTTAAGATTGGACAAAACTGTTAGACAGCGAATATGACGTTGGTATGGAAACTCCAATAATTTAACCGGGTAATAACATTCTAGTAAGGCGCTTTGTAGAAGAACATCATGGGCAATATGGTCATCCAGGGGTGCAGACGTTGTTGGACATTATTAGGGAAAAGTTTTTGATTTTGAAGGGCAGAATATTACTCGTAATTAGATCCTTTACCACAATTTGTGTTAAATGTAAGAAACAACGGGGAAAAGCTGTTTCAACTCCGCCGATATCATTGCCCAAAGATAGAGTAATTTTGGTGGGAACCTTTCAAGCAACTGGCGTTGACTTAGCGGGTCCATTGTTTCTTAAGAATAGACAGGAAGTTTGGTTGGTGCATTTTACATGTTATTTATTTAGAGCTTACCACTTCACTTACGACATAGGCGTTTATCATGAGCTTGAGGAGGTTTATGGGGCGTAGAGGACGACCTTCACAATATACTCTGATAATGGCACAAATTTTACACGTGCTCACAATCTAATGAAAAGCGTCAACTGGAGCCAGGTCGCAGCCTTTTCCATTTCCAGGGAGATTGAATGGAAATTCATTCTTCCAACTGCTGCTTGGTGGGGTAGGTGGTGGGAGAGGATGGTCAGAACGACGAAGGAGCTCATCAGAAGAAACCTCGGGAAGGGTACACTCACCTATGAAAAACTGGAAACCCTGCTGTGCGAACTAGAAGAGTTGATAAACTCTATACCTCTGACATACGTGTCTGATGAATCAAACGAGCTTTCACCATTGACCGCAGCTCACTTCTTTTGAGACTGACACTCCGCGGAGGTGCCTGATCTGGATTCAGTGGAACCAAAGTTGAGGCCACAATTTCTCAGGCTTCGAAGAATTCGAGAGACTCTCCGACAAAGGTTCAAGAAAAAATACCTGGCGAATCTGGTTCAACGTGGAGGGAAGAAGCAGAAAACATTGAAAGAAGGAGAGTTGGTGCTAGTTGAGACTGATAGCGTAAGACGTATCAACTTGCTTTCAGGGAAAGCAGTTGAAATTTATCCGGGAAGGGACCATGTTTCTCGCGTGGTGAAGATCGAGACGGCAAATGGAACATATATATAAGGCCGGTTCAGAAGCTCTACCCATTAGAGATGCCCATGAATGAGGAAGCCGCAATTTTAAAAGTGCGCAATAAAGAGCTCGAGCCTCCTGCCCAAGAGATCGGTCCGAACCCTCAAGAACAGAGACCCTGGCGAACGAATTCAGGAAGAGAAGTCAGAATTCCCAGACGCTTTCTACAGTCGTAGAACATTCCAGGGCCGGAGGATGTTGTAGCGGATACAGAGGGACAACATAATTATGTTGAATTCAAGTTAATCACATGAGCTTGAGAAAAATATATTAAGTACTGTAGTTCTAGAAGTTCGAACAAAAACATTCTATTCATTCTCAATAGTTTGGTTGTGAATAAGGAAATTCCTGTTTCTATATATTTGTTGGAATTCGTTAGTGCGTGTCTGGTATTTCAAGGCAAGTGCTGTTTTGACTGGTTATTGACTGGATTATAGTGAGTGTTTCGGACTTGATATTGGTAATGATAAAATCATGTTGAAATTTTTATTGGATGATCAAATTGTTTTGTCCCAACTATCACAAAATTTGAGCGAGACCGGACAACTAGGACGTGAAAAAATGGAGCATAATGGATCTTTAAGAATGCATAAAAGAATCTGGGGACGATAAATACTTAAAATGATCTACGTTTGCACATGCGCATAATGAAGTATTGATTTGGCAGCTATGAAACAGATACAGGATGGTTTACTGCCTAACCCGCAAATCCCCTGTAAAGTTCATCAAAATCTGATTAAAACTGTAAAATTAGGCTCGTTACAAGGATTTTACGTTCGCGCATGCAGAGGTGCTACTAATGTTGCGATTATCTTGAAATTGATATCAATTACTCAAATTCTCTTCTCCCAACTATCACTCAAATTTAAGCGAGATTGGACGTCTAAGGCGTGAAAAAAATAATGCTTGGAATTTACTTTTGAGCATGCGCAGAGCGAAGTATTAATTCGGCAACACTGAAACTGATAGGGAACTATCTTCACCTTAGCCCACACAATCTCTGAAAACTTTATTAAAATCAGTTGAAAACTGTGGAAATTAAGCCTGTCAAAAGGATTTCCGGACCCAGACAGACTCACATACACATATACATGCACACAGACAGACAGACTCGAAACCAAAGTCGTTCAAAATGGTCTAAAACGTTGAATGCGAGTGGGAATTTCGATTTTGGAGACAACAAGTTTTTCTTCCCCCAAGAATGAAAACTACGCTTCCGCTGCGTATAGGTATATTCTGAGGGGAAAAAAGGCAAATTGTGTGTGGGGGGGGGGGGGGGGGGAGAGGCTTTATTGATATTAATTTTTGAATTTCTGAAAACTCATTCACTTCATTAACATCTTTCTCAGTTGATATTCCATAGAATAAATCTCACAGCCTCCTCCCTCCGAATGCGTGCTATACCAGATACAGAAATTATTCAATTCAAATGAAAATCGGAAGGAAGTTCAAAACCACTGAGTGCCGCATGCATTTAATGGTTTTTCGAATCTAAAGGAGCGTCTATTTTCAAAATTTGACTTTCAGAGTAACCGGGCCTACCGAAAAAAAGAAAAAACCGATTTAAAAATAGAAAAAAATGCAGATATGAATATTATATTAGAGTGAAAGAACTCGAATAATATAGAAAACCGTTGAGCCTGGGATGCGTGGTGCAGGGGGTGGGAGTGGAGTCGCCATTTACCTGAAAATGTAAAATAGTCGCGGGGTAGATGTTAAAAACGAGAGAGAAACGCAAGCATTTAAAAGCTATTACGGAGCCGGCGGGGGAGAGAGTGGATATCTCTGTAAATCCTGGCCGTGAAGCCCAGATGGGTCTCATCCGATACCAATTAGCCGGAGACACTCTAGATTAATATGCGGCCATTGATGGACTTTTAATTGCATTATATTAAAACAGCAGATGTGTGTCTGATTTGAGCTCCCGCTCACCCCTTCGGTCGGAAACCTTTTCCCGTCCACCTATTGCACTTTTCCCTCGGCCGGCCCCGAGAACGGAAGCTAATCGATTTCAAATTGTTGCCTGCCACTCAATCCTCCTCCGTTTCATATTTTCCCCGGGATTGTGTTGTGCTAGGAAGGAGGAAATCAGGCACGTGATATGAGTAATCTCCAAGTCAATTTTGGAGTGATGTGATTTTGATAGCATTAGCTAACTTTTGGCGAGCGATAATATGAAATAAGTGACAGTTCGTGGGGTCTTTTTTATTACCTTACGACCGCATAGCTACAACAATTTTCTATAGAAGTTGTGTGACTATTTTTTGATATTTACTGCTTTGTTCATCAAATAAATGTCCATTAGGCCAAAGAGAAAGTATTGTTTCCATATGACAAGGTATTGTTTGTTAATGATCGAAGAACGTATTGTTTCCTTATCTTATCAATTACTCCGAGTTGCTCGTCCGTCATGCGTTGACCAACAGTGTCCAGTTAGTGCTTCAAGGAATAACAATAACTTCTCACACTGGAAACATCACCTCATCAACTGGTCTATTGGACATTTATTTCAGGAACAAAGCAATATTTAACAAAAACTAGTCGTACAACGTCGGTAAACAACGGTCGTACGACCGTTTTTAATGCAGTGTAGTTTTTATTTCCAAACCAACTTTTCATTTTATTGATCATTTCATCAATTGAGGTGAGGAAAACTAGGCACTTTAATATCGTTCCGTTTCTATAGAAAATTTTCTTTGCGGTCGTATAATAAAAGAACCGGTTCCTGTCCCGAATGTGTCGAACGCGCTGTTCCCGATTATTTCGAATGGGGGGAGGTAAGACCCCCGAGTCGGATATCCGAGGAATAGAATCCTTTCGCGATAGCTGCTGAGATTTAAAATAAGAAAAAATCATATTCCGAATGTAAGAATTTATTCGCCAAATTTGTGTATTTGAAATACAATTATAAAATGTACAAACTGCAACATGATAGCACGGAAATATGGTAAGAACACGTGATCACCTCATTCCTCGTCTAAAACTGGTGGATTGCGACCATTGGTGGGTCGCGTAGGGGTTGCAGCTATGACGCAATCAGTATTGTTCGAAGTGAAGATGTTGATAAGGTGGCCGCCGCAAAACATTAGAGGGCCAAATCAGGGCATGTGAATATGTGCGTAATCCAATATCCCACAAGCATAGTGCACTGACGCAAATTTATTGAAGTGTATTAGGAAAAAAGAACGAATGAAAAACTCCGTCGTGCCCCCTGTAATGAAATTTAGAATGAAGAGTTTACAAACTACAGTAAGGTGAATCCCAAAAATTACTGAAGTAATAAAATACAATTAGGTATAAATTATATTATTTATTATGATGAGAATTGAAATTCTACTATTGCTTGCTGAACTGATGTTTGACTGGTGAAGTTTCTAGATGCATCTCCTTATGTCCTTCGGGATGTTCCCGGCGAATCCAGCAGCTCGGCAATCTCGTGTCTTTGATAACTTTGTCTCTTCACTATCTTCTTATCCTGACTGATTTTTTCCTTCACACAATTTTTCCTTTATCAAGCTTTATTTTCTACTGCCTTTTTTCTCCTTGTTGCCTCATCAACATCTGATTTCATTTTAATAGAATCGGACTCGCTTGTCCCTACTTTTTGTGAAGGACGCCATTTGGGGACTTTAAACTCCATCGACAGAGCAAACAAGTGGGGTGAAAGATGCATGTCGCTGCTCGCATGCTGCCAGGTACTTTCTTTTCTTTTGTTCTTCTGCACCTGAAAGGACAGCTACCACGGTGCGGTGAGCGTAAGAGTGTCACAGACACGCACGTCGAACAATGCTTCCCTCTGTCGTTCCCATACACCCCGACAGGCTAAATCCCCCCTGAGGCCTGCAGAATATGTGTGTGTGTGTGTGAACCGGTTCTTTTACACAGTTTCCCCAAGCAGAAATCATTAACTCTCCCAATACATCCCGAATTGCGTTATGCCGTCTTGTTACCAGCCCTCCTGTTTTGCAGCTCTGGGCATGCTCAAGAGTAAAATTGTGGCAACCACGGCAATCACAAGATGTTGGCATTTCTACAGGCTCTCGCTTATACCGAACTGCCAATGCATCACGAAATTCACTTGCTGTCAAATCGTAATTGTGCCTTCTTAGAGGAAGAGTGGAAAGCCATCCAGAGCATTTCTTCTTCGTAGTCATCAGTACTGCTCTTCCTATGGCTCTTTGTCCGCCTGGTGGAAGTTCAAATAGAGAGGAGACCAGTAGGCTGTAATCTGTTTCGTGGCGTGTTTCAATTGCCTCCCTCAATGTTGATAGGTGTTCAAATACATCGAATGGTGTTCCCAAGCAAATGGACCTTGATAGAACTTCCGTTCCATTTTTTTATGTTCTGTATGAATTCCTGGCTGTTCTAACAGGGTCAGACCATCCCAATCTACCCCTGTTCACTAGCAATGAGAAAATGTCACATTCACTGTCAGACGTTGCTCCCCCAATAATTGATGGCACTAAAATAGTGCGAATTGAGTTCCCCAATCCTTCATATATATTATCTTCTCCATCTATGACTCGCTGGGTGAGCTGCCTCTGAAATCGCAGAGATTTTGTGAAGGCAATGTGTTCATCTTGAGGCTGTGTTTTTCCTGCTTCTTATAGACAATGCACTTTTTTGATCCAATCTTCTATTTCGTGCTTCAAGTACTCCTGCTTCCCTTCTCCTATGTATCCACCAAGGGATCTCTGTCCTGTTACGATTTGAATCCCTGATCCAATGAATGTCCTTTTTGCTTCTTGGGAATGGACTACAAGAAATGATTTGTGACCTTGTGGATGGTAGCCAAAGTTTGGTCCAATGCCAATGACTGGTCCAACCATTTTTTCAGCTCAACAAAGCTTCCTCGGGCCGCAGAGTCGTCAGCCTACCAGCAATCGTTGACCTCTGGGCACTTATCTTGAAGCTAGTTAATTAAAGGCAATATGAACATTCCATATAGTAGCATTGCAAGAGGATCACCTTTTGTGACACCTTCTTTGCTAAACAGCCCGTCTCCTCCACCTTTCATTACTAACTGTGAATGTCCCTTATAGGTGTTATACAGGAAGCGAGCACAGCTTGGCCAATTCAGTCGGGCATACCACAGGGCCATCACTCGATTGACAGAATTGAACGCATTCTTCGTGTCCACTAGGAGAAGTCCCCATTTGGAATTTGCAGTAGCATTGGTCTCAAACAGGGTATTCATGGCATGAACTGCACCTTCAATTCCTGCACTCAGACCTCCACATAGCTGTTTTTCTTTGCATGCTTCTGTCACTTCATCCCTTGTAAGGTCTCCCATGCATTTCCCCAAAACTCGTCGCAGGCTTTCACCAATTCCAATTGGGCGCACCCCAGGGTTTTTGTCTAATGCTACTAACCTGCTTGCCATGAGGGCTTTGATTGAATCCCAGGGAACATCTTCGTGATTCAATTTGTTAGCCAAGGCAGCAACTGCTTCCCTAAGTCTCAAACTTGATCTTCCGAGGTAGGGGAATGTCAGTCCATTGATCTGAATCTGAGCCATTTGGTCCTCCACTTCCATGTAGCCTTCTTACGACTCTCTCAACAACTTCTGATGTTACCTGCGTCGATGTTAGTATTGGAACCTCCACTCCTTCTGGAATCCGTAAAAGCTCAGGACTGGGAATGATTATAATCGAAAGGATTACTGCTGTAATGAAGAAGTTTCGCGTGTCTAGCCACTAAATAGGTTTGGACGGTTGATGTATAAGAGTGAACAGTTTTACTCATGTGAATCCGGAAAATCGTTAACGTGTTAAAAATAAGTTCAAGAGCTTGGACTATAAACAATCAAGATTCATGTACAAGGCACAAGAGAAAACAAAGGAGAAGGAGCCAAAAATAAAGTAAATAAATAAATCGAAAAAATAAAAATACTTTATTACAAAAAAAATGCTTGATTTAATTTTCTTCGTTTTTTGGTAGGTACTGTTGTATTAATGAAATAGAAAAGTGCCCCTTTTCTTCCGTGTTTTAAACTCACCCTTTTCTTACCAGTATATTAGGAGGTTTCGTTCAAAAATGGTGGTACCTACGTGTTGTGTTCAAATTCTGATTATATGCAGTTATGACCAGTTAGGAAACGTAATGGATCATTTAATAGGCATGTTAGACGTACCTTTCTACTCATTTCACTGAACTCTCAAACTTTTGATTTTTTCGAAATCAGAAAGAGTCCATCACCCCTTCTTTCCGTCTGTAATCTTAGGTTTCACCTACTTTAATTTCAGAATACAAAAAAAGACATACAGGTACCTTTTTCTCTTTGTCACACCATGGTTACTCTTTGCATTTGACTGCTGGTCACGTTTTGATGGTCTTCGGAGAAAATGGTCCTTCGGGGAAACTATTTTACATATCTGAATCTGGAAGAAAAGTTGGTAAGATAAAATTATTTTACTCAAATGCAACGTAATTAGAGTGACATTCAGGAACTTTTTCTTTAGCGGGTCGAAAGTAAAAGTTTATGGAAGCGTTTTGGGGGCCTGGGGGGTGGAAAATAAGGTGCGGATAGGTGATGGGCGAGAAGCGAAGGGGGCGGCGGATGGGGGTGTGAGCAGAATCGTAAAAATATTCAATTGGAGGAGGATGAGAGGATGAGTCCTTTGGAAGTGAAGGGGTTAGTCGAGTCACGTCCTCCGCTAATCCCTTACTAACGAGCCTGCCCCCTCCCCTCCCCTTACCCCTCCTACCACCGGTTGAGTGGGGGCGGCGGGGGAGGGTCATTTATAAGGGCGGTGAGCCGACCCCTAAAGTGCTGGTTATAGGGGAGGGAGGTGGAGGGTTAATCACGACCCTACTGATTTCAGCAGCTCTGCTCTCCGGTGACGACTGAGGTAAACGGGAACCTTAATTAATCCCACCAACAGGATCCTTGATCCTCAATCGCCTCTCGGCTCGTTGACCGAGAGCGAACAAAATCCAGTGGTGGATTTACAATTGTAGACATCTCACGCTTTTATTCATAGAAATACGTACATTGCAGTGAATCTGACCGAATCACTCTTACAGGATTGTTCAATAAAATTATGTACTATTAAAATGTAAAAAATCAAACAAGATAAAATATATTTTCTCGGCATATTTTCAATGTTCAGCCTTTCAAAACAGACCAAAATTAACTACACTACTCAAATTCTACTAAGCCTAACTATTGAATTATTGACCTTCATTCTTAGACCTTACTTGAAGTTATACAATAGGGACTATTCTCTCCCAGCTTTCCCCGAAAGACGGTTTTCCACTTCCCTCAACATATCTTCACTATGAAATTTTAGATTAGTGTTTCGCATACTTAAGAGTTCTGGGACACCGGTAGGGGAGAGTTGAAGAAGATAAAACCCTATTGTAAAATGTCCAAAACAGGGATATGGGTGGGAGGGGAGGAGAATACCTCTACTGATTTCAACAGCTCTGCTCTCCGGTAAATACTGAAGTAAACGGCAAGCTTGATAAATCCACCAACAGGATCCTTGATATCCCCTGAAAAACAAACTACAAACCTAAGTGCCCATTCTGTTGCACCACGTTACCTACGTTGCTATGCTTCCTCCATGATCCCCCGATTGATGTTTTTTATACGGAAACGAGCTAATAATAAAACAAGTGAAAAATAAGATTCTCTTCATTCGGTTTAAGTTAACTTTGCACACATCCCAAATGTATTGTAGCAGACAACTGACGTGTATCAACCTTGGGATTTATATCGACGATATCAGTGAAGACGTCGTGTATTTTCAGGACGAGACAGAGGGAATTTGGGGCTGTAACAAAATTGGCACCTGTATTCATAACTACTTATATAGCAAATCTTAAATCACCCAAAACAAAAACAATCTTCTGGTCAGATAACGGTGGGGGGTGAAATAAAAAACAGGGATTTTGGCCATGTTCGTGCCAAAGTCGGTAAACAGTTTTTACGACTGGATGACCATTGCGAAATACAGCTGACTTTCATTCCGCTGCCCATCCTCCGAAAAATGGACTCCCGGGAAGATGAAGATCGTTGAAATCATGGTTATCCCCAAAAAATCAAGATTTTTGTTTGGACCAGCCGGTTACCCGTGCACTGCATGGATCTGCAGGGTCATTTTTACCAGGTACCTCGTCATTGTTACTCAGCAGTCCCCAAGAGGCTTCAACTCAAGTTTCAAGTTGTACCTAATTAATTTTTCAACTAAATGTCCCCTCAATATAACCAACTCATTATAACCTCAGTTACGTTAAAGTTAAAACTATTCCCGACAAACATTGCTGAAGTTAATAAGGCGTTTTGAATATAAATTTTTGAATAGGTAGGCTTACGAATAAAAACTGCTCGGCTCAACTCCCCAAAATCGTTTTGGTATCGTCGACTTTGTTATCAAAAGTTCTTTACTCGTGAACCCGCCCCATCCTAATTTTACGTAAGTTCGACGCATCGGCCTTCCCCTTACAAAGTTGTTTACGTTCTTACCGGGAAAGCAGATTTATGAAGGAGTAAGTCTAGAGGATTGTAATATTATAGTCTTTGAATTAACCAGGGACCCTATGAATGTCCATGTACGGTTTCAGCTCAATGGGTCCAGGAGATTTTACGTGATTGAGTAACACAAACATAGACACCATTAGATTTGTATATAGGTACCTAATAGTATAGATTATATCAGAAATGTATGTAGTTATTTGTTAAACCCGTTTTACGTCTCATGCATTCCTTACATTTTAATTACTTATTTTAAATACAATTGGTGCAATAAAAATTTTAATTACCTACCTACTTCATATTCAACCCTTTCTTCAACATTTTGTGATATAAGAATCAGAACACAAGCTGAAATGTATTCAATAAACTAAAATTTGACCTTCCTGGTTACCAAAATAAGTTATGCAAGGGGATGGGCACTTAGGGTGCTTCGGTTGGAATACGCTAAAAATAAGATAATTAATTTTAGTTGTTGAATTATTTACTAATCAAACAATAATAATAAAATGTACAGCAGAGATGGAAAACTACAAAAGACGATTCATTCATTTTTTTGCTCGGCTATGAACTGTTGTTTGGGTCTGCTGGACAATTTTATAAATGGCACTTAGGAGGTTTTGCATATGGCGGTCTTCAAATTTCAATTTCTGAAACGAGTAGGCGAGGTTTTTCCTGAACTACATTTTGACAACTGTGTGGAATTTTACGCCCACAGTCAATTTGCAATATGTCAATGTAGGGTCCCTACCTAGGGAACTAATGACATGGCTCGGAAAATCATAAAATCAAAATTTTATAAAATTTTATTTAAATTCGTTTTTAGGCATTCCAAAAACTAATCAGTTTTAACACTTTAATATGTATATAGTATGTATTTTGATCAGTCAAATCAAATTTGATCAGTTTGAGAGAATACTTAACTACCAATTGTAAGGCAAAGCTAATTGCAAATAATAATCTTGAGACAAAATTCTAAATCTGGACTTTTAAAATTTTATTTTTAGTACCTGTTGGGAAGTTATAGGTTTATCAGGTAGGTAATTTAGGAAATTAGCTGGTCTTCGTCGAAATTCGTTCTAATTTATTTATGCTAGTGTACATTTTAGCGAAATATCGTAAAAAATAAAGCTATTGCAATTGCTCGGAAAATTTTTTAAAACAAAATTATTGAAAATTTTCTTCATTGAAATCCGTTTTGAGGCATCTTGAAACGAGTCCTAGAGTTTATCGCTATGTATAATATATACATAGCGCTTAAGTAGACTTAGCTGCTTTTCAGAACACTTATTTATCGGACCTTTCTACCCGTTAGCTTTTAAATTGGGTACATGAAGGCTTAGCTAATTTTCCAGACAGTTTTTTATCGGGGATTTTTTAAAATTATTACCCGTTAGTTTTCCTATCGGGTTCGATTGAACTTCGTTAATTTATGAAATCGTCATCTGTCTGTGTTTGAAGATAGAATTTAACTAATACAAATATACAAAATTACAATTTAATATATACCTATATATTATTTAAAATGTAAAGTGTGTGTGTGTGCGCGCGCGTGTGTGTTAATGTCGCATCTGCTTGGATCACTCATTTCTAACTAGATTTGTGTGGTCTTGTTTGCCCACAGATGCTGAATTTGGTATTAAACACCTTGAAGACATGGAACCAAACTCCATGACATGGGATCTGGTAGTCACAGGGTTGTAGAGTCCAAGAAAAAATTGTCTTGAATTTGTTATAGTTTGCTAAACTATAGCAAAGGTTGGAAGGCTTACCAAAATTGTCATGATGCAAGACGTTCACTTTCCACCCTGTCTACAAGTTTCCAGTCGATCGACGAATCACAGCCCCTCTCCTAGTTCTCCCAGGTGAGTAACATTTACAAAGACAGACAGACAGTCTGAAATAATGTTGTTGGAGTACAAGTTGGACAGAAATCGCTGTTGTTGGAAAACGGTTTTATGAATGTGAATGCTGTTTTGTTGCAGGGTTACTTGGGGGGGTTCTCTAGGGTGCACCGAGCTTTCGGACGATGACGACGACGATGATGACCCAGAAGACCCAATTCCCATTGACGATGGCTTGGATGCTAAATACAACGATTCTGGTTAATTTCCACTCATCGACCAATGGGACAAGGTGCGGTAGGTCCCATCCTTTCATGATAATTTAATCACTTGATCTTTATATATTATTAAATCTCTAAACATTATCTTGAATTCTATCTTAAATTTTACTTTCAAAATTTATCTAGTATATAAGATAATTTGTATGTTAATATCAAATTTTTACCTACCTTTCTTTCTCTTGTGTTCACATTCAGGCGCATACTGGTGACAACCGACAAAGGAAGGCCTTCTGTTGACAGAGGCCAAAAGGCTGTGGCCTTTAAACCCGTCTGACAGGAGAGGGATATCCGACCTTATTATTAACTATTCGCACCAAAAGGCCTCCGAAGGTGCAAAAGTTGCCCCTCACTTCTCGTACGCAGAATCACGTCAGATACGTCACAACTATGTAACCATGAAACTACTAATTGTACTCCACATTGGTACTTGACACAATTTACAACCTATCATTTCTTAGTTATACATTACCTAACCTGTATGTTTGTTTTATGTATGTTTCAGTGAAATAACGAGCCTTTTATCAACGTACTTCTAAGATTCACCCGCATCTTTGGTTCCATATGGCCGTTTCTACTCCTGGGAAGTCAAAATGTCTGACAGCAGGACGCATACCAGGAAGAGTAGGAATTATCCCTGCCGCCACCTGTGGAACAAGGTCAACAACTTCAGGGAAGCCTGGAGGAAGATTAACCCCGAGGCACTCAAGAAGATGAAGGAGGCCAGCGTACATCGACGGGCTACAGAAAAGAAAGGAAGCCAACCAACCAGAAGAGGAACCATCCGAAAAAAGAAACCGCCTACCACTCCTGCCCCACCGAAAACGTTGGAGGGTGAGTCAATAGAATTTCTCTCCTGGTCAAATTGTAAAGTTGTTGAAAATTAATCGACTTCTTCCCTATTTAGCATAACTCGGAGGTATGCTCACTTCTGATTCATTGCTGACTAGTGCACTATAGTAACCATTGGCAGTTATGTTCCAGAAAGTGAAAAAGAAATGTTCGCCCATCCATCAATCGCAGTCATCTGGAAGCATGCTTGGATAAGAAGATCCTCAATAAGCAAGGACATGGAGGAGACCTGGAGTAAGACAGCAAAACTCAGACTCTTCGCTGTGAAGGCAATTCCCTGCCTCAAGAGCCACGATGTTGCCAAAGTTTCGGTGAGCTGTGATGCCAAACTGACGCTTTTCATTTTAAAATGTATGAACAAAACGAGTATTTAATCTATAAATAACAATTTACATTCCTATGATATTATATTCGCGAATGACAAGAGTTATGTTACACGGATCCAAGCAGACTTCCACCAGTTGTACCAACTTCCAGTTGGGAAGCTGTACCATAGGCTTAGCGATCAGCATCCTGTCATTGTCACTAGGGCGATGGCTTCCAGGGATGTCAAGGGCAGAGAGTCGTTCGTGGAGACCATTATCAAGTACTACGATAATGGTAAAGGTGAGAAGTAATTTCGATTGGTCTATTTATTGACTTGTAAATATTAATGTATTTTAATTTGATAATTTATATTCAAAATTCAAGTAATATATATATACTAGCCGCTCCGGCTCGCCAAGTCCAGCCGGGGGGCAAGCCCCCGGACACCCCATTAGATTGCTCGCTTCGCTTGCAAAGTGTGGCGTGTTGGAAATATTTCTCGCTTCGCTCGCAAAGTGTGGCATGTAAGGAATGTTGCTTGCTTCGCTCAAAAAGTGTGGGATGTAGGGAATGTTGCTCGCTTCGCTGGCAAACGGTAGATCTCTAAGCGTAGGTATAACGTGTGTCTTGGATGTTGCTCACTTCGCTCGCTCAGTACGGCTGCATATGTGTAGGAAAAACCCTGGACCCCCCATTAAGTTGCTCGCTTCGCTCGCAAGATGTGGCTGTATACATGCGATGTATTACAATTGAAACATGTAGGAGATGTTGCTCGCTTCGCTCGCTTGAGGAAGTTATACTGCCCACCCAACTTGGCAGACGTTTTTTCTGTTGAAAATTCTTACAAACAAATTAAATCTTATAAAACTACCTGGAATCACGAAAAGTTTATTAGGGGATGATGCTTGCTTCGCTCGCAAGGTATTGCTGTATATGTGTAGGAAAAAACCCGTATTTATTCTGTTGAAATGTCTCTAAAGGAAAAGTTCCATCCTTCAAGACATGTGCGTAGGCCTGCTTGCAACATTGTGAAACGGCGGCGGGCTTGATTAACTTCTCATTTTAATCGCTTCGCCTCGCTTCCCCTCGCATTTTGACCGACTTCCCGTCACTTTTCGATATCCGATTTCGGATTCAGATTTGGCGGGATCAAACCTTTATTTTTCATATTGTTTGAGATATGAAATATTATTGTGTTGGAGAATATCCTTGGTAATTACGGCAAAAAACAGGTAGGTAAAATGAAGGTAGGAAAGGGAAAAAGGACTTACGGCTTTCCGTGTTCAATCTGCGTGCTGGGAGGCCTCCCGTGATGTCTTCTCTCGCAGTACACAGGGTGAGTCACTGCAGGGGTTGCTTAAACAACTTTCGGTGCAGGAATTTAACGTTAATATTAATTTCTGATCGGGGTGGGAAACGAGGACCTTTTCGGGGAACTCAAGATGGCTAACTGCTGGGGAGAGGTAGCCGGGAACAATTCAGATAGAAAGGGAGAAGGGGGCAGAGGTGAAGGTACATAGAGGAGGACCTGTTTCATTAGGTACATCTCCCGCAGATATTCAATCCCAAACATACTGCCCGCCAAAAGGCAATTGGCCTTTTCTATCACTTATGCAAAGCGTCTGTTGTGACTACTGATGGTATGAGCGTTTGTTAAAAATTAATAAATGGGTGTGAATGGACTGTATTGCATGTTACAAAAAAAGACAAAAAAGAAAGAAAGGATCTAATGGATGATATGAATACTGTGAGAGTAGATGAATGAGAGGCTATTGGGATGGAATGGGAACAAGTTTGTTGACAGGACGTTTCATCATCCCATGGGGTGTCTGAAGTTCTACGACACGAACTTGACCATCCTTTCCAGGGAAGACCTTATCAACGCGTCCCAAAGACCACTGTTGCGGGACAAGTGAGGTTGGTCCTGTTATCAACACAGAATCACCTATTTGGAGAGGTTTGGCTTCATCATTCCACTTGGAACGTTTGATTAATGTATGCAGATAATCTTGAGACCAACTCTTCCAGAATGCTTGAAGGGACTGAGAGATGAAACGCCATCGATCCAATGGACGAATTTCGGGGGCTGGAAGTTGAGGTTCGAGACGGGCTAACATTGGAGAACCAATGATAAAGTGTCCTGGAGACAAATACTCAAACCCATCCTTGGGGTCATTTGAGGGTTCGTATAGCGGCCTGGAGTTTAGCGCTGCTTCAACTCTTATTAGAAGCGTAGAAAACTCTTCCAGAGTGAGAGGATGGTGAGAGATGAGTCGTTTGAGGTGGTATTTACAAGCCTTTACGGCCGCTTCCCATAGCCCACCAAAATTGGGGGCATTAGGTGGATTAAAATGCCATTTTATTAGTTGAGCTTGTAAGTGATCTTGAATCGACTCCTGAGAGGAGTTTAAAAACTCGTGTACTCTGGCTATTTCATTGGCAGCACCAACATAATTTGTCCCATTATCTGAATAAATGTTCTGTGGAAGTCCTCTCCTGGCAATAAATCGATCAAGAGCGGCCAGGAATGCCGGGGTGCTGAGTTCAGTTACCAACTCTATGTGGACAGCTTTAACGCTTAAGCAAACAAATAAGCATACGTAGCATTTGGTAGACCTCGCATTTCGTCGTTTGCTCTCCTTCATCAGGTAAGGTCCTGCAAAGTCCGTCCCCACATTCAAGAAAGCTCGAACTTGGGAGAAACGAGAAGCTGGCAAATCCGACATTATGGGTTGTAGAGTGGGAGCATTGTGTTTATAACAAGTTAAACACTTCCCTATTCGTTGTGTCAAAAGACTTCTAATTGAAATAATCCAATATTGTCTTCTAATGAGAGATTGTGTAAGTTGAATTCCACCATGTAGGGATAGCTGATGAAAGTGATCGCAGATCAACCGACTGAGATGGCAATCTTTGGGCAAAATTAAAGGGTGTTTGGAGGATGAAGGGAGAGGAGCGTTTCTGAGCCTTCCTCCAGCTCTGAGTACACCGTTCTCAAGAAAGGGTGAGAGTGAACGAAGAGGTTTTCCTACTAAGTTCCCCTTTTCAATATTTTTGATGTCAGCAGTGAAATGAGTTTGTTGAACGACCTTAACACATAGGAGCATAGAAGCCTGATACTCGTTGGTCATTAAGGGGCCATGAAGTTTGTTTAGATTTCTTGCGTTATGTATAAACCGCAGAACAAATGCGAATACTCTCTGAAGACGAAGGAGGGATGAGTACCTCATCTGCATCTTTAAAAAGTCGGAAAAAGGCGCATTTACAGTAAGTAACGCACAGGCAGTATTTTTGATTTCAGGCAGACGCTCTTCAAGCAAGTAATCACGGAATGATACAGGCCATGGTTCATCCGAAGTTAGGAATGTTGGACCATGCCACCAAAGCTGGAGATCAACAAGTTGTGAAGGCAGAATTGACCTAGAAGCCATATCAGCACTATTCATCTCTGACGGGATATGGTTCCAGAAATCTGGTTGAGTATGCTCCAAAATCTCCACCACACGGTTGGCTACGAACGTCTTTAAACGGTATGGTGGTGTTCGAAGCCAAGACAAAACAATCGTTGAATCTGTGAATAGATGAGTTTTTGAGACATTGAGATTTTTTATCAGTGTTTCGACTGATCTGTAAAGATGGGACAACATGAGAGCGGCACACAGTTCCAGCCTTGGAATACTCTGTACCTTGAGTGGAGCAACTCTACTTTTGGCCTTGAGAAGATGACATGAAAATGAACCATTAGAGAGGGGAATCCGAAGATATAAGGCGGCAGCATATGCTTGAGAGGATGCATCACACATACCAACAATCTCGGGGAGTCCATCCATATCTTTCATGATGAATCGCTGAATTTTAACTGAAGCTAAGGATGGTAGTTCTCTCATGAAGGAGTTCCACTCCCGCTCGAGGTCCTGATTGAAGGGCTCATCCCAACCTAGACCATGGACCCATAATTTTTGCATAAATATCTTGGCCCACACTATGACTGGACAAAGATAACCATTAACATCATAAATGCGCGCGATTGCAGAAAGAACAGTACGTTTGGTATGTGTGATTGAGTCAAATGTGGGAACGTGATAGCAGAAAATATCTTCACTGGGTTTATATTGAAGGCCGAGTATCTTGACACACGACGGACCATCATCCTTATTGATGTCAAATATGAGTGGATCCTCTCGTAAGTTCTCTGGGATTTGAGATAGGACTTCAACACTGTTGCTTGAGAACTTTCTGAGTTCAAAACCACCACATGAAAGCAATGAAATGAGTTGATTATACAATTCAATAGTCTCTTGAATGCTATTGCCACCACAAACCACGTCATCCACATAGGTACAGGACTGCAACGCTCGAGAAGCCAGGGGAAATCTGTGTCCCTCATCCATCACCAACTGCCTGAGAACGCGCTGAGAAAGAAATGGGCTTGAACTCACTCCAAATGGTAGAACAGAGAGTTCCCACTCTGAAATGGGATCAGCAGAAGAGAGTCGGAACATCAAATGCAAATACTTTCTATGATCAGGGTGTACTGCGATCATCCGAAACATCATTTTTATGTCACATGTGAGTGCGATTACATAAGTCCTAAAGTTGAGAACAATATCCTCAATACTCTGCTGCAATTTTGGTCCTACATGGAGAAAATCATTCAAAGAACGTCCATCTCCATCCTTCTGAGATGCATTGAAAACCACACGAAGGCTCGTAGTGGAACTCTCCTTATAGACCACGTGATGAGTCATGATGTATGGAGACACAAACGAAGCTGGTTTGATGTGACCCAACTGGACATACTCTCTGAGACTATCGTAGTATTTTTGAAGATGATTGGCGAATTGTAGACTCTCTTCAAGGCCAGGTCTCTTGTGGAACCCAAAGAAGGAACTGATTGGAATGGAAGTTTAACCCCATACCGACCATTGAGTTCTCTATAATGAGTTGTAGAAAAATGAGATTCGCAAAAAGCATCATTGGGATCCTCTATGGCTGATGCGGGGATCAGGACGTTTTCAAGCTCCCAAAAACGCCGGAGCAACTCATCAGTTTCAGAGGAAGAAACGAGAAGTGATGTGGTTGTGCTGTTCTCCTGAATCTGAGGAGCAGAGCCAATGAGTACCCATCCCAAGACGGTGAGATAAGCTGAGGGTTCGCCTTTAATGAGGGATGCTCCAGAGACATACAAATCCGGGAACAAGGAGGCACCTAGGAGAGCATCTATTTCTGCAGGAACATCAAAATCTGGGTCAGCAAGAATCAACGACTGGAATCTTGGTTTGACGTATTGAGAAATTTGAGTAGAAGGTAATTCTGCAGTTATCTTTGGGAGAACAACTGCATTGAACGAGATGAGCGGGTTTTGAGTATGGTGAGGTCTTATTGAGCATGAGACAACACCTGATGGAACTGATATTCCCGAGCTTCCAATACCACTTATGTTGAGATTTGTAGAAGCTGGTGTCAATCCAAGTTTTTGTGATAGTGAAGTTGTAAGAAAATTTACTTGTGAAGCGTTATCAAGAACCGCACGGACCCTATGCCAATTACCCTTCACATCCTGCATCATGACCCGAGCAGTGCCTAACAAAACTGTTGTTGAAGTAGACGCAGCACCCACAAAGCTACATGAAAGAGCTTGAGATTGAATAGGACCATTATTTATGTTCTGTTTGGCAGGTTGATTCCGAAATGATGCATCATGTAATAAAGAATTATGCTGAGAAGAGGAACATTTATCACAAGTCTTTGTTGACTTACAGACTTCAAGTTTATGAAAACCAAAACAGGCAAGACAACGGTTGAGCTTGAGTATGAGTTTTTTCCTTTGAGGTGGATCTAGTGATAATAAATCAGTACACTGATATAGCAAGTGCTTATCTGATTTACAAGATGGGCATGGATACTTTGGTTTCATGGTTTTGGATGGCCTTGATACGCAAGTGCTGGTAGAGGATTGAACTAGCTTTGAACTAGGTAGAAGACTAGATGGTGATTCCAATGGTTCTTGAGTAGAAATGAAAGCCTTACGAAGTAAAGCGGGTTTTTGATTATCAATATTCAAGCGTTTGTCTTTGTTTACAGACTTTTGATCACATGCTAACTCCAACACTCGACAATGTTCTTCCAAAAATTTAATCAAACTTTTGTAAGTTGGAATATTTTCTTTATGCGATGATTCAAATTTTTGGCGTGTTTCAGTATCCAAAAGCCTCAATGCCATTGATAGTATGAGAAAGTCGCCCAAATCTGGTATTCCTAATTCCTGTAATGCCTTGATATGAACGTCAAAAGTATTCAAGAATTTTTGTAGACCAGAATATGATTCTACTGAGATTGGCTTGAGAGAATAAATACTATTCAAATAATGAGTGCCTAATACACGTTTATCGTTATACCTTTGATTGATTTTATTATAGGCAATCATATAATTTCTGTGGTCAAGAGGGATAGATTTAATGAGATCTAGAGCTTCTCCTTCTAAAAATGACTCAAGATAATAAAACTTTTCAATATCTGTTAATCCCGATTTATGAACCACATTATCATATAAATGAATGAAAGCAGGAAATTCGGCTGTTTTGCCACTGAATTTTGGTACCATTAACTTGGGTAATTTGAGCGCCTGTCGGTCGGAAGTTGATTGAGATGAGGCAACATCTAACCTTGACCTAACATCTTGTTCCCGCCACATCAACACTTGAGACTTGATAGCGAAATATAAGTCCTCGTATGCCTTGGTGTTTGTATCAGGTCGAGTGGTTGAAAGAGTATTATCATTCTCATAAAGTTGGGCCAATTCCTCACACAAATCCTCATACTCCACCAAATCACCCGAATACTGATCAAATCTCGCTATGATCTGGCCTTTAGCGTCTGGGTTCCGTAGAATATCATAAGTGGTTTGCATTCTTCGAAATAGCCGTTGTTTTTTCTTTAAAGCACTTTCGAAAAGTTTTGAAGCCATTGTGATTTTATTTTACTAAGGAGGATAGGAAATATAAGGGAATTAAATTTGTAAAATGCAATTATGTTAACGAAGAAATAGATGAAATATTAAAGGCTCAACCATAAACAACAGACACAAAATATATATATAAGAAATATAAATAATTGCAATGAGATAATAAATAAAATTTCTTAAATGATCAACAGTGAATATTAGTTAAATTGAATATTATAATAGAAAGAACTATTATAGACTAGAAAACCTTTGCGGTTGAGAAAAATGTTTCGATCTATTTGCGATCGTATGAAAGGAGCACAAAAATATTAGTCACCCGAAATAGGCTCGATCCGACGACCCTGAGATTACGAGTTTCGCACGCTACCTATGAGCTACCGAGATCTTTCTATGTAATGTGGTTGATGATAGAAACTTAATCCCGTATGTGCCTGCACGCGCTTGCGTTCGATGAAAGAACGACTAATGAACAAATCAATTTTCAAGAGTTAAATTACCTACTACAATATGAGTAGAAGTTTTGAAGTGAATATAAGTGAAATCAGTCAAATGTGTACCCGTGAGGAAACTAACTTGATCATGAAAATAGGTAGTAATTAGAATGAGAATATTACTACTGGGAAATGAGATGACCTTAGTTTCAGAGAACAAAGACTGAAAACTCGGTTCACTATCGAAATTCGAAATTTACCAAAGAATAAGCAATGGAAACAATGAAATGGTTCGGAAATTATTAATCCGGCTCGAAGGACGTATGTTTGAGATATGAAATATTATTGTGTTGGAGAATATCCTTGGTAATTACGGCAAAAAACAGGTAGGTAAAATGAAGGTAGGAAAGGGAAAAAGGACTTACGGCTTTCCGTGTTCAATCTGCGTGCTGGGAGGCCTCCCGTGATGTCTTCTCTCGCAGTACACAGGGTGAGTCACTGCAGGGGTTGCTTAAACAACTTTCGGTGCAGGAATTTAACGTTAATATTAATTTCTGATCGGGGTGGGAAACGAGGACCTTTTCGGGGAACTCAAGATGGCTAACTGCTGGGGAGAGGTAGCCGGGAACAATTCAGATAGAAAGGGAGAAGGGGGCAGAGGTGAAGGTACATAGAGGAGGACCTGTTTCATTAGGTACATCTCCCACAGATATTCAATCCCAAACACTTATACACCCTATCCGAAAACCCCAAGAAGATCCCCCCACTTGTAGACTCCCCCCACTCAGCCGTTTGGCCGTGCATAGACACGACAGACCAACAGACAAACAGACAGAGTTTCATTCTTATAAATAACTAGCCGCTCCAGCTCACTACGCTCGCTTCCACGTCCAGCCGGGGGGCTTGCCGGGGGACCCCCCATTAAATTGCTCGTTTCGCTGGCAAAGTGTGGCATGTAGGGAATGTAGCTCGCTTCGCTCGCAAAGTGTGGCATGTAGGAAATGTAGCTCGCTTCGCTCGCAAAGAGTGGCTTGTAGGGAATGTAGCTCGTTCCGCTCGCAAAGTGTGGCATGTAGGGAATGTTGCTCGCTTAGCTCGCAAACGGTATATCACTAAGGGTAGGTTTAACGTGTGTAGGGAATGTTGCTCGCTTCGCTCCAAACGGTAGATCTCTAAGGGTAGGTTTAACTTCTGTAGGGGATGCTGCTCGCTTCGCTTGCTTGAGGAAGTTATACTGCCCACCCAACTTGGCAGACGTTTTTTTCTGTTGGAAATTCTTACAAACAAAATAAATCTTATAAAACTACGAGGAACCACAAAAAAGTTCATTTGGGGATGTTGCTCGCTTATTTTGTTGAATTGCACCTAAATTCCTTATATGGTAGCAGAGCGTGGTTTGGATTATGCACGGCTGACGCCTAGTAGTCCAATCCACTATTTTTTGGGGCGTTAATGTTTCAGAAGAAACATGGCCCGGGGTACCAGAAGGAATTCCCATTATCACCCTTTGATATATAAATAATTTCATTGGTCTTTGACTTATAATTTCTCCTCCTCAGCTTTACCGTTCCGTCGCTCACCCCACTCTGTTCTCAGCTCTCAAACCTCTCATAATCTCGGTTACTGTGAATCTTCCTGCCCCTTTGACTTTAATTATATTCAAGTTCAAATTGATCAAAAAGTGTTATTTCATTCACTAGAACCTCGACCATCTCAGGTGTATTGTATCTCCGATCAATGAATCAAGGTGAGAAGTATAATTCCGTATTAAACACACCTACTGTTTCTCAATGAGGTATAAATGGTTTGGTAACTTAGACTCAAAGAATAAGTTACGAGTTTTGATTCTCTGAACCGACACCAACTAATCTGAATTTTTAGTTACGGATTGACTACTTCATGTTCTGTATTTTTTTTCAGATGCGCGGGCCGGTACCCAGATCAGTTGAGGATTAGTGAACCCTTTTTGTCTGGTGCTTAGTTCGAGTGCGCCCTAAACCACTGCCCCTGCGAATCCAACCTCAACTGGTGGGCAGGCCGGCGGCGGTGCTTCGATAAGGTCTATGCACCTGTAGCCTGGGGCTCACCTCGCCCGCGGTACCAGATTTGGTAGCAATGTCGGTCGGATGCTCTCCCAACACCCCTTCCAGAGAGCTAGATTGCTTGTTATCGTATAACGGGAAACAAACATATCCATGTAAATCCAAGAAGACTTGACACAATTATTTACAGTGACCAAGAGTTGCGAAAATGAACCCACGGGAATCCGACGCTGTTGTTGAACCTCATGTAAAATTCATTTACAGTCATTTTTATTCATTTGAACCACGAAGAACGCTGATGTCGACAGTTTTGGTACCCCTAAACAATAGCAGTTTTTAACACATTATCTCCGGTTATACTAAACCTTCTCACAAATCTGAGTAGGTACCTAATTTGTTTTTTTTTTTTTTTTTTTTTTTTTTTTTTTTTTTTACATATATATCTTTCTATAAAACTTTGTGTGGTTGTGGCAAAACGAGAAATTATCATTATTGAAATCTGTTTCTACAGATATTTAGATCCAAATCGCAAATCCAAATCACAAATCTACCTACCACTTAAAAAAAAAAAACGTCAAACCTATACGAACGAGCGCTGAAATGGATCCCAATATTGCTGTTTTTCGTGGGGTACCAAGTGTTGGAAGCGAAAAAATTCGACTACATGAAAGTTAATCCGGAAGCGACTTTGGCATGTGAGCTGAACTATTGCTAGCTGATGGGAAATTTTCTTGGTTATTTTTCCTTTCAGGTAGTTCAATAGAAAGAGCTGATCAAGAGCTTTCCAAAGTGGAGCTACATGATTGGAAGTAAGACCAGTAAAACGGGAAGTTCGTTTGCTCAATAATGCCACGGTCCCTGATCGCCTAGTGGAAACCTTCTGCTCCATCACCTTACTATGTCACTATGACCTTCTACCCGTTTTTTGACAAACTGTTGGATCTTCAGAGCTAAAAATTGTTACTAGGAGGTTATTGATTGCGCTGAATCCAAATCTGACGTCAAAATTGTGAAATTCCAACAGATGAAAGTTCCCTATGGGCTCCATCTTATTCGGTTTTTTAGAAAGTTAGCTCTGTCTATAAACGTTTGATGCCTGTATAGGCATTGTACAGTACTTATACGAGTATATATACATATATGTAGACCATCGATGTAGACGAGCGATCTGCACTGAAAGCGATCTAATACATCTATCTTATGAAACTTTGTGTAGTGATTTGCAGAGTATCTTTATCACGCTTTGCGTCATGCACCCTCCTGAATCGATTCTAATAGGCCGTCACTCTTATAGACGAAGCCCTGCCAATTCGCTCTACCTTCAGAGAGAGGTCCTAAAAATGCTTGCTACTACATTTTACGTCGGAAAACCCAGCGTTCCCCACTTCGCGCCCGCCGCTCGATTTCTTCCTCCACTCAGAAGAGCTCCTTTTCAGAACAGACTCAACAGGAGCAACCCTCCACCCACCATCCTTACCCGTCCAACCTGGCCGGCCATTCAATTAAAAATCTGCCCCAATGATAAGAGGCGTCCTCAGTTTCTTTACAGCTAATCCGGCTCCCGAAGCTTCAAACCCTCCCACCACCTCGGGGGTATAGCAATTAGCGATTAATTGGAAATAACAGCTTCAATTAGAGCCCCGACCTGCCCGCTATTTACCTGTTTTAATCTAGCACCCCCTTTTCGTACTACCCCTAATGAACCTTACACGGTAAATTGCTCCGCCTTCTCTCTTCCTTCAAAGCCCGCTTCCTTTCACTCCGTTTTCAACTCTTTGTGCTTCTCCCATTCGGATGTCTTGATCAGGGGATTAATTGATGACTAAGAAACAAGCTTCGTTTCATTAGGAGCTTTCCCCCGTTCATTAGAAATTTAGTTAATTAAGACTAAGTAAATTCAGGGAAGAATTTCACTTCATCTTTTCAAGGTGATTAATGTAAATTTTCTTGAGTGCACACCTTCGTCTCGGCATGGCAAATGATTTATTTTAGGTTAGTTGCTCTTTGGATTAGGAAATAACAATGTTCGCTATTTTAGCTTTCTAACATTTTTAATTAAAATTGAATGTTCACATCAAACCAATTCTCCCTTACTGATGAAATCACTTGCTCTTTGGAATGCTTAGCCATTTCTCATACGGTGGACGAATCTTGCGATATAATGGCATAAAATCTAGGAAGATTTTAGAATACCATCAAATTACCTACATTAAAATTCACTTTCTTATGGGTCTGTGCTCCTTCTATTTTTCGATATACCATTATTAATTAAGTAAGGTATGGTGAGGTCCTAATGCCACGAGGAACGCTTTTTTTACTTGTTAGTGCATTTTCTTTGGAAAAAATGCACTATTCTATTAATTTAGGCCGTTCATGTAGTATATTATGTAAGTATGCGTACCGTCGTATAAGCGCTTTAACTCGAGAACGACTCGGCAGAATATGACGGGATGGGTAACAAAATGATCAGCTAGTCATTTAAATATAGTGGTTGCAAAAATCGACATTGATAATCAGCATCGTGAGCTTATTTTGTGATTTTAAAAAAATCCTATTTCTATGCTATTTATCCTACGAACCTGAAATTTGGAACGGAGCCTCTGTGAGCGAAGGACAGGATTTTAACATCACGAACCACCCCAATAAGCTGAGTGAGCTCTTGACGTTAATTTCTATGCTATTTATTCTAAGAAGATGAAATTTCATACGGAACCTCTGTGAGACATGTACCTAGACTGGATTTTAACTTGCCGAACCACCCAATCAGTAAACTCGTAATGCAAATAAAAATGCGCCGTGCTTTTTATTTTATTTATTTATTTTTAGCTAAAGGATTTTTTTTTTTTTAAGCAAGACTTTTTGGAGACCACGAGACCCATAGCGCTTGCTGCCCTGTGTCATCTCGACTGACTCTGCATTCTAAAATGAGGAATAAGGTAGTTTCTCCCACAAAGCAGTAGAAGTTGATGCTCTAGAACTTTAGTACGTTCCCCTGTAGCACTCTTGCTATAGCTTTATTGAGCTCTGAACATCCATTTCCTTTTTTCGTTTATTATCTATGTATATAAAAGAAAGTCGAGTTAAATTACGCTGTTAATAACTCAAGAACGGCTGAACCGATTTTCATGAAGGTGAGTGCAAATTCTCGTCAAGTTCCGGAATAGAACATAGGTTATAGTAAAATAGTATAAATTTCCTCCTCCATCGAGAACCCGGCCTTCCTTGGGAACGTAGTTTATGATTTCCAATCCTATGATTGCCAATCATATGTTCGGTTCTATCAAATTAAAGTGATCTATGATCTATTCCTCAGACAGAAAATGAAGGCAGTTTGAAAGGTAGGTAGGAGAATCAGAACTTATTAGCTACGATGAAGCTATATCCTATGCTATATTCTATATCCTATCCTATGATATTTACCCTATGAAGCTGGAATTTAGCATTTAGCCTCTGCGGGACTTCAACTGAGTGAGTTAAAGCTGATCAGCTGAGTGAGCTCAATTCTCTCCTGTTTACCTTAGGAAGTTGAAATTTGAGGGGGGGACATCAAGGGAAGATTGAAATGATGGGCTCTTTCCTAATCAGCAGAGTGACCTAAATTCTCTCCTCCTCTCCAAAGGAAGTTGAAATTTGACAGGGAGACTCTTTGGGATGAATGTGTTGATTCCTAGATTTCCAATGATTCCAACAGACATGGCATTCAAATTCAAACGTTAGCAGTTTCCTATCAGCATCGCATTTGCAATAAGCATCAACAAATCGCAAGGAGACGCTAAAAGTCTGCGGCATCAATTTAGTAGAACCATGTTTTTCACACGGCCAATTATATGTGCCCTGTTCAAGGGTCGGATTACCACAAAAATTTCGTATTCATGCACGAGACGAAAGAACAAAACATATAGTTCACTTCTATATATGGAGATAAATAAATTATTAAAAACGAAAGCTCCACCCAACTGATTGTTTGACTTTTCATTATAGATCTATTTTTATTGAGTGCAGCAAAGCGCACCGTGTCAGCTATTTTTCAATAATGAACCTTTGTAAATGTCCAAGAAAAAAAAAGTTGACACCCCCTGAAAATGTTTTGGTTTACGTTTCAAGATGCGTAAAACCAAAAATCGAATTGAAAAAAAAAAAAAAAAAAAAATCCGTCCGTCCGCCGTCCGCGGCTTTTCTCCGAAAATATTAGACCAAACTGTATGAAACTTGCGTCATTTGGGGTCTAGATGGCCTTGAAGCTCGGCATCAATTTTATCAACCCTAAAGGGTTGTATTAAAGGGCTAAACATTAAAAAAATCGGGATCCCGAAAACTTTCCAAGTAAACCACCCGCAACGCTGTACGTTGAATAGTAATAGTAGCTGAAGTAATAGCTTTCCCCAAGGGATTGAAATCGAAAAAAAAAAACCTTCGAATTTCTAAGCGCAAGAAGACAGAGAAATCACGCGCTGCTAACGGATCTATTGAATGGACGATCAAGCTCAAAATTCCACCAATAATCGCTAGATAGTGATACTAGAATACACAAAAATTGTCTTGTAAAAATCTGCTGATATAATGCCAATATAGTTCCAGTGGAATTTGTTATAACGTTGCGAAATCGAGTTTATCAACTGTTGTCCGTGCGATGTACCTACTAGTGAAGTATTGGTACCTAAATCATAAATTTCATCTCTTGAATTGCTCCCAAGTCTACAAATAGGTAGCGGAAGCATTGTTTTCACTTTCGAGAGATTTAAAAGTTTTGGTCCCCACTAAAATCAAACGGCTGCTGTATTATTACAGTGGTAAAACTTCCTCTCGCATTTCACGTTTTAGACTATTGTGAACAAGTGTCGTTCCGTGTCTTTCACTGTCTCTGTGTGTGTGTCCGCAAATCCTTGTAACAAGCTTAATTTCCACAATATTCAACAGGTTCTTTTGAAATTTCCATGGTATGTGCGGGTTAGGGTAAAGATTGTCCCCAATGAGTTTCGTTGTTCCCAAATCAATACTTCACTCGGCACATGCGCATACGTAAATTCCATCAACCATCATTTTGTTGACCCCCGTTGTCCGATCTTGCTCACATTTGGAGGAAAGGTGGAAGAGGATAATTTAAGCATTCTCTAGTAATATCACGATAATCCTATCATCAGTAGATATTGCGCGTGCGCGAATATGTATTCCTTTTTAAACGAGCCTAATTTTCACGGTTTTCATCTGAATTTGATGAAATTTTCTGGGAATGAGAGGGTTAGGCTGTGAATGGTCCACTTCTGGTCCAGACTTCTCAAATTACAACTCCATTTTGCGCATTCGCAAACGCAAATTCCTACAAACATTAATTTTTTACGCACAAATCGTCCAACCCCGCTCAAATTTGGTGACAATGTTTGAATTATTCCATGTTAATTTCAACATGATTGGATCATTATTAGCTCCTGCGCATGCGCGAAACTGTACTCCGAGAACACGGTCTAGTTTTCATCAGATTTTGATTAAATTTTCTGGGAATTGGTGGGTAAGTCTGTAGATTGTACCCTACTAATTTAATTTTTCTCAAATCATTACTCCAGTCTGCATATGCGCTATTGTAAATTACTTCAAGCATCATTTTCCCGATTTTTTAAACATCTTTACTGTGAACCGTAAAAGTGCAGGGTCTTGTAACTGTAAAAGTGTGAACCCTTCTCAGAGGCACGATGCGCCATGTTCTGATCATATATTACATACGGGGTTTAATAATTATTGACCAATGATCTACGTAGAAGGGCTATCTGACACAGAAATAACAAACCATTGTGGAATAATTTGCAGCATTTTGTTTTGAAATATCTATCTATCTAACTATCTATCTATCTATTTCAAAACCTATTGGTGAGGAAGTTTCAATACTCTTCATCAATAGTAGAAATTGCAGCGCTAAAATATCTTGTAATTCATAATTAATCCCTGATATCTAACTTTATCGAAAGCTTGAGGTACACAAAAGTATTTCGAAACAATGTCCTCTCCCCCATTTTCGATTACACTAATTTGGTAATATATGAACTTGTACCATTGCAGAATGGTTCGTCTCTTGAGGTTTCGGAATTGAGTTCCTTTCGTATATTATTCCAACAAGATTTTTTTCTACAGTAACTTTTCAAACATTTTCGAAAGTACAGGAAGTAGTAGGATCGGTCAATATGACATCAAATCTGTGGTTTCTGACTACTCGAAGGAACATGATATGATCATCATGAATATGATCATCAACCTTCCATGCAGTTTCCATAAAATATTATGGGGTTTTAGGCCACTGGAATAAAACTATGTTAGGAATTTCATGAGGTTCAATCATCGGACAGGTCGGAGATAGGTGTGATCAACAACGATCAAATTCTATTTTAATTTCCCTCTCAGAATCTCTCAACGAATTATCAAAAGGACTCAGTCATGCAGCATACCTAATAGAGCGAAGTTGTGAATAAAACTAAGGAGACAGCAGTGTGACGAAAAAAGTTTAGGACACGTAGCCGAACTCGGGAATTTGGTCGATTGTGGGAATTTTATACGTAGAAATCAACTTTCCTCTCTTATATGTATATATATATATATATATATATATATATATATATATATATATATATATATATATATATATCTTAGAGATCAGGGGTGGCCGCACTCTACTCAGCACTGAAAAATACTTCGATTGTGACACCCCCACATTCCCTATTGTCAAAAAACCAATTTCCTAGCATTTTCTGGGACACTAAATTGTAAATTTGAACCTAAAATTCTGGAGCGATGGGCTGCCCGACGAGCTCAACCTGTCTTCTGCTAAGACGGATTTTTCTCTATAGGAACGCATTTTTTACGCCATATTTTAAGAGAGTTACCTATCGTCTGGAAATACATCCTGTATATTTATATACGACGTTAAAATCCAGGATTGTGTTCTTTGATGTATGGAACGGATTTTTAGAGGGTCTCCACCCCCTCCCTCCCATCTTTTTAATTTTGATGCCATCTAAATAGCCCATTAGCGAATTTTCAAAGAATAAATGAGCTATTCAATTGGCTTCAAAATTTTAAATGTGAGGCAAAAATTGTGTATTCTTAAATTATCGATTTCCATGAGCAAATGTCTCAGAGATTATACAAAATATCGTGTAGGTATCGAAAAATAAAAAGAATGTGACCTTTAAGCCCCCCCCCCCCCCCCCCCCCCTCAATTCTCTCGGAACAGGGGCTAGGATTGGGAACTTTTGATTTGTTTACCTCCGTACTAGTTCTAATAAGGCTATGCCAGTTGTATGATCTTAATCAGATTGGAAGAGTGTATGATAGGTGTGGCCCGAACTTCAGTAGGTAGTTATTTAGTTTTGGTTTTTGGTTTATTATTTTCTATACCTTTGCAACAGACAAAGAAGAAAATTTACCCCCCTCTCTCACCCTGAAAATTGGTTTGTTCACGTGTTTCCAGATACCTACGCGAAAAAAAAAAAAAAAAAATTAAAATAATCCGTTAACTGCTAGTTGTCTGAAGCTTTTCTCCGAAACTATGATACCTACTGGACCAAACTTTATGAAATTTGGTTCAAAAATCACACATCGCCCGGGAATGTGCCAGAAACATTGGCATCAATTTTGAATTCAAGGGCTGAAATATTCAAAAATCGTGATCTCAAAAACTTTCATGGTATCAGTTTTTTTTTTTTTGTGATTTAGATATTATTTCAAAGAATCGAATGGAATCGTTCGGACCACCCTGAGTTAATCCGTTTGCTATCCTCAAGCACTGTAAGGAGTAGAGACATCTTTTAATTTACGAGTTAACCACAAGTTTCATTAATGACCTCTAGATAGTGTTGGGCTCGCTGTAGGTGAGCGACATTGGATGCTGAATGAACGTCAAGCCACTGCACCGCCATCGAGCTACCACCGCGACTAGTTATTTTATATAGGTAACTAATTTTCAGTTTGTGGGCCAGCCGTGTGTGAAAGTGTAGGGTTGTCATTTAATTTGACAAACTTCTCTTCAGTAAGCGTCTACGCCTATGCTGATGATAAATTTAGATACCTACCTACTGGATAATAGACTTCGTTTAATAATCATTGACAGGTATTCTGCGTAGAAGAGCTATACCAATAGAAATAATATGCATTGTGAAATTATTTGCAGCGTTCTTGAATCCAGCATATATGGGTTTAACTGTGGTCATCTCTGTATGCGGATATGGATATTTCTCTAAAGAATATTTTTATTATTGTTTTCACCCCTTCTATCTGCCAATGGAGTCCTTGATTGCAATCCGTTTAGTCAACATTGCTTCCCTTGGAAATGTGCCCCTTACAATGTCTCCTTTGGGACCTTGCTCATTGGGGCTGCAAACATGAGAAGGTCGAGGTAGAGTGCAGCACGTAAACAAGGACCTAATCGATTTGCTGTTCTTTTGTTGCTTGACCGCAGTCGTGACGAACTCTAGTTGTTTTTGACATGGATAGGTCTTATGGCTTGGGTTTATTCCACAATTTGCTTGACTCAAAAATGTTACGTTATTTGGCGATATTCCCGTGGTGGTAGAGACTTGAAATTTGGTATGTAGCCTCCTTAGGACTTAACTTTAAGCAGAATATGGCCGGGATGAGCTGAGTGGCTCCTACAGTTAATTTCTATGCTAATCTACAGTAAATGCTAGTAAGGGATTGACAAGAAGAAACGAAATTAATGTTGAGTTCAATAAACAATATAGTGTATGGATGCAGCTTTCATATCACAAACCTTTACTCAGCATTAATGATGCATCAATCCCTACATGTAGTGTATGCGGTTAGAATAAATGGAAATATTTTTTTGTCACTGCAGTTTACTTTTTTCTGACTTAAATCATCATTCACTCTATGCAAATTTATTAGTTTTCCCAGTAAAAGATAAATTATTATTATTATTTTTTATTTTTTTTTAATTGTAGTAGTTTATTTTGTACTAATATGATTCTCAATTCTGGCTAGTAGGATGAGATTGTTGATGAGGGGGAACGAATTGTAGAGCGAAAGCTATGACGCAAGGTATCAACAAGGGGATAGTCATGTCAACCACCATGTTCCTAAGAGCCTTCGCCAGCAGCACTCTTCGCCCTTTTAGTGGCAGACCATGTTAATTCAAAGCCCTGTTGACTCTTCTGGTTGAAATCCGGATTGAATTATTTATTTAAAAAAAAAAAGTTATACTAACCACTGTGTCATAATTTGTAACGTTCTTAAATGTTGTTATATGTTTAGCACAACGGAATTAATGGTTTCTTCATATTCATAAAACCCTTCCAGAACCTTCCGCGGAATATTACATGGATGTAAGGGTGTGTAACCCCGATTTTTCCCCGTTCAGTTTTCGAAGGAACTGCTAACAAAGTTGTTTTGAAAAACCTACCCCCCGTTCCCACCGTCTCCAACCACGTACAAAGAAGGGAAGAACAATGTTCAAGCTCCTTTCATTTATTCACAAAAACATACAATACAAACACAAGGAGCGCTGCGGTTTGCCTTGCCTTCAATTTTAATGTCTCGCCGGTAACCTTCGTCAGGTAGGGGTAAACGTTGAAGTTGCCTTTATACTTGAAAGTGAAATGCGGATAATGTGATCCATTATTAGCGTAGTGTTGCTCGGAAGAATACCAACTCGTCTTTTCGCTTGAGTTTTACGCGGTTTGGCGAGGTAATGAATAGATGATGAATCAGACCCCCCCTTGGAGGATAAGTTATTGAGTGCTACTACATCCCAGTGCGTACCCACACCAGGAAATCCTAAAGTTCCATACGTGTACAAAACTTTCGTATTTGTTTACTAAAACATTCTGTTTCATTAATACGCCATAAACTTCTCCCACTCTTCAGACTTTATAATGAATTTTCGAACTACTTTTTGAATGAAACTTGATGGGGCGTACGGCGTTCGGTATGTACTAGTATATTCCCAAAGTTGTGTAATATCCATATGTATACTTTCCTTGTTGTTTGTTGTAGGTACATGATGATCTTAAAACTCTCTGTGGAAATAAGTCAATTTTTTTTGCTCAACTACCAATGAATTTGGGGCCAGATTCACAAAAACGCCTCGAGAGATGTTTTGAAACCAACGTACGACTTTAACTAAACGGGGCCCGTCACCATAATCTTCAGTTTAGTGTTACGGTAACGGTGGATGGGTAACACGATAGTTACCCCAGTTATCTTGTTGTCAACTCTTTGTCTAATCAAATTCTTTATTTTGAAATAAAACGCCGATTTTCAATCCCATATTCGAGTTTCGTATAAGTATCAAGAAAAACACGGACTAGTTTTTCATCTTTAGATGTCTATCAATTCATGACATGAGAATGAATCAACGCAACGATTAGTAGTTATGGTCGTTATGACCATGTTTTTTTTTTTTTTTTTTTTTTTTTTAATGTTCAAGTTCTTTGTTTTTATGTTGGGAAAATCATAAACACGTTTTGAATAGTATTAATTTTTATGACTATGAACCAGGAATTAACCTGACAATCATCATTGGAGGAAGCACGCAATTAACTCATTGTTCACGAAAAAACAGCTGAGAGGTCAGGCAAATTAAAAGCAATATCGAGTAGAGCTAATGTCTAAAAACTCAAGTTTATGATATCAAATATGTGAACTCAATCGTAAAATTAAGGCTCTAATTGACCAAGTAGAGACTGTGTGCAAAAGAACGGATCTTGGTTTATTATTTTCAATTAGGTATGAACCTTTGCAATCTACCAAGAAAAGATAAAGTTTACCGCCTCCCTCAAAATTTGTTGGTTTACTAAAAAAAACTGTCCATACGCCGTCCTGAGTTTTTCTCCGAAACTACTGGACTAGAGTTTATAAAATTTGGCTCAAAAATCATACATAGGCAAGGGATGTGCCAGTAACATCGGTATCCAACCCTAATGGGCAGTAATTAAAGGCTACTAACATATTCAAAAATCGAGATCTTGAAAACTTTCAAGGTAACAGTGATCATTTGTTGATAGTCAATGATGAATATAATCCCAAAGAATCTATTAAAACTATGTGCAAAGCTGTAGGTTGACCCGGTCGTTATCTGTAAAGACTTGAACTTCGAAAAAACCTTAGGATTAGGATTAGACCTTAGGATTACCAGGCGCGAGAACATGAAGAAATAATGTGTTTCGGATATTGGTATACAGGTGATCATAGCTCAGTGGTTAAGGCATCAGGCTTCAGAACCTGGGGGATAGGAATCCCAATGGAATTCTCACAGAACAAACTTGAGTTTATCAGAAAATTTCAATAAAAAGGCCTGTTAGTCCTCAATTCAGTTTTATAATTTTAATTATTTTATTTTATTTTTTTATTATTGAGTTGATCCTAACTTTTGTCACCTACAGATGATCAGTGAATATTAATAGGTGTCTTACTTTGTCTCATTAATTTCAATACTTGTTTCTATAATCAACCTACTGAAATACATTAATTGTATTTAATGTGCAACGAACAAACATAATTTCAAAACAATATGCAGTGTATGCAACCCATATCTTGCGCAACCCTACTTTCCTAAAATGCGTAAAATTGTGGAATCCTGGTACAGAAAAATGTACTCAAATTTCATTAATATTTACTAAAAAATCTATAAAAACTCAAAAAGCTAAAGTTTCCAAATCTTCCTTTAATGGCAGGATGTTATTTTAACAATTTCTTTCCACTCATATTGCTCCAATTTCAAAACAGTTCTACTAATTTCAAAACAATGTAACATTATAATATCATACGATAATTTACGGAAATTCGTCCATACGATCATCCTGCATGACTGAAACTGGTTTTTTTTCCCTATTGCAATAGTTTAATCTATTCTAAGTAATTTAATACTTTTCTGAATGGGCTTCACGTCACGGAAGATGAACGCCCCCCAAATCAGTCGCTGCTCACTAGGTACCGCAATACATACAAGTTGTGCGGGTACATCGGAACCCCACGACGTCTGGCGCGAACGGAGCGACGTAGCTGCCCTGCACCGTATTTTCTGGGGCCAAGTATAGATTTTAATGATTTTTTTTCCAATAGATGGCAGCACCTATGGAATGAAATTTATGGATCACCTCGCGGACGCTATTATTGTTTGTCCCTCGTTTGTGGATTTCAACTCAGTACACCAATAGAATACAGGATATTCAGTTGTGATCCAAATGATTAGGTATTGATTGTGATAGAATGATCAAGCAACATTTTGAAAAGACGAGATAATACAGCCCCCAAAATAACTCTGTATCCATCCGCAAAATGATTTTCGAAAATTCAAAGTTATTCAAATAAAGTGATCAGAAAAGTAATTTTAGATTTTACTTAATGATCTGTCATAGGCAGGTTAAAGGGCCTCAGGGAAAACCAAATGAGTAGGGCAATGATTCTGTATGGAGGTAGGTCGGAGTTATCTAAATTAGTCATGAGTGTCATGACTCTAGGCTTTGGAAACCAGCTGCTTTATCCTGAAAGTAGCGAGACTTCGAAGCAAGTAGAATTTTTCCAGAATATAACAATACGTTCCATTCCTTTCATTCGTACATGGTGATCAACAACATTTGATAATACTCCATGTTTTGTGATTGTAGAGAATTTATTTTTGTTTTTGACATTTCATGTCTTCACTTTTGCACATGGACTCGAAAAGCGTTGCGGTATAAAAAAAACTTTACAGTTGATTTCTAGTAATTTTCACGTACAACCAAGCCGTTTCTGGGGAAATGATATTTCTTAAGTTTTCAACGGACAGAAATCGTTCACCATTTGTTGGAAAGCTCTCGATTTATCACGTATTTCTTTCGTTCTTGTTCTTGGTATTTATTTCGCCATTTTATATTTATTAATGTTATTAATGGATGTAGTGAACAATGCCGCTTGTTTTGTTGTTATTAGTTTCCACGTTAGAAATCACTTCGAGAAAACGCCAAAATGAAGCCGTGGGTAGATATAATTGCTTTATTGCAAGATTTTATTGAAATCATTGAAACTGTTACAATTGTAATGAAAATTATGGTTTTGAACATTTTTCATCAAAATTATTTGTTCAATATAGAATCCAACATAGTAATGTTCATTCTAGCACGATAATCCATGTTGATTAGCGTGTTCAGCCGTGAAATCATCCTGTGTGGAGATTTTAACATAGACTTTCGCTCAGATGATGGTATGCGATTCCTTTTGTTTATGAACAAAACGTTTGGCTGTACAATAAATAATTCCGCGTCTGTTTCCACTACACGTTTGTTTTGTTCTGATGATTATCGCTTACAACCATCGTTGTTAAGGAACTATGATACAGTTCATTTATCATCGTACAAAAATCATTCGCCAGTCGTTGGAAAGCTCTGAATTTACCAAACGGTATTACCTATGTTAACATTGCGTGGCCAACAATCTGAGGTAAAGCGTGGTTGACTGAATAATTGTTTATACGTACAGGTCTCAGTTAATTTTGTAAGCATGATTGCAACCACTATAAGAGTAGAATGAAACTTTTAGAAGTTCAAATTTGATATGGAGACTCTGTGGGGCACTAAGAAACGATTGAAATGATGGGGTCATTCGAAGTCAGCTGAGTGAGCTGAAATCTGTCCAGTTTACCCTAGGGAGTTGAAATTTGATAGGAAGACTCTCTGAGATAATTGAAATAATGGGCTCTTTGGAAATCGGTTGAGTGAGCTAAAATCTGTCCTGTTCACCCAAGGAAGTTGGAATTTGATAGGGAGACTCTCTCACTCTTTTTGATTGCGTTTGGGATTGGGTCGATTTTTCAACGGCTCGGCCGATTGAACTATTTGCCATTGACTGGCATTGAACCATTGATTTCCTAAACCGATTAATTCATAGCTGTTCTCTGAATATCTCACAGAAATCACGACCTCCTCATTGCCTACTATTGCAGAGCTCTTCAACTTTTAACTCAATACTATTACGAAATATGCAACACTGTTTCATACCTTTCTTATCCCATTTCGTGAAAACGCTTCCATTTCATTGTGAGTGTCGTTGTTTCGAAACTATATCATACTACAATGCCATAATGTACAAAATGTACAATGACATAATTGGGTTACAAATGCAGAGCAAAAGTGGGATGTGAAGGGCTCTGTTCTGATCCATAGTAACATTAACGGGTTCACATCCCCATATCATTTATAAATGAAATATATCATTGTTCAACATTAGGAATATAATTCCAGTCTCGGGAGATGTGCGATTCCACAAACACACTTACCAGTACATTGTGCGATAGGTGAAAATTAGTCAAGCCGTTAAATAAGCATCTTACTCCGAAACCCATTCTAGAGTGACACAATAGGTGCACTGTACTACATAGGAGACGGCGGTCCGACTGCTGGCTTGGCCCAAATGGGATGATATCATCCATTTTGTGGCTTGGTGTGTTTTGTACGCCGGTTGTCTTTTTGGGGGTATCTTAGTTTCAATAAATGCAATAGTTCATCAAGAAATTTAATCTTATTTATAAACCTCAATGCATGTAGGTATGTTTGTATGTAAGTAAACGGCAAATGAACGGCTAAATGGCTAGATACATTTTATTCCACAATCATCAAAAATGATCAGTGAGGTCTTGGAAATATTGGTAATGAACTCAGTATGTACGTAAATTGGCGTCAGTATAAGGCCGAACGGGAGAACCGACATTGATACAGTTTTTCCAAAATGATCAGCCCGTTTCTGTTGCTGCCTTAGTCTTTATTAAAGTGCTCTAAAATCCTTCAATATCATGAATCGGCAAAAGCCTGACAACGTGGTTTATGGCTGTAGTGGAACCAAAAATTATACAGGAAATTCAGGTGTATATTACGAGTTTACCAATAAAAAACGGAAGTTTAAGAAGCTTTGTCTAACTCCACGAAAATAAAAAGTTGAAATCTTGAATCGGTTACGACGGTTAGGTCATCATCAGTAACAAACAATACTTTATAACTGTAATAAAATTATTGTTTGTGACTGGTTATGGCCTAAACGTCTAAATCGATCCCACATTTGTATCCAACGTTTGTAACGATTTATTTTATTGGAATTAGACAACATTAATCTTTATCTTTCATTTTTTATTGAAATGGGTTTCCACAACTTTGTTGAGAGTGATTTAGTTCTTACGAGTTTGCTGTTAAAATTTTTAGATCAACAGATGCATTTTGGGACCTGCATTACCATTGAAGAAATTTTTTCAATAACAAATCGCTTCTATAAATTTTGGCGCCATTACAATAAATGTCTTTTCGAATCAGCTGAAAGTTGCGTGACTGTTAAAAGTAACAAAATTATAACAAGAGTAGTTCTAGATCTAATCTGATGTATATACATAGGATACGCCCGTACGCCCTGTCTGAACATAGGGCGTCATGGATAATGATTGAGTCAGACGAAAGGTCTGTAGGTAGAGTCGGTGGCTACCTTCCAGAATAAACGCGGCGTTATTGTAAAAGAAGCGAGATTGGAATATGTTTCATCCTCATTATTCAACATAAACCAATATAATATTTAATTATATTGTTATAACAACTTTATACAATATTTTAATAAATATTATTAGTAATGTTCTAACACCAAATATAATTAATTGAAAAGCAACTTGTACCTACACCCATCTACATATTTATATTTTGTTCAGACTCTCTTATTTGCATTAAATGTGGCAGCCGCAGACCCATCCTCTCAGCCAAAAGCACCTTCTCATAGCAAAATGTTAATTCGTCCACTGCTAGTTTGCGTTGATTCCAATCGTAAGGGAAGAACAAAAACTGTATTATGGCGATCTAGATTGTCATTCTCTCCCATCCAAGAATATTCCAGGTCTGAGCCCAACTCCGTATTTTAGACAGAACGTGAACCGTTCGCTTCATAAACGTTTCAAACTCCTTGTGTTCCAAACACGCAGCATCAGCTATCTACCTAATGGACACTGTTAAGCCCCCAAACTGCTACTAAAGTGATATGGTGTCGCTATTACTAATTCCCTTGTCAGAATGTGACATACTAAAGGGTGTGAGAGCGGCTAATCATAAATAATGTGCATTATGTTGGTTGATTTATGACCATTTCAGACGAAACAAATTCGTAGATTCTTGAGGGTTGGTGGGTATAAAATTGTCTTATCTACGAAAACGTTTCGATAAATTTATTTATATTTTTCATGGCTATGGGAGAACAAAGAGATCAGAGGTTACAGTAAAACTTCTTTGTTGCGCATAATGATATTATTTTATACTTATTAGGAGAGGTATTTTGTTCGCTGTATATCTTCACAACAGATTGTCATGTTTTCATTCCATGTTTGTCGTTTTTTTTTTTTTTTTTTTTTTTTTTTCTTCTAGTACTTTTTCATCAATCAGTTGGTTGAAGTTGGGAAAAATCGGAGATTTTATTTCGATGACAGATATTTTGCTTCCCCACTATCGATGGTGCGCTGTTCGTGCGAGAAGTAAAAAAAAAAATCCTTCAACATCAAAATGTTCACTTATTTTTCATGTTTAAGAGCTTGCTGATCATTTTGGTTCTGTGTCTGCCTGTCTGTGTGTCTGTCTGATATCCATCTGCCTGGGTGTCAGTGGTAAATCCTTGTCATCCCCGAAAATATACCAATTTTTAACCTGATTTTGATATGGAATTTCCAGGGATTGTGCGATTTTGCTTCTAGCTGGTTTCTTATAACTTCTTATAGCCGTCGGACCAATAGTAGTCTGTGAGCATGCGCAAAGGTAAATGTTTTATGAATTCAATTTCAATTATCTATTAGTTTCATTTCGTTCTAACTCCGGGAGTAGTTGGGTATAATCTAAGAAGCTGCCCTATGAATTATATCGGGATTAGTTAAGTAATAACTATCGAGCATGTGCAAGACTAGAATTGATTCACACAGGTAAAACTCAGAGACTAATGAACCGATTTTCTGAAGTTCTCAAAGATTGAGCGGGTGAGCTCCAAAACCATGTCGTATAGATTTCAGTGTCGTTGGATCATTAGTACTCTGTGGTGCGCATGTGAGAACATGAATTTCTTAGAACGTCGATTTTTCATCATCTATCAGACCGATTTTTTCAAACTCGTGGGGTGATTGGGTATATGTTCCACGGGAAAATACTTTGAATTACATCGTGATTGGTAGAATAAAAATATCTAATGAGCATGCGCAAAACTAATTTTGTTGGAAACTTCGAAACTAATGGACCAATTCCGATTTCCCTTCGATTTGCCAGGGAAGTCCATGATGGCACTCCGGTTAGATGGGGAGGCCAACATGGCTCCCCTTAGAATAGTGCCACTTGCATTGTTTACTTATTTTACTGATTGTTTACTGACTGAGACACCTTGTTTAATGTCATTAATGAACCTAATTTTTAAGGTGGGGCTTAAACCGGCTTACTTTAAAAAACAATAATAAAATAAAATAATGGACTTATTTTTATCAAGAATCGCGTGGGTTAACCCCTAAGCAATAGTCTCCTAGGTACTGCTCTATTTTGCATTCAATCAATTAGACTTGTACTTTGTTCTTCAATGTATTTATTATGGTTGCAGGGTTTGCTTGCAGTACACGTTAGGTTTTAATGAAGGGTACATCCAGTAACATCGTGATCTATTCGCCATTACTTACCATAGTTACTTAACATTAATTCAAGCATTACATATCATGTCTTACCCTGGACTCCTCCAATTTCCATATCAGCCTTATACAAGGTAAATACGATTAGCTTCTGAAAAATGGTAGGTAAAATGTGTGGGCTCAAAATGCTCATTCTTTTCACATAATTTTTTTTTTCTTGAAAAAAAAAAAAAAAAAAATACAATTAAATAAATACTAGATAGGTAAATAAATAAAATAAAATAAATAGGTACTGTCCGTGGGGTGAAGACTACCCCAAGAGCTGCGCGACTGCTATAGGTGGCCAAACAGAACCCAAACATCAGCAGACCAAAGGATTATTGTATTATTATTTACATGAGGACTAAGGGTCTCGACCACGGGGGTGGGGGGGGGGGGGGGTTGGGGGAGCACAGCAATTCGACCTCAGGGTGGTGCTCAACCCACGGTGTCATTCTAGTGTTATTTATGCTCATTTTAGACGACTCATGGATTGTATATTAGTAATCAGTGTAAAATTTCTTATAGTAATCAGTCACGAACGGAATAATTATTGTTCAAACCGCCCGGAATATCGTTGCACTGTGCGGATGACAGCGGCTGAGTACGAAGTCAATCTATTCGTTTTTCCAGTATATTGTGTGTTGTTGTATTCGTTAATGAAGAAACTAATTAATCCCGCACATCCTCAAAATTTTCTGTACGCTCTGCAGTGGTCGAGAAAGCCTGATTTCATGGTCAAAAATTCATGGGCTACCGAATTCAGCAGAAATTACCTTCCTCTATGTTTTTTGACCTTGAAAATTCAAAGGGACCACTCCCAAATACTGCGAAGTTCGGGATCATCATTTATGCTATAGTAAATCCTCCGAACCTTCTCCATCGACATCAGCTCGGACTTTCCTAACGACGTTGCCCCGGTAAAACAAGTTCTTAAGTGAGGAAAACCGTGATATGCTGAACTACTTCACACCTCAAATGAGGTTGGACTTTTATATATATACCTATATATATATACATAATTGGGACTTGACAATTTCGTTGCACTCAAAGTGCTCAAATTTCGAACAGTAAAACGTGATAAAATACGATATTTGACGAAAATTCGCTCTTATGGCCACGCTACATGACTGGAACATTTCATGAAAATTCGCTAAGTTGTGCCTCTTGGTAGAGTTGAGAAATCAGCGAATATTAGGGCGTTCCTTGAGAGGCGGAACACCACGCCCTTGAGCCTACGCCCCCTTGGCCTTTTTTTTTTTTTTTTTTTTTTTTTTTTTTTTCTTTTTTTTTTTTTTTTTTTTTTTTTTTTTTTTTATCTACTACTTTTTACATCCTGGTATCGTCTCCACACCACTCTGTTTTACCAGACGATCTCCTCCCTATCGGCAACGATCCAATTGCGAGGGTTCGACGGGAGAGACTTATCATACTGGAGATCTGTCGCCTCAGCAGGAGCTACAACGGTCGCAGGATTAAATGCAAATAACCCAATGAGATTAATATGGATGTTAGGATATCGATTGGGGAGCGGCAGCCAATTCCAGTTGTTTTCGATGTTCGAGGTTTCCGCCCTTCGGTGGAGTTGAAGAGAAAAAAGGGGAGTTGAAAGAAAAAAACAAGTAGACGTGCTATTGGTTTTGGAAGTGAAACCTTCGGATTTTTTTATGAGAGGGAGTATTCAGCAGCATTCAAATAAATCCTGATCAGTGTGGTGCTACTTTAGGGTATTGGCAGGGTTCCTTTCTGTTGTCTCTCACTAATCCACAGAACATTCATTGGTGTTTAGACATATTCCCTGATGAAAAAAAGTCCCTCAAGTTGAGTTTGGTACTTGCCAGGGTTGGTACTTGCCATAGTAAACACCACCCACAGAAAAAGTCCAAATGAAAGTATATTTACGTGGGTTTACCCTCTCGGGTTGCTCACTATCCAAACATAAACGCACCAAACAGAAAATTAATTGAAAACGATGCAAATTATTGCACATTGGTTTATCATTTCTGTTATAGATAGCCCTTCTATGCAGACAATTTTCTATAATTAATAAACCACGTATGTAATATATGATCGGAACATGGCGCATCGTGCCTCCGAGAAGGTTTCACACTTTTGCAGTTCCAAGACCCCGAAAATTTACGGTTTATAGTAAAGATGTTTAGAAAACGGGAAAATGATGCTTCAAGTAATATAGGTACGTTAGCGCATGCGCAGAATGGAGCAATGTTTTGAGAAAAAATGAAATTGGTAGGGTACAATCTACAGCCTAACCAAAAATTCCCAGAATATGTAATCAAAATTTGATGAAAACTAGACCTTGTTCTCGGAGTATACTTTCGCGCATGCGCAGTAGCTAATAATGATGCAATCAGGTTGAAATTAGCATGGAATAATTAAACCATTATCCCCCAACTATGCACCAAATTTGAGCGAGATTTGACGACTAGGTCGTAAAAATTTGTGCTTGAAGGAATTTACGTTTGCGCATGCCTGAAATGAATGAATGATTTGAGAAGTATGGAATCGATTGGACCTGTAAATTTACAGCCTAACCCACAAATTCCCTGAAAATTTCATCAAAATCAGATAAAAACTGTTGAAATTAGGCTATTTTAAAAAGGAAATAGATATTCGCGCATGCGCAATAGTTTCTAATGATAGGAGTACGTTAAAATTGCTAAGGAATAATCAAATCGACCTTTCCCAGCTATCCTCGAAATTTGAGCGAGATCGGACAGCGGGGGCGAGAGAATATGATGCCTGATGGAATTTACGATTGAGCATGCGCCGAGTGAAGTATTGATTTGGGAACAACGAAACTCGTCCACCTTCACTCTAATCCAAACATTTCACGAAGAGAGAGAGAGAGAGAGAGAGAGAGAGAGAGAGAGAGAGAGAGAGAGAGAGAGAGAGAGAGAGAGAGAGAGAGAGAGAGAGAGAGAGAGAGAGAGAGAGAGAGAGAGAGAGACTGTTTGACTGTTTTATTATATATCTGTACAATTTAGGGCCATGAGGCCCTCTCTTACAATTCTACAGAAATAAACATATATAAATTCAGTAGAAAAATGTCAGTCAGTAACATTACAATATAGAAGTACATAATTTTTATAAAAATTCATCAGTAAAATAATACAAAGTGTAATACAACGTGTGTGTGTTTCATATCCGCAACCTTCATGCGCTTCCCGCAGAGCGCATAGGGCAGTACCTGTCCTGTCTGACCAGCTGCATTCAACCCCGCCCCCGGTTTTTTAATCATCAGAACTGTCCCAGAACCTTTTATTTCGTTCGGTTTCAGAATAAAAATAAAAATTATGGTCTTCAGATTCTGCTAGTCATCGCCGCATCTAGTAATGACTGGGCGCCTCGCCACTCGTAGAGGTACACAGAGGGGGATTCATTGTAAATATCATCGATTTGAGACCTTTACCCTGGGTGCTAAAGACAAAAAATTTTAAACTGATTTTTTTTCCACCTGAAACAAATTAGTCAAAACACCGAGCGACGCGCTCGACTAATTTCAACGAAACTGTTTCAAATAGCTACTCGTACTTTCTCCCTTCCTTCACCGCAGGACAGGGAGCTTCAGGTGTCTCGTTTTACACGACGTCCCTGTAAATACGAACTGGAGCTTCCCAGCTGTCAAAGTGGTTTGGCTCACTCTATTACACGGCTGGCCGCTCCCGGATCGGCCTCTCTGAACCCTCCCGTCGCATGCCGACAAAAACCCGATTCTACACGGACCATAAACATGTTTGCGAATAGTCCAACTCAGCCCTACGAGGTGTGTCCTGAACTAAAAGCAAATAATTAGGCGGGCGAAGTGCGGGGTGTGTTACTCCGAGCGCGAAACCTGCTCGGGCGATCTGCTTCCGAATTTTGTTATCACAAGAGAAGTCCAAATGATTATTTCAAACGAACTGTTTATTTCCACCGGACCGGACGAGGAAACAAAACAAATGCTAGGTTGATATAATTTCGTACTGCGTCTCTTTCAACGCAAACGGATACAAATAATATTGTTGACAATGTGCATTGTTAGGAAACGTCCCAACTAAATATGCGAAAGGTTTCTCGAATTGGATATTTTAACCCTTTCGCAAGACTACCTCCGCTCGTGTGTAAATATTAGACCGTTATTTACGACTGAGAGGATGTTTAATTAGCGTCTAGAAAATAAAAAACACGAGTGTTTGCCCATTATTATGTTAAAATAGCAAAATTCTCTTACGTACGTGAATCGCTTGATTCCAGTATTTTCGAAGAACCGTACTGAACGGCGAGAAATTCTTGAATAAAACCTAAGTACACTTTGCTCCAACTAAAATTAAGTTATAAGAAATGAATGCCAGAAACATTCTTCTCATCGTGTTCATTTCTTAGCTTCGAGACATGGACTTTAAATTTCCCCCCCCCCCCCCCCCCCCCCCGTCCATTGTCCATTGCATAACTTTCCACTCCCTCTCACCCCTTTCAATTTTTTCCTTCATTCTTAGGGCTAGTATAGCTCCTAACCAATTGAGGAGCAGCTTATATGTTTTATCAAAAACGTCTGCAACTACGAGACAGTATTTTCAAAACATGCCTTGATGCATGACGCTGAATGCTTTGGAATCCATAAATAATGCTCATTAGGTAAATATCTACTTCCAAGAGTGCACAGGAAATAATTTAGCTCACTCAGCGGGTAGAAATGGAGCCTGTCATTTCTCCTTATCAAGGAGAGGCTTCTTGTCAAATTTCAACTTCCCAGGGTTTAGCTCTGTAATTCGCATTTCCGTGAGGAAAAATTGTCTTGTTTTGCTAAATTTCCCCTTTGTACTTAAGTGATTTTCTCCGTATGTTGTGATTTTTTATTCAATTCAAATCCTTACAGTTTATTACGCTACGTTATAAATTATTATTGCTAAGTAACCATAATGAACTTAGCAATAAATTATTATTGCTAAGTAACCATAATGAATCTCCCATGCAGTTCAGGGATGCTCTGGCTGTCCGGTATGGTAGAGAACCAAAAGGACTGCCAAGGCTGTGTGATGGCTGCAGTGAGCCCATGAACCTCTGCCACGCACTGAATTGCAAAAAAGGGGGCCTAGTCAAGCAGGGTCATGACCAAATCCGCGATCAGTGCGCAAGGATGGCTAAGCTGGCGTGGAATTCAGTCGGGATCGAGCCAGTAATGAGAGAAGATGCGGATGGGACTCCACGACTTGTTGCTGACTTGAGGATCCATGGTCTGTGGGATGCCGAGAGGACGGCGTATTTAGATACTCGCGTTATCAACGCTGACGCCTGCTCTTACAGCTCACAAACATGGTCAACAGTCTCTCAGAATGCAGCAAATACCAAGCATAGGAAGTACAACACCGCAGCTGAAGACCTAAGAGGCTCATTCCATCCCCTGGTTGTGTCTTGTGACGGTGCCTTACACAAGGAATACAGTGCTTTTCTCAAGAGAATGGCTACGGTTCTTGCTGACAAGTGGGACAAGCCTCTTTCCCATGTGATACAATGGGTAAGTGAAGACGCAGATGTCAGTAATACAGGCCGTCTCCATGAGAATCAGAGGATCGAGACGGAGAGTCCGGTGTCTAGGGCTAGAAGGTGGAGCCCTGATGCCCATAACGTGAAAGGACTCATATCTACGTTGACTCCTGACTACCTCTACTCCTTCTCTTTCTCCACTCCTCTTACGGAACTAGAAGAAACTGAAGCTCGACTTTCAGCAAAGCAGCTAATGGATGAGAAAGATAACATGCCCGACGACCACAATGACGAGGACCAGGCTTGTTGAATTGTTTGTTTGTTTTGTTAAATACATTTCATAAAAATACCATAATGAACTAATGATGCGAAAAGAAGGCACTACATGGTAGGTACAATTGTAAGCAGTAGGTATTAGACGATGCATAGACCTCTCATCAGCTGATTGGATCTTAAAGCTGATTTCTATGGTAATTAATTTCTGAATCTGAATTTTGAAACAGGGCCTGTATGAGTCATGTAAAATAGAATTTCATGTTGCGGAACCACCCCAATCTGCTGAGGTTCCTAATATCTATGCATTTCGTTCTATGTTGCTAAAACTTTAAGCTGAGCCCATTGACCATTGGAGTTTAATAAAGAAGAAATTATCGTGAAGTTTATTTCTACAGCATATGATGGTGTTGTGGCTTTCAGCATCCCCTCCACGATCAGTAATAATTTCATTACTTACATTAACATAATGAGAGTAATACTGATCTTCTAGAGTGGGTAATGATCGAATGACGTCAGTTCTCCATAATTTCTCATTTCAACAGGTGCCCCAAGTGAACACGTACGAACGATTGAGGGTGAAATACAATGCGGGAGTATACCTGATGAAAGTGAAGTTTTCTTCACAGTTTTTATCAATTTCTGTGCATACTAATGAAATTCAAGTACAATTTTAACATAATTTTTTGCAAAAAATGTTTTAATGTTATACTAATATTCTACAGAATATTCTACTAATGTTCTACAGAGTTGATAAACGTTTTCTGAGTAATAGTCTACTATATAATATAAATGTGAATGTTTCTTATCTGAAAGAAGGGAGTAAATAATTCTAGTAGTTAATCAAAACATCTTTCATTAATCCGAAAGTAGTTACTGAAGTCCTCCGCCTCCTCTGCCGCCCAGCTTTCTTTCAGTTACACAAGATGGAAATACTTCTCACGTTTCCTTTACCATTTCTACAACCAACGTTCACGATTAACTCTCTGTTTTGTGCTCAACGTTAAGATAATTACTGAAAGACGAAAGCATGAGGTACGGGGTATGGTCTCCTGTCGACTGGACTTGATTCTAAAAGCTCGATCTTGCGACTGACCCCTAACCACTCTGCTGTAAGTTGCTCGAATACATCCAAGTATTCCTGCAATATGAACGCAGTTTCTTCTTTGTCCTCATCGGAGAAATGGTTGAGACGCTCACTTGTTTCGTGAACTCGGGGCATTAGTTCCCACTGATCAGTCGGCATTGCTTCCCACTCTTCTAGTTACTCGAACAACTATATCTTTTGGTTTATTATTTCCAATAATAAGCCTATGTGATCGTGTAGCAAAAAAATTTTATAACCCCCCCCCCCCCCTCTCTAACTTTGTCACTTTACGTTTCAAGGTACGTAGAATCCAAATTTGAAATGTCCGTCCGCCGTCCGCCGTCCGCCGTTCGCCGTCCGCCGTTCGCCGTCCGGGCCATAAAAGGCCTAAGAATTGACTTAAAAAACCCGTTTCTTTCGCACATAGACTCCATTTGGGGTCTAGTTGGTCCTAACGTTTAACCATCCCGATCGCTTTACTCGCATAGTGCTATGGGCCAAAAACGGGCGAAAAAGTGTCTTTTTCTACGCGCGCACGCCTGGCACGCTTGGCAGGGGGTCACGGTGGGCGGTGAGGGGTGGTGAGCGGGGGGGGGGGGGGGGTGAGAGGAGGCGCCGACGCCGCGGCACCTTGTGGTGGGTACGGCGCCGGCGTTCCTTCGAGGCATGAATATATGTTTTTTTCAAGGTCATATTTGTGTGTTAATACCAAAGCTTTTCCTACGCATATTTAATAACATATCCTCTCGACTTTTCGTACGTACTTAGATAATGATATTATTAAGGCAATAACTATTTGAATAGATAGGAGCTCAAATCGAGAAATATAAACATGCATATATAATTATAGAAGTATAGGTTGTGGCAACTCGAAATAGGACACGCCGAGGAGTCTGGACGGGCCTTATGACGTACGCTAGCCAACTAAAACTATGATTATACTCAATTGAAAAAATAATAAACCTTTGTGAAATAATTTGCAGCGTTTTTTTAATGCTGTGGTTGCCTTTCTAAATTCTGGGTGGCAGTATTACTATCTTCTAGATAATAATTTACTATTGCTCTCTATGGTAATGCACCTATTGCTATCTGAATCTTCGATTATATTGCTTCTTCGGACTGATATAATCCTTCCCAATACCTATCTCATCTCTTTCCATTCTCTGCTCTGGCTACAAAGTTAATAGGAATTTAGTGCAAAACCAAAACAATAATAAATAAAATAAATGGTACAGTCAACAACCATCGTTGTTAGATGGTCGTTCTACTGAGCTTATGGCGTCCTCGACATCATCAGGACCATCGATGATCAATACCCGCGTCTGGTGATTTTTCTCTTAGTTACTCTTTAGATCACTCTCTCGTCTTGCGAGAAACAAAAACTAATTATAATATTTTTTGACTGATTTTTCGCCATTCTTTTAAGATCCCACCAACTGCCATGATGATATTCACGCCTTACCTCTTTGTGGATAATGTCACAACAGAACATGACTAGATAATTATGCGCATTGGTTGCTCCGCAATATCTAAACTTTGATGCGAAATCAATGCTCCCTTATTAATAACTTTCAAGTGCCTGCCGAAACCTCATTACAGGCCTGTCAACTTTGTTCGTACTCCTGTAACGAAACGCTTTCAAAGCGTTGGGCCTAACTTTTTAATCAAACTGGGAGCTTTATAAATGAATTTCCTAGCTGTTTTATGTGGCGTAGCGTGTCTAAAGTGCGCACATGATGAGGGTGTCGAGCCACAAAACTGCCGCCTCTGCCTCCTTCTGCACTCGTTTTATTTCCCTCTATATTATATTAAGATATTATAAGGGTTCTTAAAGTACAGCATAATGTTTCACGAAAAATGTGTGTTTTACGTGAGTTTTAATTACGTCAACCGAAATTAAACGAACTTGAAAGAATAAACTCTAAAAATTTTCAGCGCAACAATTTTTCTAACCTTGTAACATTATTCAAACATTACAGAATGAAATAAGTTTTTGTTCGTACAAAAAATCGAAAAAAAACTTAAATTTCAAAAGCAAAATGACCACTGGTTTTTTGGGTTTCAGAGCTTGCTGATCAATTTTGATTCTGTGTCTGTCTGTCTGATAAATGCATGTCTGCCTTTGCCAATCCCTTCTCACGCACGAAACTATAGGTTCGAAGCCATAGTTTGATTTCGATGAAATTTGCAGGTATGTGAGAGTTAATTCCTATAACACAATCGTCCATCAATTCCGTCGCTTTAGGATGAATTAGTGTGTGCGATGGTGCAAACATAAGTCATTGCATTATTTTGCATACTTGCTATTATTCACGCATCATATTACCCATTATTCTATTTTGCATTCAATCATTTTGACTCGTAATCGACGTAATTTTCTTTAACTAATCCTACTTATCCAAGCTACAATAAGTGAGATAGCCATATTGCCCACCCTGCTTGGTAGAAGTTTTTCCCCGAGTCCATTACTTCGGAAATGAGGCAGTTAGTTCTCCTCGTGATCATCAGATGAGAGAAGTCGACTTGCCAAGAAGCTCGAGATCAACTCGCACAAAAGATAAAGAGGGGTTTGGGATTATCCGCACGTTTCCCTGACTTCCCCTCAGCTTTTTAAAGGAGATAAAATAAGAAAGAACCTAGAAAAGACTCGAAGGAACGTGGGCGTGGTAGAATGGTGTTTTAAGTCAGTGCTGAGTCAGCAGATAGGATCTTAGATTTGTCACAGGTACCCCGCTACCCGATAGGATCTTGTCTGGGATCAGCAAATCCGCCTTATCCTTGTTCCGTTTCTCAAGACTAACGTCTTAGGGGCGGGACCGCCTTCACAAATGGAACTAAACCCTTCTGTGGGAGTCGAGGGGCTGCCCAACTGGGGATGGACGGGATCCTGCGAAATCGGCGAATCAACGGCAAACTGTTGGCCTCCGCAATGAACGACGGAGAGAAGATGTCCCAGAGGAGCAACCAACGACTTCGCAACTAGTTTTAGTACAATTTTGTCAAGTTCAAGCAACAGAACCTACTTGGAAATTCAAATTCCACATAATGGAAGAACACGCTGTTCACTTGGATCGGACGTTTCGATCCAGCGATTCTTCTTCGAAAAACTGGTGACTTGTCCTCGAGACACACTGGTCGAAGAGCGAGAAACCCCCAAATTCTCAAATTCAGTGTAACCCTATTTTTAAAATGATATATTTATTTACTGTATTAACTAAACCTTTTCCAGGGTTAAAAATAATTATTAAAATTGTCCCGAATCGCATGAGCGTCTGAAGTGCGAAAACCCCCGTTTTGGGAGGATTTATTCTTAAATTTCATTCTTTTTTTCTAGTGAAGCCTTACGTGTAAAATATAAATGCTCCCCATTTTCCAAATTTCTCGGGTGTTGAAAACAATGAGAAATATAATTATTTAATCGATTTTTCAAAACGGTTGATATGTAGAGTTATTTGAGCTTCAAGATGTCAGAAAGTACCTTAGCCGGCCTTGCCTGACTTGTTTTTGGTATTGTTATTCTGAGGATGTCTTCTAACGAGGTATCCAAATACCATCTTCGAAAAGGCGCGAGTTCACAATTTATCTTAAAAGTCCCTCCGAACGGAAGTATTGGGAAATTAATGGACGTTGGCATGTTAAGAGAGCTGCAAACAGCGATGAAATCAGGAAAATCCTGCTTTGAAGTATATACCTATGTTACTGTCAAAGCATGAAATTCATTTTTTTCATGAAATAATCAGTTAATTCATGAATTAACGGTCTATTTTAGAATTTTAGGTAGAGTGTAAAATTCTGATTTTCATCAACACTAACTAGTTATCATATATGAAATACCTTGTTATTTTACGTAATAAATATAGGATGTTAGTGTAAAATTCGTATTTTTCTCAACACTTCAACTAGTTACTATATAAAATGCCTAGTTATTTTACATAATAACGACGTGCTGCTAGTTAATGTGTAAAATTCGTGATGATCTAGACTGAAACTAGATATTAAATGAAATGCCTGGAAAGGAGATGGAATAAACTAACAGTGCTTCCTCACAAAATTGTAATTCGTGAAGTAGTTGCAAGCATTGAAGTGTAAAAATAAAAACTAGGTACTTGTTGCTGCATAGTTTGCTATGACGGCATTCCGAGTTGCATTTCACTTTGTTCTTCATACTCTTGCACCTACCATTTTATCACTCACCTCAGACACCGGATATTAGAGTGTTTCCCCCTCGAAAATTAAATCGACATTATGCTATTATAGAAATTTTCTATAATAGCATAATGTCTAGCTAGCCAATGATCTCTTGGATTCATTCTCCCTAATTGCTTTACTCGTTTCACATCAGACACCAGTTGGTTGTACATTGCCACAGTCAGTAAGCCTCTATTCTTGGACATTAGTGGCCGCTATTCTTGGACTCTCTTAATGTCCCAAAGAGTCATCCTATAAATTTTCATAAATTTTTCGTCCAATTTACTGCGAAACGATTCCACTCCGGCACTAACTATTTCACCGTGCTTTGTTTACGAGTCGCGAATTGATACTGACCCATTTGATAGTGAATCACAGAGAGCTTCGACCCATATCGGGAGATAAGGTAGGGAGATCGATAAAGCGTGGACTCTAGTCTGGACTTAAGTCGGGAATAAAGTCGGAAAGTCATCACGAACTTACCTCCAAAACATAGAACATGACGATCTTAGGTATTTCATGTAAAAACTAATTAAAGTTGCTCCGTCGATTCGTGGACCGATACACCTCCTTCACAATCATCGTTTTTCGCGGACCGGTTGAATTCAGAGGATAACTAATAACCTCCGTCCGGACCGGTTTTCTGAAACTACTGGACCAAACATTATGAATCATACATTGGCCGTGGGGTAAAGTAACATCGGCATCACTCTTGCTCAACTCTAGTCTGATTAGGTACTCCAAAAATTCTCAAAAACTGTATAGGGGAGATGGATGTTTCAACCTTCCCAATGTTTTCAAAGACTTCCAGTGGATTTTCTTTTTTTTTTTAATTTTTCATTATTGAATCAACATTTTTTGCGAATTTTTGTAGACAATAAAGTTATTACAATGGCTCCAACAACAGAAATGTAAATACATTTTTACCGAACTTTCTCGCAGTAGAAATCTATTTGGAGGCATTCTGTAACAATTCTTGGATTCGAAAACTTTTTCATTTGTATGTAAATTGTAAAAACCTACTTTTCAGACACATTGGGTTTTTCAAATTTCTAATAATGTGCTTAAAAAATCACTAAAAATAGCAAAAACGGCAAAATGTAGTTGGATTTATATTTTTAGCAGAATATTACTGTAAATAAATGGATCAACTATGAACTAGAACATTAAAAAAATTAGCGCACAACTATGCTGAGAAATGTATTTAAATGTATTAATATGTGCTTAAAAAAAGAAGTGATGAAAAACTTAGACGCTTATTGCTCGTAGGCGGGTGGGGGTATGGGATTGACAATTTGACAGAATATTCGTTTTGCTTTTTTCCGTCTTTGAATAAAATTTGAAGCGAATTGGAGAGAGAAAACACCAAGATCATCGGGAGGTCACACCTGGTCAAAGCAGTTTTACGCTTATTGCGTAGGGAGTAGGAGTAGAGGGTTGCAAATTTGACAGATTGTTCGCCATGCCTTTTTTTGGCCTTTGAATCAAATTTGAAGTGAATCGGAGCAGGAAAACACCGTGGGCATCGGGGTCAAATCTGGTCGAAGCAGTTTTACGCTTATTGCTCGTATTGCGGAGGGGGTGGAGGGTTGAAATTTCGACAGATTGTTCGTCTTGCCCTATTCTGCCTTTGATTGAAATTTGATGTGAAATGGTGTAGGGGAACACCGTGGTCAACAGCGGTCAACAGTGGTCAAAGCTGTCTTAAGCTTATTACTCGTAGGGGGGTGGGGGTAGAAGGTTTCAAATTGGACTAGGTCGTTTGTTTTGATTTTTTTCGAATTTGATCAAAATTTGAAGCAAATCGGAGAAGGAGAATAGCAGTTTTACCCTTATTGCTCTTAGGGGAGTGGGGGTGAAGGGTTGAAAATTTGATAATATTTTTCTTCTTGCCTTTTTTCGTCTTTGTTTAGGATTTGAAGTGAATCGGAGTAGGAAAATACCTTGGTCAACGTTGGGTCAAACCTGGTCAAAGCAGTTTTTCGCCTATTGTTCGTAGGGAGGTTGTGTGGAGGGTTGAAAATTTGACAGATTGTTCGTCATGCCATTTTTATCTTTGATTAAAATTGAATCAGAAGTAGGACAACACCGGGGTCAACGGCAGTCAAATCTCGTCAGTTTTACGGTTACCGGGAGTGGAGGTGAAGGGTTGAAATTTCGACAGACTGTTTGCCTTGCCTTTTCACGATTCTGATCAAAATTTGAAGCGGATTGGAAGTGGAGAACTCCGTTGTCAACGGGAGGTCAAACCTGGTTAATGCTGTTTTACGCTCATTGCTCGTAGGAGTGGGGGGAGGGGGGGGGGGGGGTAGACACTTTGTCAGATAGTTTAGTTTGTCTTGCTCACTTCTGACTTTGGTTCAAATTTGATGTAAATCGGAGTTGGGGAACACCGTGGTCAACGGCGGTCAACGCTTGTCACAGCAGTTTCACCCTTATTGCTCGTAGAGGTGTGGAGGTGGGAGTTTGAACTTTTGTCAGATTGTTCGTTCCGCCCTCTTCTAACTTTGGGTTAAATTTGATGAGAATCGGAGTAGGAGAACACCGTGGTCAACGGCGCTCAACGCTGGTCAAAGATGGTCATCCGTTTAGGGACATCCCCGATATTCGGACTCGGTCGCTCCGTCGTTAGGACGTCGTATGGTTGTTACCTGTCCCATCGAGACGCACCATGAGGAAACCGGTTTGATGACCTGTACATCGAGACGCAGTGAGCGTGTTAATTCCAGATTTTTTTTTTTTTTTTTTTTTTTGTAATTTTATGGCACTAATCGACTACTAGTCCAGTCAATAAATAACCCAAAATGAGGTGTAGAGTGCGTGAGCAGGTAACTAAGCGATTCCTTCAGAAACTTGTTCAGGGGGCTTAGGTTGTTAACATACCAAAAGTCCTGAGTCCTAGGTGATGAGCGGGGGGGAGGAGGTGGGGGTAAAGGTACGAATTTTGGGTTTTTCGCTTATATCTCGAAAACGGTGCATCGGAGAGAAATATTTTTACATAATGAAATGGAGTTCATAAAATTATCTAAAACTTTTATATCATATGTTTTTTTCTAATTCCTAACCGTTTTCGAGCTATACCCTCGGAAAAAGTTGAAATTTACAACAACAAAAAAATCAATTTACGTCAAAATATTCATAAACATTGCATCATATTGTCTAAACCTATTCATAAACGAAAAGTATGAATAGGAAAGAAGTTGTAGATTTTTAAATTTCCTTTTAGAATATATATACATATGCTGATTAATGTCCAACCCGCCTAAAGTTACAGCTATTTTAAAACTTGTATAGCATTTTGCAATTATCAGAAAATTAGTTTGTATATCATATTCTCTCGTATTTCGTTTAAATTACAGATAACAATATCAGCAATTTGTTAGTCAATTAAATTTAATACTTGAAAACAACATTAAAAGAGCCGTATGCAATAGAACGCCGATTAACCGAATCGCCAATTATCCGTATCGGTCCTAAGCGTTGTATAAAAAATTAAAACTAAGTAATTTTTTAATAAAAACAAGTTCAATAATAATTCTTTTTTTTTACTGGCCCAAAATACTAGATAATGGCAGATTAAGGTAATATCAAAATAAGAGGCCCAAAACAAAGTGGAAACGCATTAAATCCTCAAGAATGAGAGGTAGATTGCTTACCGTTTTCACAAGGAACAGGTGTTTTCAACCCACATGCGACGGCACAATCACTTTGAACTGAACTATGTGGTTTCAATATGGTTACACTGTAACTCCTTTTGTGCCAATGCCTTCGATATTAGCTTAACACAAGAATACTTGAAATTATATCAGAGACACCTATTTTATAATAAACGAACTCGAAGAAGAAGGTGCCTAATAACGGGGGGGTGGCCAATAACTGTAGCCTTTACCCTATGTTTTCTTTTTGTTCCATACAGTCTCAAAATTACAATATGAGAAATATTATTTATACAAAAGTACATTAGATTCGAGAATAATATTATATCTGTATCTCTGTAATTTCAGTAACTCATTTTGCACAAATATATTCTCCAATACAGTGAGAAGCACCCGAAATGTTGTGATTCAAAAGGCTGTGTCATTTTGCAGTTTTACACAACTGGTTAACCTCCTCTACTTAACTGGCCGTGGCCTATCCCATTCTATTTTCAGCTCTCTAGTCTCTCATAAGCTCTGTTGTTGTGAATCTTTCTGCATCTCTTACTTAAATTACATTCAAGTTTAATTCATCTAAAAGTGTTAGGTACCTATATCATCCACTATAACCTCAACCATCAAGGTGAGAAGAATTATTCGGCATTAAACATATGATAAACGTGTGAACGCATAAAAGGTATGTTTCTCAATGATGTATAAATGGTTTGGTAACTTCGACTTAAAGAATAAGTTACGAGTTTTGACTCTCTGTACCGACAGCCTAAAATGTGTATTATAATAACCTCTATATTTCTATGTATAAAAATATTACTACAAAAATAATTTGCTCATCGCACGTTTTTCTTCTTATTTACCTGAAATTTGATACTGAATACAAATAATATAACAATCGTTTATTTATAAAATAAAAGAAAATAAAATAATGTTTTCATGTTGGAAAACATTGTTTTTCTTATGAAACCGAGGGTTTTCTTGGAACAATTGCCATTTATGTGATTTCTTCAGCATATTTTTATGTAATTTGACCAATTTATCGTGCTAAATTCACGGGTGTATTGGGTTGAGCAGTAAACTGCCCTAGTTCCTCCGCTGCCCAGAAGAACAAAGTAACATGGATATGTCTATTATCTTACTAAAGTAGGTAGGCAGGTATATTCGTAGTTATAATTCCGACAGCACCTGCTTGATAAATCACATCTCGTACCCCTATGCCTGAAGGTACCTACTACGAGATACAACAGGCATTATCTATCCAATACTTCTTGTACGCCTAGGGTGAAATACAGGAGACACTGGAGAGAGAAGAAGCCGAGCTATCTGCCTGCTTTGAAAAAAGGTGCAGGAAGTGGGGTCTAGGACGATTAGAAGTGGGTGAACATCAGCCTAAAAGATCACAAATGATGACACCATCAGGGAAGAGAGGGGAGACATACCTTACCTTACACCAAAGATGGGTAAGGTAAGTCGTGTGAGTGTCATACACCAAAGATGGGTAAGGTAAGTCGTGTGAGTGTCATACACCAGAGATGGGTAAGGTAAGTCGTGTGAGTGTCATACACCAAAGATGGGTAAGGTAAGTCGTGTGAGTGTCATACACCAGAGATGGGTAAGGTACGTCGTGTGAGCGACATACACCAAAGATAGGTAAGGTATGTCGTGTGAGTGTCATACACCAAAGATGGGTGAGGTACTTCGAGTGAGTGTCATACACCAAAGGTGGAAAAGGTACGTCGTGTGAGCGTCATACACCAAAGATGGGTGAGGCAAGTCGTGTGAGTGTCATACACCAAAGGTGGGTTAGTAGGTTTTGTCAAAACAAAATTTTTCATGGGTCCATTATGAATTATTATGCTCCTTCATTATTGTTACGGAATAGTTACCGAATTTGTTTATTTTTTGGTCTTAAATTTCAGAATAACCCCTAGCCCAAAAACATATACATGTTATAGGTTGAGAGAGAACTTAACTTGAACGATAGACCAGTGTTAGACGGATGTCTCCACACCAGTCGGCTCCTTTCGATGCGGTTAGTTCATGTAGAGAATGTTCATGTTTAATGCTTCTGATGTGGATATTAAAAATTTAAATGTTTTATATACATAATTATTGTAGTTACTCTTTGAATTACTGAGCTATGTCCAAGTCACATTGTTCGTACTTACTTACTTTGTTTGTAAATATTGTTTGTACTTACTTTGTTTGTAATTATTGTACTTACTCTTTGAATAACTGGGCTATGAGGAGGACATCGTCTTCATTCAATTAACAAGCATGATTTAAGCCTACGAAGTCTAATACTTCTTGCTGCATTTCATTGCCCAAATATAACGGCGCACGGACGGACGACGGACTAATTCGATTTTTAAAATGTAAGTATCTAGAAACAAACTAACTAGTAAATTTTGAAATGGGGAGTTGAAACAAATTTCTTGGTCGATTACAAATGTTCACTGTTCAAAATCGCATACTAAAAACTGAAAACAAAACAATAAAACAACGCGATGACAGATGATGGAAAGTGAGAAATCAGGATCAAGAAAAACAATATCCGTGAAATGATATAAGAAGTCAAATGTCGGAGTCAGGTTACAAATATTTGACTAGATACGACGTTTGAAGATGTGTAAAACGCCGAGTGTACACCTTGGTAAGAACTAGCATATTAGCAAAGTTTTGATTCTCCTAGATTCAAGTACACTATGTTAGAACACCGTGGTAACCAGGAACTCTCTATTATGTTTCCCCAAGAAATCTTCTTTCCCTAATAAAAACTGTTTGACTGAAATCGTTTTGGTGTTATAGAGTTCATGGCGTTCTGTTAAGCAAAACGATACATTGGAATCTATGAAATAAATTGTACCACTGAAATTCCTCAACTGTTCAATTGTTTACCCGGACGACATCGTAAGGTTATTCCTCATTTATTATTTTAAGGGAGGTTTTCGGGATTTGAATATTGTCCAAAACCTGTTTGGGAATTTGCTGTCGAATTCATCAGTCCGCCCAGCCGTGTTGGAGTCTATACCGAACAGACAGAAAAACACATTTTAGTTTTATAGTACAAAAATTGCCCATCGTCACAATCTTGTCCATCGGGAGAAGAAAAATGTTAAAAAAATGTATAAGAAATAATAATCATTGTATTATCATAACTCTTTGAAGGATAACTTCATGTCGCATCATATCAGTTAGTAGAAGACCTCTTAGGTTTCTTGTTTTTATAATTCGGATACGGAAAGAAACGAGGTTGGCAACATTTTGGGTACGGTTGTTTTAGTTGTGCTTTAAATTGTTTTCTGAGTATTTTTGCTTCTTCCTCATCATGATATCCGACTGCCATTACACCGCACCTGGTAAAATGGTAAAATATAAAGTGAATAAAAAAAAAAAAAAAAAAAAAAAAAAGTGACATTCCGGGTTTCTAGCCTGTAAAATGAAATCTGGTGAACACCCCCAGAACCCGGGATTATTGCAAGTTAGATCAAGGATCAAAGCGAGGAAACATGGGTCATGTTTTTCGAATAGGTACATAATCACAGAGGATACAGTAGTAGAACAATGTTCTTTTAGAGAAAGAGAGAGAAAGAGAAAGAGAGAGAGAGAGGGGGGGGGAGGGGGAGTGAGGGAGGGAGAGGGGGAGGAATTTATTGACGGATACCTATCAAATACCGCCTAAAAACCACCACCCCTTTGTGTCCGTGATGGCAGCTGGATTGGTGGTAACAGAGGCAAAGTTGTACAGCAGTGTAATGTAGGTAGCTATAGATGCGAAATCGGTAGAAGACTGGATACGGTAGATCACTAACGGTAAACTTTAGTAACTCCACCCGGCCTTCATGTTTGCCCACAGGGACGAGGATGTGCCTATTTATTTATTATAATTATTATTTTTATTTTATTTATTCATTTTCTTTAAGGGAATAAAATTCATTTACGACTTCCAATACAATTTATATTAAAATATATATATAATTTATTTTGAATGATTAATAGATGAACGAAGAAAGGAAAAAGATGTTTTTGATATTTCGAATAAATCTTGTTCTAATTTATAGATTGTTCGGGTGATGACAGGGAGATGTATGTAGGTTCAATCCCTAGGTGGAGATAATTTCAATCAATAATGTTGAGGCCGGGAGGTACTTTTGCTTTTAAAACCCACTTGAGTGCTTTTTCTGGCACGGTTCTACGACACATTAGACACAAATCCTACAGAACAACTCAAATCAGACCTTGAAGGATACATTAGGAGAAATGGAAAGAGAGAAGGACTAAACGCAAGAGACATCCAACTCCTTGTACCAGAGGACCCAAAATGCCCAGATTTTTATATCCTTCCGAAAATCCAAAAACCATACACTCTTCCACATCAAATTCTTCCAGGCAGACCAATAGTCGCTAGTTCTGGGTGCTTCACAAAAAGGATATCGGCTTATGTAGATTCCAATCTACAACCTAGCGTGCATAGCCAACCGTCCAACATCAAAGACACACAACATTTCCTCAATATTCTACGTGACACGCGAGTCCCCACGGATGTTATCCTCGTCACAATAAACGTAAACTCTCTATATACTGAGATTCCTCATCAAGAAGGCCCACAAGCTGTGGCTCAGTTCCTCCAGGAGCGACCAGACCCTCAAATTCCTTCCACGAGCGTTCTGGTCAAACTGGTTGAGTGCGTCTTACCAATGAAAGTATTCAAGTATTGTGACCAAAGATACATTCAGAAGAAAGGAACAGCTATGGGGACTCGCATGGCTCCATCGTATGCAAATCTCTTCATGGCCAAATTGGAGAACGATTTCCTGGCATCAAGAGAAATGAAACCCCTGCTGTGGAAGAGATTTACATACGATATATTTCTAGTGTGGCCGCATGGTGAGGAAGAACTACAGCTTTTCTTGGCAGACATCAATTCGCGATACTCTACACTTTCACTTGGTCATATTTATCAACAGCCATTACACTTCTCGAAGTCAACATCACTCTACAAGAAGGGAATTTCATCACCACAGTACACATCAAACCCACAAATCAACAATTATACTTGCAATACGACAGCTGTCACCCTCCACATACAAAACGATCAATCCCGAGATCGTTATCAATCTGAGGTCATCGAATCAATAACAAGAAACAAAATCTCGAATCCTATCTGTCAAGCCTACAAAGCAAGCTGGTTGAAAGGGGCTACCCAAAGTAATTTGTTAAAGATCGTTTAGTGCCAGCCCACGTACAGTACACAGCAACGCCACAACGCCACAGACTACTAGTTTCTTCTTTGGAGCCCAAAAATTAAATAGTTTACTACCCATACTACTAACCCATTTTGACAGCGAACTCACAGACGAGAGAAATTTCCAAGAAGCACCACGAGTGACGTATCGTCAAGGAAAAAATATTGGTGAAATCTTGTCGCACCGGCACCCTCAACCAACGCAGTCTACAGTGCAACTTGATATATATATAGGTATATCCACCACCCCTTTGTGTCCGTGATGGCAGCTGGATTGGTGGTAGCAGAGGCAAAGTTGTACAGCGGTGTACTGTAGGTAGCTATAGATGCGAAATCGGTAGAATGATTGGATACGAAAGATCAGTAAGGGTAAACTTTAGTAACTCCACCCGGCCTTCAGGTTTGCCCACAGGGGCGAGGATGTGGACTTAGGATTGATCTATTTATCATAATTATTATTTTATTTTATTTATTTATTTTCTTCACTTATTTTCTTCATTTACGAATACCAATACAATTTATATGAAAAATGTATATATGAATGTGTATATATAAATATATATATATATATATATATATATATGTGTGTGTGTGTGTGTGTGTGTGTGTGTGTGTGTGTGTGTGTGTGTGTGTGTGTGTGTGTGTGTGTGTGTGTGTGTGTGTGTGTGTGTGTGTGTGTGTGTGTGTGTGTGTGTGTGTGTGTGTGCGTGTGTGTGTGTGTGTGTGTGAAAAAGCGTTAAACTGTAGGATTCGTTGCAGAATGTCTCAATCCAAATTTCAATGAAGTCAATTGTCGGAAATTTTGATTTTAAAATTATTGGAGCTACAGTAATCGCTCCATTTGCTACAAAAATTCGCTAAAACTGTACAGGGTACCATAAAAACATAAAACAGTGATTTCATTTAAAAAATATATTAAATCAAGCTTAAGGAAGATTTACACCTAGGTAATAATTTTAAAATAAATTGAAAAAGGATTAGATATCTCATTTTTAGGTATTAAAAAATTGGGGGAAAACAAAGTATTGGATTTTTGGAGATGGTTAATATTGTGGATTTTTGTCCGCTCTTTCCCCATTGTGCACCATCCCACTGCAGACTGCACTCACGAAACCCCGAAAACATTAGAAATTGTTTATAATTATGGTTTTTCATCTAGTGATTTCTATAAAGAAGATACGCGTCATTAAGGTATTGATAAAGGTAAAGTTGAATATATATTCTTTTGTGTCTTCTATCTAGTTGGAATTTTTAGAAACAGCAGTTGGGAAATTTTTACCCCCCAGCCCTCGGCTGATATTATTATTTTATTATCCCCCTCTGATCTGCCAGTAGAGTCCTTGATGGCAGTCCGTTAAGTGATGAGGGGTCAACGTGGCTCCCCTTGGATTCTCAAATATCCCCTTGAGTGGCCCGTTTAATGCTGTGCCTACAATCCCGCAATGACCTTTTCGAACAAACTACTGCCCAAATCCTTAACAAATAAATTCATAATAATATAATGTCTGAAAATTTTAACGCCTATGTTACTCTGATGTAAATAAAACTTACCCCTCTATATCCAACACTAAATCATGTCTATCTGTGTGAGTACCCCTACGTCGTTTCTCCGATGCCAATTCTTCACTTTTATCGTGTGTCAATTTTTCGCACTTGTAAAGCATACAGCCATCTCGATCGTTGTAGACATTTCCAGGTTTCAACTTTATTTCTCCATATACGACGCATTCGGTTCCTGAAAAATAGGTCATTCAATATAAACATCCTCTGGTGCGAAGCGATGTAAGCCCTTTGATGTTTCATGGTTTTTAATATTACAGAGTTCCTACAGCGATAAGGAGATTCGTGAACGGTAAACAGTAGTAAGTACGCATGTGCGAGATGAAGCACCTCATCTCCAATAAGACAGGTTTAATCCACCTATACATAAGACTCTTTATTCCGAACCTACCTATCTCATCTCTTCCACCCTTTCGCGAAGTAGGTGCCCTTACACACCGTTAACAGTGATATTCATTTTTTGTCGGTATTCATGATTCATGAAAATTGAATTCATTTGAAGATAAGTAGCGACACTTTAAGATAGAACACTAGTTCGACCTCCTTGATTTCATCAGGTTAGCATCTGTTGTGGCTTGCCCAATATGATAAAATACCCAAGCACCTTATCCCAATTGACTTATTGTTTAGGAACTCAGTATTAGCGTGGAACTCACATTTACCGGGACTTAGAAGTGAAGAATGTCACAAAATATTGTCACGAAAAAACTAGAGACTAAAGAAGCAGCGGATTTAAGTTCTTTGCTATTCAACCTATGAAGCTGAAATCCGGATGGAGGCCATTGGGGCTGATCGTGAACGTTCACCATATGGTTTCCCTTCCACTATTGTAATGATGATTTTTTGGGTTTTAGAAACCGGGAATAGAACCCCAAGGTTGAACTCCATTTTGCAGTAGGGATTGTACAATTCCGTAGTACATAGATAACAAACGTACTTTTAGAAACATAACTTCGAAGTTTAGCAAAGACATGCATTAGCTTCCTAACTAATAGTGATTGATTGATTCGTGGTTCATCCGTCAGGCTTTCTAAAAAAAAAAAAAAAACACTTTTTGTTTTTAGAAACGAAGACGCTTGAGGATGACATGTTTATGTCGAAAGCTTGCAATAAATAAACTCAGAGAAGAACTTTTCTACTTATATCCGTCACACCCTGACAACCCCATTAACTAATAGTGTTAACAGCAAGATGTGAATATCCAACTTCAAACTCTGACCGATGTGAATACTATCAAGATTGGCAAGTTGAAATTCCACTTTTTGATATTTATCTACAGATGTTTTCCCACCACATATTTTGGATTACATACATTATTTTGTTCAGGAGTACCTATCTCACCCTCCAGCGGTGCCGAACGGTGGCGCTCTCCTTATCGCGGCCGTGAATCATTTCAGAGCACTCTAACGGCCTCCTTCAAAAGCATTCCCTACTGAGTAGTGAAGTACTGCGATTGTTCATTAAATAGTAAGGTCAGGCATCCTGTAGTGGTTAACACAACTGTAGTGGATTTATTCGGGCGCATGAAAGCAGGGTCACCATTTGAGATGGATTCGTGTAGGTCCTAGGGTGACGGGTCCAATAGTTGGACAGGGCCCATTAGTTGGACAGTTGGTTACTTTCTCCTCAATAAATAAGAATACGAGCCTTTTACCGACAGTGAATTCTTTTCCCCGGCTGAATAGATATCACTACTCCATGGGGGAAACCATTGTGTAACCTCCGAGTTGGAACTATTTTGTTCAGTTCGTTTCCAATGTGATGGTGTCCGGGCGTTTGCTGTTTTTCCTAATTCAGGTTAGGAAACATGGTCTTATTCATAAGGTTCTCCTGATTATTAATGATTGTTTTTGTGTTTTCCAATGATTATTCTGCGACGTTGAGTTATTTTTCAATGTATCCATCCGGGAAATTGACCGTTAGAACTGATACATTTATTCTTAATAAGACTATCCAACTACTGGAACCTCAAAATGGCTTATGGCCCAGAAGTTGGATGGTCGTCCAACTTCTGGGCCAAGGCCTGGTTTTTCGATGGTCCAATACTTGGACATCCGTTCAATTTTCGGGCCACCTAGTTGGAGAATGTGGTCCAATAGTCGGACAGTGATTATGTGCAAATTTTCGTAATTTTAGTCATCAATGAACTAACCACTGACCTATTAAAGTTGTTGTATTAGCTATATAAGTTGTTGTGCATTGGAATTTCACTACAAAAACAGTTCCTAAAACTAAGAAATAATTCGGAGCTGCAAACTTCTATGGGTAACCTAATTTTTTCTAACCTGTGATTTTTCCTATTTCCAGACTTCACCATGGCACCAGCTACCAAACATATTGAAAGAAAGAAACGACTACCGAAAAAACAGAGGAAAAATAGGAAAGAAAGGGTTCACTACAATGAACAACAGTTACAAAGAGCGCTAGATGAAATTAAAAATGGCATGTCCCTTGGTCAAGCTTCATCAAAATTCAGTGTACCAAAATCAACCCTATCCTTCAGAAAGAATCACCCTCTTTCAACTACAAAGGGGCCTCCCACAGTTTTAACTACTGATGAAGAGGATTTACTGGTGCAATGGATCATAAAGTGTGCACAAAAAGGGTTTCCAAGAAGAGCCATAGACCTGTGTTTGAGTGTGCAGGAATTCCTTAAGGAAATTCCACGACCAAATGCCTTTATTAACAACAAACCCGGGAGGAAATGGCTGAGGTGTTTTTTGAAGAGGCACCCTGAAGTTGCAAAGAGAACTACAGAAGAAGTAACCAAATCCAGTGCTTTCGTTGCCAAGAAAGATATTGTCAAGTGGTTCAGTTCCGTTGAAATGTTGTTAAGCGAAGAGGGGTTTATGGAGATTCTTCAAGATCCTAATAGAATCTTCAACGGAGACGAGACGGGGTTCCAGCTGTGCCCAAAACTTGGGAAGGTCCTGGCCAAGAAAGGGGAAAAAATGTGTATGAAGTAGATGGAGGACCAGCTAACAGTTCTATCACAGTAATGTGTTCATTCTCGGCAGCTGGAGACGCCGTGCCTCCTATGATAGTTTACCCTTACAAAAGAATTCCAAAGGAAGTTATATTCTCTGTCCCTGATGAGTGGGGTATAGGGCGAAGTGACACGGGATGGATGAATTCCATTGTTTTTTACGAGTATGTTGCAAACATATTCAACAAGTATTTGAAGAACCATCATATTCAAAAACCAGTGGTACTTTTTGTAGATGGCCATAAAAGCCATCTCACATATCAACTGAGTGAGCTTTGCAGTGAACTCCAAATAGTGCTGGTATGTTTGTACCCGAATGCAATCAGGATTTTGCAGCCTGCTGACGTAGCTGCATTTCGGCCACTGAAGAGGGCTGGAGAAAAGCAATTCTACAGTGGCGTAACAATAACCCAAATGCCACAGTTACACGGAAAAATTTTGCTCCAATTCTGAAAACAGCATTTGAACGGTGGATGAAAAAGCAAACGATCATCAATGGATTCAGATCTTGTGGTTTGTTCCCGTGGGACTATAATCAAACAGATTTCTCCAAATGCTTGGGAGAGCAAGCACTTGAACCAACTGAAGGAAATGAAGAAAAATGCAGCTGTATGACTTACCAACAGTTTCAAGTCATATGTGGACACAAACTGCTGTCTGACTTGGATGGCCAGCATAATCATAATGACTGTGACAAATCTCTGGTCTAAGCCCTCCATAAAATCAGGGAGCACTTCACCCAGGCAGAAATCTTACTTCAAACGCCAAAACTACCAAGCCCCAGACCCTCATGTTCGTGGTAGGAGGACCCTAATCCAGCTGTGCAAGCTATTCAACCTTATTCTGAAGCATATTCAACCTTATTCATGTGTTGACGTTGTTTCACTGCATGGAGATAAATTCATCCTTGAAGAAAGATCCGACCAGCAATTGCAAACGCTGGGAGACCCACTAGTGCCACTGAGGAAAATTGAGATTAAGAAGTTGAGAGTCAGTTCTTTGGATGAGTGCTTGGTCTTTCCTGAAACTCCTAAAAGGAAAGGGAAACGAAATCAAGAGGATGCCTTTTGTAATATCTAGTGTTTCTTGAAAGCACTCAGTTTTGGAGGATGATGATCGTAAAATGCAAGTCCAAAGAGAAAAGGAGGACAGGGCTCGTGATAGGCAGGAGAAGAAACAAAAGCAACAGCGGAAAACAAACAAAGCCAAAAAGAGAAAAACTGAAGAAGAAGACGAAGCACCTAACGCAGTTTACGAGAACGATCAGTATGAGGAAACATGCAATCTACCGAGAAGACGCCTAGCATTTGACTCGAACGAAGGCAGCTGTGGAGAAGACCATGATGAACAATATGAACTGCCTCAATCACCAACCGAAACTTTTGTTGATGAGACTGTGCACCTCAGGGTTCTTTGGGTGATTTGTTAATGAATGAAGACAGAAACATGGGGCTTTGTTTTAAGTGTGGAGGCTCCTCAAGCAAGACAAGACCTGGCAGAAGCTGTGATATTTGTGACAAAATTTTCCACTACGCTTGTCTCTCCAGAGTTCAAGAGAATGTGGAGGAACAAATACACGCCTGTGACGAGTGTAATACTCTCGCTAATAACACTTATGGTGATTTTGAACCATTGTGAGTTGATTTTCCAAATCACAATGGTTCAAAACCACCCGTGACTAGAATCACAAAATCGTTACGATCGTTATCGTCGTCATTTTGTTCCTTTTCCTAAGTCAATACTTTTTTAAAAATGTATATTGAAATGAATGTCATGTTATTATGTTCCTGTTCCTAAGTCAATTTTTTTTAAATTTATATTGAAATAAATGCTAATAAAATTCAGTAACTTTTTTTATATTTGCAATTTTGAAGAAAACAATAAAGACTGGAAAATGACAACGCTTCAAAATCAATGTGACATTTTTTCATGATTGCCTCCACCAAAGCTTATCACTTGGGTAAAAACAATGGTCCATTTCTGAGAGAACTCAATAATAAGCAGCAGATCCCTTGAAGGGACCTCTTTTGAGAAAACTAGGAACTCTGGAAGCCTAAATTTAACAGTTTATGAATTTACAATCTGAATAAAGGTAGTGTCCAAATACTGAGCCACGACTGTCCAAGATTAGGAATAAGTGTCCAACTGCTGGGCCAAGGTAAGTTTTGACTTTGATAATTATATCGAAATTCAATTCCACACTTATCCAATCTAAAAAACATTAATTCTATCATATTTTCACCGACTCAGAGAAGATTTAAAAAAAAAAACAAAAAGTAGAAAGGATTGATCAAAAGCTGATTTTATAGCGAGAATTTTAGTGAGAAAGCCACCTTAAGTATCCAACTATGGGGCCCGTTACCCTACTTGGTGTAGGTAGCCCTAGAGGAGTGTCTTTTGTGTAGTTGTGGTCCTGAATAGGACTGTAGTTATACGGGATTTCCCTAGGTTCAGAGAGTGTCATCCCGTGCGGCCGGTAGGCCGGGTTTTTCCCTTCAAAAGCAGCGTTGGGAAGGTGCTGAAAAGTACCGTGGTGTGTGAGTGTATCCCTGTTCTCAGAGGGATGAATCTCAGAAGGCTATATAAGCCGATTTCTCTTCGTAGAGAGTGGAGATCGGTTAATCTGGGAAACTACCTTGGACATAATGATTATCTCAAAGGTTTGAGATGTATGTCTCGGAGGGCCGATAGGCCGAATCGTGTCCACCAAAGGTAGAGGCCTGTAAGTCTGGAAAAGGACAGTTTTTTTCACTGAAAATAGAGGCCTGGAGGTCCTGAAAAGGACTCTTATCGTAGGTAAAGTCTCTTGAATAAGAGAGGGATGTTTCATCGGGCCAAAAGGCCGGGTAGGATGCCCCGAGCGGGGAGGTCAGCAGATCCTAGGTGCGTTGGGGGTTCTCATCGTTATGAGCATGGCAAATGCCGGTGTTATGTGGGTAAAACATGTGTTTCTCTTGGCTTCGTAGTTCCCCTTGAACTAGGAAGGTTTGTGTCCGGTCATGTTGAGCCGGTTTTCTGAAACAGCGGGTTTGTCGACGGTGGTTTCATTATTAGCCAACGGTACTATTATGGCTGAATCGCAAGGGGATTCGAGCCACCAGACGCTGTTCTCATCAAAGATGATCTGTTCTGATTGAGAGGGCTCATTGGTTGCAGGAGGCTTGGCTTCCACCGGGCCTCCTTCGTGTGTCGCCCGAGAGGGTGAAAACTAGGCGTTCTCTTCATTCTCGGGGGAGGTTGATGTCGACTTAGCGTGTAAGTGACAGAGCCCTTAAAACGACTGTATGTGGGGACAACGGGGTGAGACCTCCCGTGAACGTGGGTCCCCCTGGGGTCTACTGGCTAGAAAGGAAGTAAAGCTCCCTTACTAGCATGGGTCCGCCAATGTTCGGTACGACAAGGCACGTAGGCCCTCTTGAGTGTCGAACGGCACGTCCCAGAGGTCGGTTACAAGACACAAGTTCGCGAACCCGGGGGCAGGCCTTACAGGTCCAAAGCGGCGTAGCAAAATCTGGTACCGCCTCGGGCCCCGGCTTTAGAAGGGGTCTGAATAGGGAGGCTGACAAAAGGCCGAGCCTCGACCCATTCGACGTTCTGGATTTTCTGGAAGTTCTTGTAGACGACGATGGTCCTTGAGAGCCAATGGAGTGGAATCCCAGCTGGTTCTCTTGTCCTTCTTCGGAGGAGTTCTTCTTAGAGAGGAGATCTTCTTCTGTAGGCGTTCGGGATCGGTATGGTTCCACTTTGCCCCGGGGGGCCATATTTATACTCCTCTCACCGCCGGGGGCGGCGCATAATTGGCTCGCCTTTTGAGGGCGGCTGAGCCCTGTCTGTGTGCCTCGGGGGAAAAGTAGTATTTCCCCTGCCCCCCACTAGGGTGCTCTCGGGTTTTTTGCCCTTGAATCGGGAGCCCCAAGACCGATGGTTCTCAGGCAGCCCGACGTCTTTTATGATATTTGATATCCTTGGATGTCTTTGTAGGTGGTGAATTCACCACAACAACATGCTCACAAGATGAAGGCCACGGGTCTGAAATTTTTTTGCTTCGTACTTCAACCTCCTAAATATATTTTTAACGTCATTTTGACCTGTATGTCCAACTTATCTGTATTTTTCCTAGGGGACAGACTATTTGATGTTATGTATTTTTGAGAGGCGAGCATCCAGACCATCAAACTATATATACATCATTCTGACCTAAATGACCAGCTATTCTGAAATTTTACTATGGGATTGACTATACACAGCACTCTGATCTATTTCACCAACTAATATATTATGTTTTACTTTAATAATTTAGAAGAGAGACAAGTTATTTTTGACGATTTGACAGTGGAGAACAAGAGAGACGCGTGTTTTGATAACTAGACAGCCAAGATGAACAACAGATAGGATAACAGAGCGGTAAGAAGAGAACTGGGAAGTAATTCACCCCTGCGGTCCCCCCGGTTCAGCCACCGTCTGGCACACGCTCCTATTCTGTTCTTGATTGATGAACCTAAATATTCTTATTTTAATAAAATTACGAAACACATTAATTTTTAGGATATGAGCTCCAGATTCGCTTGATATCCGCTAGGCTCTGCTAAGTACAACCTAAGTTAACTTTTATGTGTTGTTTTTTTGTGAAGAGCAGGCGAAGTTTGTTTGAGATGGCAACTCCATCATTGATTCACATAGACCAATTCGGCAAAAACAATTACGACTCATGGGCAGTTCACGTACAGGCACTGATGTTGCTACCTCTCCTTTGAGAGGAGAAAAAAATCATTGAACTCAGTTTGCAAAAGCCACAAATTAATGGCCAACAAAATGTTCCGGAGGTTACAAATATTCTATTTGACCTCTTCAAGGGGACTACGTTTCCTCGTTTCTATATGGTCAAGATCAAGGGGGATGGTTTTAAAACATTCAGCCTCCTGAAAATCGGAAATGCGTTGGTACGCCTGATAGGCAAACCAATAGAAATGAAGATCATTTCCAACTCTAAGGTCCATGTTAAAGTGGCCTCTGAGGAACGAGGAAAGAAACTGGTCAAGTTTTTTAGCAACGGGAGACTGAAGTCGCAGTCACCCTTAACCAGAAACTGAACACCTCACAGCGCACGATCCGTTGCCAATATCTTCGATCGTGCTCTGCTGAGAAGATCCTTGAGAGTCTCAAGGAAGACTCGGGGATTGAGGTCATTAATCTGCAATGAGGGAGAAGCATAAAAGGGTCATGTGGCACTTATTTGCTGTCCTTTGCGCTCCAAACTCCCCCTAAGACTGTTTCCCCGGGTCCTTTGCTATGTGACGTGTAAGTACAGACCTATATCCCCCCAACCATACGGTGCTATAAATGTCTCAAATTTGGGCATACTAGCCGAAAATGTAAGGCCGAGCATGCAATGTGTGCCTGTGGTCTACCGAGACACAATAAGGCTGAAACACCATGATCAAAGCCGCAAAAGTGTGCCCACTGTAATGACCAGCATGGAGCACTCTCTAAGAAGTGCCCAATCTTCAAAAAAGAAGTTGCCATCCAATCCCTGAAGGCAACTGAAAAAGTCCCTTATCCTGTGGCCCGTAGAATGTTCCAAGAAATAACTAATGATTCTACTCCCAAGAAAGAATCATATGCCTCCAAGCTAAAACAATCCGTTGAGTGGACACCGGCTCAAGACGTCAGTCATCAGGTCTAGCCCACTCTCCCCTTCCCACCACCATCATTATCCCCAACCCAAATCTCTTTTCTCCCACCAACCCCCCTCTTGAAGCCATCCTCCAAATCCCAAGAATCAACAAAGGAGGATGGCTCTAGCCAAAATTTGAAGGGCCAATCCAAGATCCCTCAACAGAAATTACAGAAGACATGTGTCATCGACCTCCTCGTCCCCCAACTCCTCTGGCTTTGAAATTGATATCGAACAAGATCCAGTCAGTGGTGGCTGGATCCAGGTTGGAAAGAGTAAAGATGATCTATCGGAGTCTGCATCACCACCCCCTCAGGCCAACTCTAAGAAAAAGAAGGGCTGGCCAAAGGGCAAGCCCAGAAAGCAGCATTGACTGCATTATTCATCTCTCACAATATATTATAGATACATTATTATGACCATACAATCAAATAACACCATCCCCGAATGCTTCCTTCAATTAAATGCCAATGGTATTAATGGACGACGTGACGAGCTGCGATCCATGCAGGATTATACACGCCATTGGCAGTAGTATTACAAGAAACGCATCTAAAACCCTTTGATGGGTTCAGCGCGCATGGCTACTCCATTTTCAGAAAGGACGTGATGCCCCAGCCCGGGGGTAGGGCACATGGGGGCGTCATGATAATGATAAGAAATAATGTGTGAGTGGAGGAGGTACCATTCAGGTAACAATGATTTTTATGTTGACGTTGAAATAAGGTATTAGATGTCCTTAATGCGAATCTAGTTGCTGTATCAAGCAGTTCTGCTGAAGCAGCAAATAGCGGGGCATCAATTAGTTAGGGATCCTCATTTGATACATGGTCATTAGAAAGAGTGAAACAGAGGAAACAGCTACCTCTTTTCATTGAAGGAGATTTTTACCAACAAATACAGGATTCCAGCCAATACAGGGTTGGCGTACGAAGTTAAAAAATTGTGGTGGTCTGTCTTTACTTGGGGAATCGATGCTGCTATCCAGAACGCATGGGTTCTGAACAAAAAAACCTCCAACATGTCGCAGCAACAGTTCAGAAGAGAAATATCCCAGTTCAGCTACTAACTGCAAGTCAAGAACGCAAACAATGTGCAGCATATGTGACGTGGGATTGTGCATTGACTGCTTCATATTATTTCATACAAAGTATTGAGTTTTTTGAATTACCATTGTGTTTTTTGGTTATCTATGTTTTATTATGAATATACTGTATTTCAGTAAAAAAGGTTTTAAAATTAAAAAAAGAGGACACTTTTGGTTTATTATTTCCAATAATAAGCCTATGTGATCGTGTAGCAAAAAATTTTTAAGACCCCCCCTCAAACTTTGTCACTTTACGTTTCAAGGTGCGTAGAATCCAAATTTGAAATGTCCGTCCGCCGTTCGCCGTCCGGGCCATAAAAGGCCTGAGAATTGACTTAAAAAACCCGTTCTTTCGCACATAGACTCTATTTGGGGTCTAGTTGGTCCTAACGTTTAATCGTCCTGATCGCTTTACTCGCATAGATGCTATGGGCCAAAAACGGGCGAAAAAGTGTCTTTTTCGACGTGCGCACGCCTGGCACGCTTGCTTGGCAGGGGGTCACGCTGGGTGGAGAGGGGGATGAGCGGGGGGGGGGGGGGGGGGGGGTGAGAGGAGGCGCCGGCGCCGCGGCACCTTGTGGTGGGTACTGCGCCGGCGTTCCTTTGAGGCATGAATATGTTTTTTTCAAGGTCATATTTGTGTGTTAATACCAAAGCTTTTCCTACGCATATTTAATAACATATCCTTTCGACTTTTCGTACGTACTTAGATAATGATATTATTAAGGCAATAACTATTTGAATAGATATTAGCTCAAATCGAGAAACATAAACATGCGTATATAATTATAGAAGTATAGGTTGTGGCAACTCGAAGTAGGACACGCCGAGGAGTCTGGACGGGCCCTATGACCAATTTGTCTAGCCAACTAAAACTACGATCATACTCAATTGAAAAAATAATAAACCTTTGTGAAATAATTTGCAGCGTTTTTTATTTGTTTGAAGCCTTTCTCATGGGGCTTTTCGCTTCACTTCGGGTCGCGATCTGTCCACCGGTACCGTTTGGGCACACCCAATTTAACAATGTTCGGGGACAAATAGAATTTTTCCAATATTTTTTCATGAAAGTAGAATGGCCATTAAGAGCAATAATTCAAAGTTTCACAAAAAAATCGGGCAAATAAAAGTTACGGTCACTAATGGATTACAACGTCTAATACACCACAAAATGCAGACTGGAGATGACTTTAGGGAACATGTTGCTAGATTCTTCGATACCTACCGTGGATAGATTGTTGAATATGGACATTAAAATAAACGAGGACTTGTTGTAACGGCGCCTTCCGTCGCTTAACAGAGTTGCCTTCGTACATGGTGACTTATATTGTTTACACCACTTATCGTTTCGCTCTGGGCGCCTCCTTATGTTGCAATCTCGCTCGAGAACTTTTAAGACTTTGATCGAGGTTGCCTGTGGTCACTCGGGAATTATCAATACGCACCTATCTCATCACCTCAGTACATAGTCTCGACTCTGTGTCACACTGCCGTTAGTATGATCATTTCCGATAAAGGGAAAAAGCAACTCCGAACATTATTGTTGAATAATTCATGTTACTGGTTATAGCAGGACAATAGTTGTGAGGACCAATCCGTTGAATATCATTCAGAATTTTCCAAAGAAAATGAACAACAATGATCATCAGTAGTTGAGGTAAAATAAAATTACATTTGAAGGTTTGTCTAGTAGCTTCTCTACTTTCCAATTGAAGCACCTAATAATTGTTGGCTCACCTTGCGAAATGTATTTTTATTTTAGGTACCTCAACTACTGATGATCATTGCTCTTCATTTTCATGTAGCATATGTATCACCAGGCTTAAATATTCTTTTGAATTTATTTTCCAGGTTCTAAATTCCGACAAAAATAGTTCAATGAGCTTGTGGAAGCTCTCAATCACATTGTAATTTCTTTCATTGAATTTGCGACCAGCTTGTTACACTTTAGACCCTGCGTTTGCGGTATAAGCTGCGTTTGAGTAGTTATGTATGGCCAGGATGTATGCATTTCATCTAATTCCGAGGTAGGTAATGCATCTTTTTATATATCTTTTTAGGGGTCTTTTTACCTGCGCAATTCGATTTTCGATCATACCTACGTCACATGTTACAACCATCTTAGCCGTTTCGCCACATTTAGAATAGTATTAAGTTTATATTATAATTCCCCCTTAGATGTACTCGTAATTATTTTTAGGTATTAACCCGCCAGTTCCTAAATGATGACTACCATACAAATTTGAAATTTTCTGATGAATTCTTATTATTGGACATCTAATTGAATGGGGGAAAAAAAAGCATAAAATTTATATCACGCTCCAAGTACTACTAGTGGTACTGCACCCTGGAGGGTGCATTAGGCATGGGAACAACAAGAAATAAGATGTTTGGTGAAAACATAACCCTTCAGAATAGTGTAGGCAGTATTATATAGGTAAAAATCAGTGTTGAAAAGAATTTTTGAAGCTTTTTGGATGCAATTTTATAGCTATTCACGAGATGAAGGTACAACAATCGCTTTTATGTCCTCATGGAACTGATACCAGCAATGAATGTGGAGTAGCAATCCACATGCTCGGCACATTTGCCTCGTATTCTTGTGGCATCTTTTGCATCACCGCTGATTACAGAGAACTGGTTCCTGGGAAGGCTTGGGTTGACTTGGGAGATGTCTGGCCTTCATTTTGAGGATGTTTGAAATGGATCGCACCTTTTTGGCTGGATTCCCGTGCGCCAGGCATTTGGACTGAACGATGGCCCTTCTGAATTGACAGTATGTCTCATTTTCATTAGACGTGCTCTCCTTTAGCTGCCATGCATTCTGACAAGCAGCATCAAGTCCAAACAGGAAGAGAGGGTACCACCATTTCCGTTCCTTCAGAGAGCATCTAAGAGATTCAACATTCTCATCAAACCGGTCGACTCCTCCCATACATCGATCGTACGTCAAAACAACATTCGAGCAATCAACGGAAATCCTCTTCTTCACCTTGTCAACAGTCCCAATCCTATCAACTTTACTAATAGGACTTATCCCATGACAGTTGGAAGCCATGGTTACAATATTGCTGTCATTCCAACTCACAATGCAGAGGTCTCTGGTAGTCTGGACGGTGGAGGATCCTCTTGCCTTCTTCTTCATTTCGGTTATTGAGGTAAAAGGACAGCCTTCCACTCGGATATCCCGAATGGGAAGGGGGAAAAAATGAACAGATGGACTGACAGACACGACGAGTCCTAGTGAGATAATACAGACATAGATAGTTACTGACACAAGCACAACAAACATGTACCTACTTACCACCAAAACCCAAAGTTGTTCTCAATCCTAATGCACCCTACAGGGTGCACCAAAGTCGTATTTATGATTTTGAGGCCAATTTTGCTCAGTTCTCTAAAATTTTTTGTTAGGATTTCTCAGAAACAACTAGAAAAACAAAATCTGGAATGAATTATAGGTTAATTACCGATTTTTAGGCATGGTGAACGAAAATGAGAAGGCAGGTCACACAGACGCAAAAATTGCGGAGGTTGGCCACTTTGAACTGACTTATCAAGATAACAGGTGGATCTCATCAACCTTCCTTTTGATCAAGTCACTTTGTCACATCTTCAAAACCCTCTAGGACCGCTAGGATCAGTTAGTGGGCGACCTGTTTGAATTTCAGGGACCAAAAAAGAGGTGCACCCTGTAGGGTGCATTAGGAACTGGCGGGTTAATTATTTAGAAATAGGTACTAAGTAGGTGAGATCCCAGTCCCCTTAGAGTAGTTTGGGCAGTCGAGTACGATTTCTAAGTTCTAGGCTAGGCATTCATCAAGATAAATTAGATCGCAGGTTATTTTTGAAGATTATTATTCTACATATTTAAAGGGAAAATGTTAATTTCACGGATTTATATTACTATAATTAATGCCTGTCCTTTTCCGCTTATATTATCTCTTTATACATCCCACGTCATAAACAAATTGATCCAAAGGGGTGGGGTCTCTCCATTTTTTTTGTCCAGGATGATATTGAAGATGGAAGTTGCGGAACTGTTTGCAATACATGCAAACGGTCTGTGAAGGACAGTTTTCGAGTTTGTGGGCAGCCTGTAGACGGCTTTTACATTAACCATACAAAAGGGTCACTTGACTACGGTAATCATGACCTTGATACCTTGAAACTGGGACATTTTCTCGCTCCATTGGCTTCCTACAAAAGGGGCATGGATATTTAAGGACGGATAAGAATTGGAATTTTAGAACTGCTTATTTTATTTTATTTGTGTCTTTTCCATTTTGATTTCTTCGTCGAATAATTGTTTTGAATTTATCGCCCACTACTTTGCGTAAGGGTTCCTTCACATATCCCACAAAAGAGAAGTGGCGCTCAACGGTTTTCATTTTATTTTCGTAATTTCTTAATAATTTTTCGGGATTGAAATTAGGATTTTGAACTCACTCCACTGAGTAAGTCGGTGCCTAAAAAGCGCAGGTATTTCGTCCGTAATTTTCATGAATTTCCTCGACTTTTCTTTTATTGAAAAATAATTCACATTTTGTTGAGAGAATTGGAGCACATTTAATACCTACGCCTTTTCAAAGCTTATTATTTGCTTGCTGGTTGTGGTTTTACAATATCACATCAGCGTATTTAGTATATATATATATATATATATATATATATATATATATATATATAAAATGGTTTTTTTTTTTTTTAATGCCTGTCCTTTTCCGCTTATATTATCTCTTTATACATCCCACGTCATAAACAAATTGATTGGGGTCTCATTGAATTTTCATCATTTTTGTTTATGCCTCTACGTCAATATGGCTTCGTATTTGAGACTCAATGTGTACCGATTGAGAAAGGAAGAGTTGCCACACGAAATAGCTATTCAAGGCCTCCCTCATTTCGAAAAAGTCTCTGAACTTATATTGCGCCTTCAGCTGATACTGTCCTTCAGAATGTACTTCCCGTGCCCGAATATGTGGCTGTACTGGTACCTACCGAAAGAAGAATGTGATCTCTGTGGAATTAAAGTGACTGAGTTTATGAAATTGATTGAGGAGATGGATGTGAGCGATATTAATAAAGTCAAGAGATACGATGCTAGGCTATGGCATTGGTATAATCGATTTGACCGTCAGACGTTACAGGTCAGGACAAACTTGTGAAAAAAGATATGCGTCTTGGCCAATCAAGGAATATGATTGGTATCGTAGGGTCTTGCATACCAGGGCATAAGACCATACCGGGAGACCCTACCACTACTACAGATGGAGCCGAAACAGCTGGCGATGTACTTTCAATGCTGAAGCCTCCTACCCCACCACCACTCGGTTCCCATCTCATTTCACCTTGCCATCCCCACTGTAGCCGAAGGAGCTCAGTTTCGTCGTGCACCTTGGTATCCTCCCTCACTCACTCCCCCCTTGCGTCGAAATCACCACCAATTCCATCAGCAAAACTCCACTAAACCTCGTGAACCAAAAATTTATAAGTGGGGACTTCAATATACAGGTGATGATAGGAACCAGACGTTGATGATTTTTCTGGCAGATGTGAAGGGGAAGCGTGTATCAAGAGGTGTGAACCATGCAGATTTGTTCCAAACGGTGGGACGAGCTCACACTTTGGGTGAAAGAAACCTTCCTTGATCTCGACTATCATGAATGGTTACTGGATGAGATCAGAAAGAGAACCCATGGTCCTGATGAAAAGTCATCCATCCTTATTGCTAACATGAATACGATGATTGATCGCCTACCGGAACCATTGACGGAACTGCAAAAGGTGAAACTCATTCAGTGTAATCTAAGGAAAGAGTATCTCTTAGTGTTGCTCCTTACAGCCTACAAAACAGTCGATGGACTAGAGAAGGTTGTCAACCGACTACGAATTGGTCATTCATGGGTGTTGAGGTTCGAAGAACTACCTTTGAAGAACCTTGTAGAACCACAGCTTGCATACCCCGGTCATTGTAAACCAGACCAGCTATCCAATAAGCATAGTGCTTACAGTCGAATTGCTACAATAAGTCCAACATCAAGTACTCCAAATTGCTCTGACCTGCCACAGAATTCCCCACCTGGACCAAAAAACCAATTCAGTAAATCTTCCAAATAGGAGCCAGAGCCAGTCCATGCCTGACTTAAACTAAGGAGGTGACACTTTGCTGCTTTAAGTCTCCCACAAACCTCCCATCCTGGGTGCACTAGGGGGATTAAAATGGTAGCCAATTATTTCCTTGGTCGACAGGTTAGCTATCCGTGGAGATGACGAGTGAAGAGCATCAAGGAGCTCTTGGTTCTCATTATAAGCACCTGTGAAATAAGTTCCGTTGTCACAAAAAATATCGTGACATAGTCCTCGATGAGCGATAAAACGGTTGAGAGCCCCAATAGTACACTCTGAGGACAAATCACTGGCTTTAGTCGCCATACATACAAATATACAAATGTACACTTTGATTGAGGGTACTTTGCAAAGCGTACTAGCTTTGATAAGAATAGAATCAACATAGTCAACAGGGATTTTCTCAAAAGGACTGCTAGGTGCGACCCATGAACAGGGAAGATTGCAATCATTGGGTGATCAAGCTTAGCCCGATGTCTGCAACAAGGCACATAAATGCGCTGTCAAAGCGGAGACCATAACGAAATGATCCCAAACTCTTGGCAGGCTGCTTGACATTCATGTGGTCTAGTATGTGTTAGCAGGGACCTACGGAGCCACAAACGCTGGCAACGCTCCAGGCGGGAGAAGACCGCTTTCTCCTCTCTTGCAATGCCAAAAACGGGGCCATTGCCCTAGTGCCTTCTGCATCACTTACTGATCGTCTGTTCCACGGGCTCTCACCAGGGAAACCAACGCACAAATCTGACAATGACAGGTCCCCACAAACAAGCCTATGGGTGATATTCTCGAGACTTGCGACACTAGCGCATCCTTACATCGAGGCAAGCGAAATCGAAGTTATTTCACCTTGTTGTCATGGTGACGAGTAATCATATGCGAAAATGCCCCATTCGTAGTCATAGCTGGACAACAGCATAACATTCGGAGACTAGTCTCACCTAGTTCCGAGTCAATATTTTCATTATTTGTAATATGCAAGGTGATAAATTGTATGCAAATTACATTAAGTTATTATCAGGTGTTGACCTCAAACGCTACGAATGCAAGATTTACCTGATCTGTGGAGTAGAGATCCATATGAAATATGTGTTGGAGAGTTGACATACAAGTGTTCTAGATGACCCAGACATCAGCCGCAAAAATGGTGTGGATTACCTATCTAGTTTTAAAACTGTTCTTTGAATCAATTGAAACTAAAAATCTTTAGAGTACTGTGATAGTGGTCTTGTGAAAGGATGTGTTATGATAGCTCTGTTAGGCGGGAATAGTAAGTTGTATCACATGTGGAAAGGTAAGTACCTAGAGGTAAGGTACACCTACATACTTTCCGTATATTATTACTTGTTCATGTAGGTACTTCATTGATCAAAACGAAAGTAGGTAGTACCTAATTACTTTTTTGTCCATAAAATTTGCGTAACTGCAAAACTCGGGCAATATCTGCACTGCCAATGCCGTCTTTATGAAATCTTACCTTCAGAGGAATGTATTTCAAGGTTTTTTTCCTTGCAGCTGGTTTTTAATTCATGTTGCATATTCCCTGATTCGATATTTGACAAACTTGCTAATCAGCGGTTGTATTCGTTGGCAAAGCAACGGCCCACCTACTTTGTTTTGGCACTTCAAACCAACAGCAAATCTGGTAGGACGTACGTAACTACCTAAGTAGTTTCGTTTCTTGGCACAGCAGTACAGACACCTGAGGAATTTTCAATAATCTTTTCTTTACTATTTTTCAGGTTAATTATTCTCAAAGCCTAAACGAATGAAGTTCTTTAGTTTTCTGACACTGATTAACTACTATAGTTAGTAGGCTCCTAGTCCAAATAAAAACTCGTTCACTTTAGATTGGTATTGTTGACAGCAATCTACAATCAATTATTGCGCTGGCAGGCATGATTATTATAACATTTAGTCGAATTGAAACTTTTTGTTGCTACAATATTATACTTTTTCAAAACAAAACTGTTGAAAAATGGCCTTATAACCACGAATTATGTTGACGTGAGACGGCAAACTTCTTGTAAGAAATAGATTGGTTGAGTAGCGATTCATTGACGTAGGGCGGTATCATGGCCGACTTTGGCTGAAACGCGAACCTACTCCAGGCGTGACGTCACGAGAATATAGGCCATAGGAGGAGTGGGACAAGAGGCCATCTAGGAGAGTCTCAATACCGCTCCCCGCCTGTCGCGGACCAAGCGCTCCTGACGGAAATGGAAATAAGCTCCCTAATGAGTAGTGAAGTTCGATGATTCTTCATTATTTGTAGTAGTCCTCCATAGTCGAGTGGTTAGCAGTACAGATTATTATTTCGAGCGACTAGAATTCTATCCCAGGATAGGGAAGACATATTTTTGCAATTGAATTCAACTCCAAAACATATTTTCAAACGTCATCATTTTTAGTCATATTTTGAAACGTTATTTTGATCTATTCTCTGATAGGCACAGGCTACATGTTTCGACATGACCATCCTGCCCTCGGGCCACCAGAACCCCTCCTTGCTAGTACCTTCCCAACTTCTATTGACGCGTATAGACCAACAGTTCAGTGATCAATCAATCGTTCCGATGAGCACAAATCCTCTCTGTGATCTGTCAGGCTCACCGTGCCCAAGTACGTCTGAAATTGCAAGGTCAGTATTTTGAACGTCTATTCGTAAAAATGGTTTTATTTACTTATTATAATGCATAAAAAAGTATTTGCTCTGCATAGCTTGCGCTAACAAAGGTGTAATAGCAGGTGTGCCTGTCAGGCCCACCGCGCCTATTTTGACACTGAGCATCCTCAGAAATCGAGAAATGGAGCTTTCGACTCATTTATAGCGTCTTTCGGGCCAGTAGGCTCCCCCTGAGACTATACCTACATTCACTAAAATTGTTAGATTTTTGTTTGTTTGTAGAATTACAAAAATGAGCAAGATCAAGAGGTATGATATATTATGCAACCCTAACCACTTAGATGAAGTAATGAGCTTGCTGATGAGTGAAGACTTGGATCCTACAACAACTGATAATCTCGAGGAGGAAAGCGACATTTCATCCCAGGATGAAGTGGAAGAACGTATAGAAGGATCAGAAAGTGAACAAGATGGCGATGAGACATCTGACGAAGACTGCGAAAATGAAGGTACCTATCCAAGAATATATCCCATTGTAAGAATAAATGTGTCCTCCTCGTTTCGATCTTGCACTCGGATGACGCCATTGATGCAACAACTGGGGATGCAGCAAAACCAGAGGTCGTCACTTATTACAATACACACAAATGTGGGGTTGACGTTGCAGATCAGATGTGTGCCACATACAATGTGCAACGAAACACCCAGCGCTGGCCCATGGTCGTTTTCATCACCCTGCTGAATATTGGTGGAATCAATTCGCAAGTTATTTACCTCAGGAGCCAGCTCGAATCAATGCCCCGAAGAATATACTTGAAGACCTTGGCACACGAACTGACCATAGGAGAAATTCAGCGGAGAAGTCAAATCACATCTAGCCTTCACACCTCCTTGCAAGCTCGTCTGAAAAGGTTTCTCCCCGTGGATGATGGACCAAAATCACCTGCACCCCCCAAGAAAAGGTCCAAATGTACTTACTGTACAGTGGAAACCGGAAAACGGAGGCTGTCCAATTACTCGTGCAAAAAATGCGAACGAGGCATATGTTTGGGCCACGCACTTCCCCTCTGTTCAGCCTGTTTTTCAATCTACTCGTGCAAACCCTCAACGCAACTTATGGAGCCAGATTTGGATTAAATTTCTTTGCAATACTATTGTACACGACCGCAAAACAGTTTTTTAACTCTTACTCCATTTATTTCCTAATCCTAAGACACTTTGCTTAGTTTGGTAATTTTATATAATTTTGGTTTTAGGTCCAATACAGTAATAAACGGTTTTTTTTAAAGACGTGTCCATATTTTCCCTTTCAAGTACCTCCCTAAGAACGTGACCCATATTTTGGTTTTGCATAAAATAGCTTTTAATAGGCATTTTTGTAACGTGAGCTTATGAGGCACACTGCGCCCATCCAAAGGAGGTTCCGAGCCGCGCCCAACCCAGGGCTAATCTGTATTTTGCTGAGAGATTGACTACTGGATATTACATATATTTGAGTGCAAGCTTGCGAGCACCCAGACCACCGAACTATACAAATCATTCTGATTTATTTGTCCAATTAATCTGAATTTTACTAAGGGATTGACTAGGTACCTACTTGATGTAATGTGTTTTTGAGATGCGAGCTTGTGAGCATCCAGACCACCAAACTACACAGATCATTCTGATCTATTTGTTCAACTTATCTATATTTAAGTAGCAGAGATAGATTACGAAAAATTGAGGAGCCAATTCATTCAACGGAACTGGGGTTCGTTGCACCAGTTTCCGTCAGGAACGCTTGGTCAGCGATTACTAAGGAGCGGTATTGAGACTCTTCTAGGCCATCTTCCCTTCAAGCGGCTCCGATTACAACTCAGTGATCACAAGGTTCGTTCCAGCGCGGTCAAGAGAACATGAATAGAACACAACAAATTCAGAACAAGAACCGTAAAGGTGGGGATGCATTGCATTGAGTTTCCCGTTGTGTCCGGTTTTGAGATTGAAGTACTGCTACCTTCAAATCCTTCTGCTATTTTGTCAGCTAGGTAGGTATGTACTTTCCGATTGACACGAAACGCTTCAAAAATATTTTGTTGTTGTAGGCATCAACGACTTCTATAAATCCCGTATTTTTATAGAAATCCCTCTCCTTCAGAAGTAGCTCCTCGTCCTCGGAGCCACTTCCAAAATCTTTCTCTTCCCATCTCCCGAAGAATCGCCAGCGATTCGTCAATCAAAAAATCGAGATCGATCACTTTACTTTGGTACGAGGCAGAATACCAGACTTTTAAGTATAAATAACAAATTATAAATAGAACTAGTGAAGAAGCTGGAAGAAATCACGGACGATACTGATTAGACTGCGCAAAAGTGTTTTAAAAAGTAGTGAAGAAGCAATTGCTGACGCGGGAGGAGTCAGCAAGGAAATGAAAGGAGGGAAGGTTACACGTCTTAGCAAGGTTATCTTTCACGTGCTCAGTTCACAACCCTGCTTTCGTTTCGGAGCAAAAAGTCCATGACCCAGCACATGAACTCGGAGCGCTGGAACACTACAAAGTCTACACAGTACAAGAACTCAATCACGCAGGAATGTCAGCTGCGCAGAGCGACTACGCCATACTAGTACATGAACTCAAACACGCTGGAACAAACCTTCAGTTTGCCCCTAGTACAGTTCACTTGTGTAAAGTCCCGCGATTTTCGTTTCATGCCCGTGAGTCCCAAGTATCTAAGGCCTGGATCCAAAATCGACCCCCCCCCCCCCCCCCCGGTCCTGCATGACGGTAGTGAAAGACGTTATTTCAAAAGACCCAAGTATAAACAGCCATCCTGTTCACCTTCATGAAGCCCCGACCGAGTTTGAATAGCATGGACTAGCGGATAATCCTAGGATCTGCTAAAATTAATAATGTCATCAGTAGATGGAATAAAATACTGTATCAAATTATCGAGGGTTGAAGCGTGGTCTGTACTACACTTTACGGAGTGGAATTTTGTCTGTGTTCACAAAAATGGCATAAAATGAAGACTCACCAATAATTCTCGAGTGGAGACTTAGGTACTACCCCGGCCGGGGGTAGCTATCCTGATTCAGTGGAGGTGACCAGAAATCGGGAACGGATGCTGATTGGCGCAATGTGAAAACGGACCAGGAGACTTCTTAATTAGAGGGATTATCCGTTTATAAAGCCGCGTTTTGAAAATTATAAAATGTAAAAATTTTTGGTGGCGAAAATATTTATTGGCAAATAAAAGGGCAGAATGAGGCGGTGGGAACTTTGGCGGCTGCACTTGAGAAGCTAGTGCAAACGACTAACTATTCACCGCCAGGTCTTGTGAGTTAGCAAAAGGGGGTCCAGAGAGGCTGAACATAAGAGTTCACCAGAACATGAACTGCTTATCAATCATAACGTCCGATAGACGCTACATCCGTTGCGTTCAAAAACGGTATGTGACAAAGACATGGCTTTTGTAAATTTATAATTCAGAGTTGATGTTCTAAACGGTTGGATCAAGCAAATGAGATCAAAACCTTCGCAATTTTGCGTAGAAAAAGTAGATCAATTCCTTGTCCGAATCTGAACAGAGTTTTTCCAAAAAATATTTTAGTCTAAAATAGCAAAAATCTGGATATTGAAGGTTGGTATTAAGCACCCCCGATTAGTGTATCACAGGGATAGTTCAAACGAAGCTTGACTCAATTCTCAAAAACTCGGGAACCATGCAGTTTCAACAAGAAGCCATCATGAAAAAACACGACGGAAGAGAATAGCTGGTGCTGGGACAATGCAGCAGTTTGGACAAGTATCAAGAGCTTCTGGAAAATGAAACTTTCTTTCCTTCAAATATATACGAACCAACTTCCTGTTTCCAATGAAAAATTAAACGACTTGTAATATTTGAAAAATGTTTGTGGCTGTAGGGTTAAGATGTGTTTTAAACAACTAACCCGAACAACTCCGAATTAACTTGTTTTTTCCACAAACTGTTCGCCGCCCAAAGCTTTTTTCCAAAACTACCTACAGGACCAGACTTTATGAAATTTCGCCTTAATACCATACATCGTTCGAGAATGTGCCAGTAACATCGGCATTACTTTCGGTCAACCCTAAAGGGTAGTACCTATTTAAATTCCAAAATATTAAAAACCGAGATATCGGCATTTAAGGTAACAGTGCATAATGTTTTTTTGGCTCACATTTATAGACTTCTTCCAAAAGAATTGAATGAAACCCCTCTGGGTTGCTATATGTTATTCCGTTTGTACTCCCCATAGGCTGAAACTTTGACAAGCAAAAAAAAAAAAAAAAAAAAAAAAAAAAAAAAAAAAAAAAATCAACAACTTGAGTGTGGGTCAGCCTTGAAATTCTGACAATCGTGTCAGCTGACATAATTCCGATAGAATATTCACTTCTAGAAATCGAGTTTATAATTACTTTTGTCAGCTATCGATAGACTTGTGAATCCTCGGTTGATTTGTTTTATATAATTAAATTTCATTCGATTGCTCACCTCGTTTAGGTGTGTTATTAAATTTAATTAATTTCTCCTCGGTAGGCGTCTACGCCTATGCAGATCAATTTAGATAATGCAGGTAAGTGAATTGAGTTCGTTAAATAATTATATAACACCTGCCTATAATTATAATTAGAAACACGTATTCTGAGTAGAAGGCTACTCAATACAGAAAAAATAAATAAAACTTTGCGTAATAAATTGCAGCTATTTTCGAACGTAATAGTGGTATGGGCTTATAATAGTCAATTGATTCAAAAGTCATAGCTACCTAACTCTCGAAATCGCGCAGAACGATACCAAGTATCAGGCATATTGGTAATAAAAATATGTCAAATCGGAACTACCATGTACTAACCATTTTGATAATGAATCCCCATGAAAGAATATACCACAGCAACTGAAGCACACAGTAGTGAAAGAACCAACAAGGTTTTCATCGTGTTTGGTTTCAAACTGACATGACGAGTGGAACTCGGAAAGTATTTGTATCACCATTGCCGCACATAAAAAAGTAAATTGAATAATATTAGTAGTGCTAGCGATGGCAATAAAACGTTGAGCAATCTCAAGCACCGACCGCAACCAAATTGTCATCCCATTTCATTCGTAATTCGATTTCTCTTGTTTCCAAGAAGAAGAAGAAGAAATAAAAATAAGTAAATAATAACAAAATAATTGAAAAGATGAAATAATATTAATGATAATAAAAATAATAATAAATAATAAGAAACTGGGATACTTGCAAGAAATCGGAAGGAAATGAAGTATTAACGCTACACGCTGTGACATTGATATGTCTCATGACACTGTAAACACACATACTATTTTATGACCAAGTGTCATACGTCACTTTCAAGGGTGAACAAAAGAGATTTATTCACACAGCTGATGCGGACGGAGTCCGTCATCTCATTCGTTCCTAGATATTTTCTAGATATTCCAGAGGCTCCACGTATAATTTCAACTTTCTAGGCTGAACAGGAGAGAATTTTGTTCAATTAGCTGATCAGGATGAGTCCCTCATTTGATTCGCCTCACAATGTTCCATCGAGACTCTCTATCAAATTGCTAATTCGGGGGGGGGGGGGGGGGGGGGGACAGGAGAGGCTTTAACTCATTCGTTTCACCAGGTGATCAAAAAGAACCAGAAACTGCTAGAACTGGAAACTCATTCAACTGATCAGGACGTATTCCGTCATTTCATTCATTCCTAGATATCCCAGAGAGGCTCCATATTAAATTTAATATTTCCATGGTGATTAGGGAATAATTTGGCTCTCTCAGCCTGGAGTCTGTCATTTCATTGGTCCCTTGATGTTCCATCGAGACTTCCTAATAAATTTCAACTTTTTAGGGTGAGCAGGACAGAATCTAGCTCACCCAGCTAATTAGACTGGAGTCTGTCATTTCATTCGTCTCTTGATGTTCCAGTGAGACTCCCTATTAAATTTCAACTTAATATGGTGAACAGGACAGAATCTACCTTACTCAGCTGATTAGGCTGGAGCGTTTCATTTCATTCGTCTCTAGATATCCCCGAGAGGGTCCGTATATAATTTTAACTTTCTAGGTTGAACAAGAGAGAATTTTGCACACTGAGCTAGTTGGGATGGATCCTGTCATTCCATTATTCTTTTGATATTCCAGAGAGACTCTCTATTAAATATCAACTTATAGAATAGGATAGGATCTAGCTCACCCAGCCGATTAGGCTAGAGCCTGCCATTTAATTCGTCTTTAACCCTACAATGCTACCTTGGAGTAAATTCTACTCCTCCTGGGACTTGAGGAGATGTTTCAAGTGTTTTATCGACAGGTAGCGGGCTGCCCCTCCACCTATGCTTTCTCTAGGATGTCCTTTCAGTTGTTGTCCAGCCACCCAGGCATCGACTCGTCTGGGACGCATTCTGCGATTCATTTTCGAAAGGTAAGTGAGTAAAAATTACTCCATGTTAGCAATAAGGTCCACGGGATAGAGACAGATTTACTCCAAGTTAGTTTCTAATGGCTGATGACCTAGAGTTGAATTCACTCCATATTAGTGTGGTATGCATTTCATTGAGTGGGAAATCCTATCCATGTTGCATGGTGAGGTCCGATCTCAGGAGTACTGGTCACCATTTGGCTTTCCTGCCAACTATCAAAAACATGTGGACATTGATTTTAATACCTCCACGTCAATACTGTTCCTTTCATTCAATAGTCCTAATAGTAAATTCATATCTGATTTCTCCCGAAGGAAGACGGTTTGACTGCTGTCGGAACAATTCGGAAGAACAAGCGAGAACTGCCTCCAGAACTTGTGAACGTCAACTAGAAGAAAAGGAAGGTTGGAACGTCGATATTCCTGTTTCATGAAGATATGACTGCAGTATCCTATAAGCCAAAAGATAAAAAACTCGTTTGTTTGTTCTCTTCCTCGCATGATACACCTGATATCCATCCCTACAGTGGTAAACCGTTGATGATTCATGAATACAATGTCACCAAGGGTGGTGTGGACACCCTCGACCAACTTTGTGGAAATGTATCGTGCAAAGAAAAACAAAAACGTCGGCCTCTCTGTTTCTTCTACAATGTGCTGAATTTGGCTTGCGTGAATGCATATGTGATCTTCAAGCATAACCTCTCACGACGCTGCCTGCAATCTGAAAAATAGGCGCAGTCGTCAACGGGAAATGCGTCCAAAAATTCAAAGCAAAACGCTTCGGCGGGTCAGAAGAAAACCAGTGAACGCAGAAGAACAACAGCTGACCTTCCAGCAACTCGAATGAATTTCGTGTTGAAGCTATAGGAGCAACTGACGATGCCTTGGAAGAATAAACGACTTCGCACTCGACTACCGAAAGAGCTGCAAAATGCAATTGAAGAAAACCTTGGCTTGCCTTCTTCTGTGGGAAGCCAACAAGCGACAGGCGAAAACAAAACAGTAGAGAAGAAAAAGAAATATCGCAGTTTCTGTCACTTGTATAAAAAGAGGTACACAACCACATTTTGTAAAAAATGTCCAAATGCAATTTGTGGAAGTCACCAAGTGAAATTTTGTGAAGACTGCTCTTCTTAGAACCCTGGCTTCCCTTGAAGTTTTTGTTTTGATTTTTTTCAAGTTCTTTTCATTTTTTATTTTCTGTTTGCAATAAGTGATTTAAATTTGTATTACGAGAGCTTTTCCTTTACACATGACTTCGTTCGTTATTTTCCTAAGGTGGAATTTCCCTGACGCGGCTGCGGCCGGCGACCAGCCGCTCTCCACTCCTTCAGTGTATTTAGTTGAAACCGATTTCCCTGACGCAGCGGCGCGGCGGCCGGCGGCTGGCCTCCGCGGCTACATGGTCTTGAAAACCGCTACATGACAGCCGCCGCGGCTGCAGCCGGACTGGTCGAGGGAGCAGTCCAGCCTCGCGCCTACGCGGCTGGGGTATGCAGACCCGCAAGGTTCTCTCCCCTCATAATTATACAGATTTATACAGATAAAATCTAATATGGTTTAATGAGCTATTTTCTTTGTTAGAATGTGTTTTCAAGAGACCCTTTTTCAGTGGTACCTATTCATTTTACTGTACTTTAGGAAATAAACTTTACAAACCTTTTGGTTGAAATGGTCGCAATATTGCAATTTAATGAACGTTTGTACAAGTGCTGAAAGTTTGTACATTTAGCGTACGAACTTTTTGGTTCGAACGGAATCCGAAAAGTTCGTACGAATAAGAACTGAGGTTTTATCTGACCACACTGATTATTATAACTGATAGTGACAAAGGACACTATAAATAGCATAAGCATTACTACAACGCAGGAGTTCGACCGACCGAAGTGGTGTTGTCCAAGCACCCAGAGCTGGTTCACCGGGTGAGTCGGCGGTTTGCGGAATACCACGAAATGGCCCACATGTTGTACCTTGATAGATCTGACGCCTGGTTGGATCATTATGCCACACACTTGTTCATCAATCACATGGGCTCCATGCTGAGCATGAGTATACTACTCATGACAACTTATCAAGAATATCCAGTCGTATTCGATGAAGATAACTAAAGGCTGTACAAAGTCAGCTTCAGAGATATGGTGTCCGACGTTTATCATTTCAACCGGACTGATCCAATCGAATCCAGTATTATCGCTTATAATTCTAAAATGCGAGAATTCTTTGACAAAGTTTAACACGCCCCAGCTTACCCTCTAGCATTCCATTCAAACACAACTGGGTAAGGTCGGAGAATGTAGAATGAATCAAATAATTTATTGTACAATACACTTTTTTAATATAGATTTATGTACCCAAATTTGAGCAAAAAATGTGTTCGCCAATGTATGTTAATCTAAGTAATCAAGAGAGAAATGAAGTAGCTACGACAAAGTGAAATTCTTGTGTACAAGCTCGGAGCATAGTGAAACATATTCATGCTATCTTTGGTTTACGTTCAAAGATGTGTAGAATCCAAAAATTAGAAGAAAAAAAAAAACAGTAAATCGTTGTTTCCCGTACGCCGTCTATACCATTCCCCAAAAGGCGTTGGAACAAGTTTTAAGAAATTTGGCTCAAAAATCATTTACCGGTTGGGAAAGCGCCTGTAACATTGGCATCGCGTTCAATTAACCCTAAATGGTAGCACTAATGGCTGAAAAATTAAAAAATCGAGATCTTGGAATCTTTCAATGTATCAGTAATGATTTTGGTTCATTATTTTTAATAATATGCCTTTTAATCGACCAAAAAAAAAAAAAAAAAAACAAAAATAACCCCCCACTAGTTCAGGTGTGACCTTTTCAACGGTGTAGTAAATTCTACTTATACTTTGCTAATAAGGGGAGAAAAATATGTTTTAATGTTGAAAAAAATTGTTTCTTCAATGAAATCGAGGGTTTTCTTGAAAAATCAAGTTCCACGCAAATACGAGTTTGGGATCGGTTTCTACGTATTTGTTAAGCAGAATCGAATGGCAACACTGCAAATTTCCCCAACACCACCCCACAAATTTGAGTTCATATTGTATGATAAGTTTTTTGTTTTTAGGGGTGGTACTAGTAAGCCAAAGTAAAAAACTTGCTTATCACGGGACCGAAAAGTATGCTAGTGTTACCATTCGACTCACCGTAAAAAAAAAAATAAATTAATATAAAAAAAACGTAGAAACCGACCCCGAACTCGTATTTTTATTGAAGGTCATTTTTCAAGCAAATCCTCGATTTAATTGGAATAAAAATGTTTTCCAACATTAAAACATAGTTTTCTACCCTAATTAGCAGTGTAAAACTAAAACTGACTACACCGTTAAAAAGGTGAGATTCTTGCGTCATGAAAAAATATTGGTTCTCATAGTTGATTGAAAAAACTCCGATTAGAATAACTCGAGGTTTCCCAAATTACGTAAAATTTGTTTTTCAGAGGACTTTTTTATATCTCAAAGCTTGATTTGTAAGAAAGCTCAGGCATCTATCCGATAGGAAATTTAATGTACTTTCCAACAGTATCCTCAAATTTGAATTTACACCGTAAATTGAGGGTGTAATGATCGTTTTACTGATATAGGGTCGAAAACACGTAAAAAATAGAAAAAATTTATCTATTTATTTATTTACAAAACGGGCGATGCCCAATTACAATATTAATAACAAAATAAATTCGTCTCTTGATGAGGGAACAAAATCGGTGTTACAGAAGAAAGAAAATAAGTATAGGTATATGTGTAATTATAAGGTCAAAATAACAAACAAACACTTCTTGTAGCTGAGATGAGTTTAGGGCTATGTGGACAGAAGTTTTCAGGGTGGACGGTGGATGGTACGTAATATTTTTGAGCGGAAGGTTCGATGGCTGGTCATGGAAAAAGTCTAAGGCTGGATTTCGTTGGAGTATATGGTTGGCCTGACGAGGGATTCTATTGAGAGGCTGTTCATACAGGTAATTAGTAGTGGAGAATTGAATATGAAAAATGGGTTGGTTACGGGAGTAAAAAGCTGGAATGTGTAGGTTGATTTCGGAGATGAGTTCGGGACAGTCAATTCGGTTACTCAGCAAGTTGAAAAGGAACAACATGTCAGATACAGTGCGACGCTCTTCAAGGCTGGTGAGTCCGCAGCGATCGGCTAGGGTTCTTGAGCTATATTCTTCTTGTGCTATGCGTAGTTTATAACCCAGGTATCTCACGAACCTCCGCTGAACTCGATCGAGCCGATCCATATAAGTCTGTTAATATGGTGACCATACGATTGAGCAATTTAATCAAAAACTACCTAAGTTTAAAAAAACGTTTAAAAAAACTCTAAGAAGAAATTTCGATCAGAAATAAGCTCTAGAACACCCCCTAAATATATATATATATATATATATATATATATATATATATATATATATATATATATCAACCCTTCTCGCCATACAAAATTCCGTGATTTTTGTTTGTTCTACTGAAATTCCTTGACATTTCTAGAATAGCGAAATTCCATGATTTTCCCAGTTAAATGGACAAGCTAAAACAGGTTTAACCATTAGTAGGAAACGTTGGGTGCACATTTCGCTCGAAAATAACGTCAGTCGACTATCTGAAATCGAATTAAAGTCGAAATAAAACGGACTATATTAAACCACTCGTGGCGAAGTTGTGTAAGTTGTAATAAAGAAAGTTGTCTGTTTCTACGGAAAAAAAAGTGTTAGAATGTTATATTAACTTCGACGGTTAAAAATTCATTATCCGTAACAAATAATTTTATTTTGGTAGGTATCTCAACAAGTTTCTGACTGGTAACAATTACAGATAAGACTGCAATGGCGTTTTTGCTAGTTGCTGAATTTCTTTATAGCTTTTCATTAAAACAACATAATATGAATTTATTATTCTTTTTCATTATTCTTATTATGGTTTGTGTTGCGGACGGGTAATATCATAAAAACCTGTGAAAATGGTCTCAAAGAATGGAGGAAGTGTTTCGTAAGATAAATAAAAAAATATCGATCATTACTCACGCAGGGAGCCAGTAGTTAAGAACATTTTCTTTCAAGTAGATTAGTGTTTCAAGCGAGGAATGACAAAATAAAAATTTTGGGGGGACGTCCACCGCTTGACCGGAGAAATTCGCATTCAGAGCGCAATCAGCTGAATGGGGTAGTTCGACAAGTTAAAATCCTATCCTACATGTCTCACAGCGGTTTCGTTTTAAATTTCAGCTTCTTAGGAATTGCATATTAGAAATTAGATTTTTTGAATCAAGAAATCAGCTAGCGCTACTAATTACGAGTATCAAGGACGGTATTTGCAACCACTTTAGTTTGAATGACTGGCTGATCATTTCGCGACCCATCCCGTCTAATTCAGTCCAGCCGCCCTCGAGTTAAAGCGCTTTTACAAGGATACACATACATCCTATTATATAAAAGAGAGAAATATGTCTCTGTGTCGGTGTAAGGTCGATTCACGTTCAAACGGCTTACCCGATTTTGATGCAGGGTTTTGCAAAATTATCGCAAAGTGCTGGATCGACATTTGCGATAAAGTAAAATTCTTCGAACCTTCGTCGTCATCTCGGAGTTTCCGAACGTCGTTGACTGCTAAACAAGTTCGTAAAGTTCTACTTTACATCTCAAATGAGTTCGGGATTGGATCAGGTGGATAGAATTTACAGATCTTCAAAAACTTATATTCTGACACAAAAAAGAGGAAGCTGTCGAAACAATAATTGTAGTTTCTGGCGATTTGTCGGCAGTGAACTAACAGAATATTACACAGGAAAAAAGAACGCTTGGTTGAAGCCTTTTTACGGGTAGAAAAGGCCTTGAAAAATCGCTCATATAATCATGCTGCATGACAGGAACTTCCCATCATCAAGACATAGTTTTCTTCCCAAATTAGCGAAGTAAAAGTAAAATTGGCTACACCGTTACAAAGCTGAAATTCTTGCGCAAATTTCAAGACTACAGACTGAATTTTACAAGTAGAAATTCAATGGACCTACTGAGTATGAAAAAAAAGTTCATTCTGAAGATTTGACGAAATTCCCTTTTCGGATTGATTTTTCACCAGTTGAACCATCTTTAAAAACTTTTATGGTACATTAGAGAGATGGGAAATTCAACACTCTTTCCAATGGTATAATCATATTTGAATTTTCTCAGGTAATTAAGGGAGTTATGGCCGATTTAATGAGTTAAGGTTGAAATCACAAATAATTCTTAAAAATTGAATAACTCGACAAAAAGCGTTAAAAAAAATCCCTAGGAGAACTAGGAACATTCAATCGGAATTTAGTTGCAGAATGCGTGGGTGAAGTTTGTTGGATGTAACGTGAGACACCCTGTATATTACATGGACCATCTACGGTTTCTAATAAACTATCCATAACTGTCAATAATGATTAAACTTACTTAGTATATTACTTAGTAAATTATCAAAATACAACTGCATAGAAATGAGGATGGGAGGAAATTAATGAAATTAAATAAAGTACTTACACTTCCCTAGTGCGTGATAAGAGCTGATTTCAGAGTACAACGGTACTTGGATGCTTTTGATCGTATCGGTGGGTCTATCAGATACTAGTATATCTACACAGCTTTAGACACCCATTAACTAAAAATTAATCATTAAAAGGTCATTTTCGCGAATTTTTAAAGGAAAAATGAGCTTTATTGGTGGCATCAAAATAGTTTAAATGTGGGGAGGGAAGGGGTGGGAACGGCTACGAATCCGTTTCACGCACTAGGGAAGTGAAAGTGATTTATTCAATTTCATTCATTTCCTCTCATGCCCATTTGTATGCAGTTGTATTTTGATAATTTACTAAGTAAGTTTGATCATTATTGACAAATATAGATAGTTTATTAGAAACAGTTATTCACCGTAGATGGTCCATGTAATATACAGGGTGTCTCACGTTACATCCAGCAAACTTCACCCACGCATTTTGCAACTAATTTCCGATCAAAAGTTCCTCCTGGGGATTTTTTTTTTTTTTTTTTTTTTTTTTGACGCTTTGTTGTCAAGTTATTCAATTTTTAAGAATTTATCTTGATTTCGATCTTAACTCATTAAATCGGCCATAACTCCCTTAATTCCCAGAGAAAATTCAAATTTTATTATACCATTGGAAAGAGTGTTGAATTTCCCATCTCTCTAATGTACCATAAAAGTTTTTAAAGATGGTTCAACTGGTGAAAAATCATCAAAATGATGAAAAAGTGAATTTCGTCAAATCTTCAGAATGAACTTTTTTTTCGTACTCAGTAGGTCCAATGAATTTCTGCACGTCAAATTCAGTCTGTAGTTTTAAAATTTGCGCAAGAATTTCAGCTTTGCAACGGTGTAGTCAATTTTACTTTCAATTTGCTAATTAGGGAAGAAAACTATGTTTTAATGATGAGAAGTTCCTGTCATGCAGTGTGATTATATGAGCAAAAGTTCGTAAGTTCTCATACAATATTATGTTACATTGTTTTGAAAATTAAGGACTCTGAGGAAAAAGAAATTGTTAACTACCAATATTATGGCAAAAAACTCGTCCTAAATATTCGAAAAATATGAGTTGATTTGTTATGACAAATTTTATGTGATCTTAGGGATGAAACTAGTAAGGTTAAATCATAGGACATAGGTGAATAGTCGTATCGAGCTGAAAGTCAGTGTGTGTACGTTTCTTAGTGAGTAGAATCCAAAATTCAGGTCAAAAATATTAATGGACGATTTGGTTAATTTGTCAAATCGTTTTTCGTTTTACTAACCGCATCTCTAACTCTAAAATGTTGATGTTTACAGGATGATCATGAATCTTCAATTTTTATTCGATATTCTACTGTATGAAACTGTGTAACATGGGTTTCGGAAGAAATATTTTCCTTTTGATTGTATGGTATCTGTATGACACCATCAAATTTTGTACAAGCCCCATGAAAAGCCAGTTTTTTAAACCATAATTTGACTTCAAATCTGCATTTTCCAATTCGAGTAAAATCTCATGGTATATATATATATATATATATATATATATATATATATGTATATATGTGTGTGTGTGTGTGTGTGTGTGTGTTGGAGGAAATTTCTCCAAAAGATGAGGGGGGGTTTTTTTTAAAGCATATTTAAAAAAAAACGGAATACTAGTTATCATTTCAATCCCAAGAAGAGCATGTGGAGTGTATAGCATCTAACAATATGTATAACGAAGGTAGGCTCCTCACACCTTATTTCTTTACGTTTAGGCTTGAGGGTTATTTGCTCTCGAGAGTGGCTAATTCACTATCTAGAGCGAAACTCACATCTCACTTCCTGGGCAAGTTAGCAGGTTGCCAGCCGTACCGGATTGCGATGGCATCGTGAAATTGTGACTGATTTAACTACTCTCAAATTTCAAAATAGTACAACAAATTTCAAAACAAAGTATTGTAAAACAACGTTTTATCATTATATTATAATACGATTATTTATGAAAATTCGCTCATAAGATCATGCTGCATGACTGGAACTTCTTTTTTTCTATGACCTAGAATGGCCAATGATGAAGTGTATAGTTACAGTAGGTGGTTCTATTTGGTTCTTAGGTTGCCAAGTGAAAAAATGTAAAAACGTAGCCAAAAAAGAAATACTTCAAAATGCCTTAACATCCTTGACCCTAGAACTACACCGTGGGGTCAGAATAACCCCAAACTGTTGGTTTTGATGTGAGATCATAATATCTATGAATCGCATGTTCTCCGCTCCCCCTACTAAATGCTCCCCAACTTCCCCTCCTCGGTTCCACGCTCAGATCAGTCATCGTCCAGCGTTCGTTGTAAAGTGCGTGTTGAGTTGCTCCGGGGTCTAGCTGACCCCGCAGTGTAGTTTCCAGTCAAACAATTTTTGTTTGAGTCCAGCATCTTCCGATGTGGTATTATATCTAAAGGTTTATTTCTGCTATTAGTAACATTATCATTTACGTACGTTGCTAGTGAAGACGGATTCTTCCGATCTCTTGGGACCTCTAGTCTTCGTAATTCCATCTTCATAATGCCTTTGCCAAATAAATTTTCCAATCCTGACGATATCCGTCGAGTTCTAGAAGATTTAGAAGACGAAGGCAATTTATTCGGTGGTAATGAGATATTTGACGAAGACTATGTTGAAGAATAAGAACCATCATCTTCCAGAAGCGGAGGCCTCGGAGGTTATTTTTCGGCATGCTGGATCAGGGTGGTGTCAACGCAGCAATCATCCACGGAATGGTGAACTGACAGAACAAGATGCCAAGAAAAAACTCTCTACGATTAGGCATTTTCTTTGTTCAAGCCATGAATAGGAGAAAGATCCCTAAACTCCCTAGACTTCCGCCACCCCTGAAAGACCTCTACACATTCTACACCCAAACTCTGAACATTCCATTGCTCCTGATGAAGAACTGATGGTCCTTCGGTCCTCGAGAAGAGAACGAGACATTCATTCTGAGAGCGGAAACAAGATCTAAAGACGAGAACAGTCTACGGATCGTGACGACGACGGATCGGCAATAGGCATCATTCCGCAAAATGTCGAGAGTGCGACAGATCACGAAATGGACAATTTCTTATTTTATCCTTTGGTGATTACCTACGTAATTTATTCCCAAGATGACTGAGTTTCTAAGTTCGTTCAATTCATTGTGGTCTCTTTCAGGGATATCGAACGAAGTCTGGATGCTTCTCAAAATAGTAGGATCACTTAAATCTTTGTTATGCTTGAAAGTTTCCTCCAGTGAGTTGAACGTACGTGTAGATGCAGCCCTTACCACTCGTCGCTTCTTTACCAGACCTTCCATCTTCCGATTTTTCAGAAATTATTGGGCGCCAAACGTTCTGAACGGAGACGTCTAATTCATTAAATGTATCTGTTATTCAAAATCCACCTCAACTGGATTATTTATGTAATTAAACTTTCCTAAATAACATTTGAAACTACACTATTCATCACAAATTTCAAAAAATATTTTTCACAAAACTCAATCACCAAACACTTCCAAATCTCTAAGTCGCTAACTAGTCTCCATGATTCACACAATAATACTTGTTGCTCTATAAAAATAGTCCGGATAGTTTGTTTGTGAAGCCTTCGATCTATTTTGAACAGAAAACTTCAACAATCTAGGCTCCAAATGCGATTTCTAACGCAAGTTTTGTGAAGTTTGGTCTATTAATTTTTGAGAAAAGCCGCGGACGGGGGCAGACGTATTTTGTTCTATTCGATTTTTGGACTCTATGCATCTTGAAATGTAAACCAAAAAATGTTCTTGAACGGGGGGTTAAAAAAAATGTTTTTCATCATTGAAACTAATAAACCAAAACCTAATGTGCCACTGGCACTAAAATTATCAGGTCTCGTTGGGTTCATAAACGAAAGTGGCAGCCAGATGGCACATGTAACTATAAAAATCGCTTAGTCATTAAAGGATTCTCTGACACTAATGAATATTTGATTTAAGAAATATTTACCCCCGTAGCTAGTCTAGGTGATAGGCTCTTTCTGTCACTAGCCAACAAGTTTTGACTGGATCTTTACCAGTTATACGTAACTACTGCATTTCTCCATGGAACTTCGGAAAAACCTGCATACATGTATGTTCCAGAAGGACTCACTGCATTTTCTAATCATCCTTATAATTTAAAATATACACATGTTTGTCGCCTTAAAAGATATAAGGCCCTGTATGGCCTTGAAGTATCGCTTTATCTGTGGCACAAGAAATTTAGCGAAATTCTACATGAATTGAATGTCTAGCAATATCCATTTCAAACCTGTATTTTCAAACTTATGATTTAATAAACTTTTAAACTTATGATTAATCGAAATTTGTGATTTTGATCACTTATGTAGACGGCATCAAGCACACTGGCATTATGGCACTGGCATCAAGTGACAGTAATATGACGCTAGAGATTATTCCAAATTTACAAAAAGAATTTAAACACAAAAACATGAGAACTCCTTAGAAATGTTTGGGCTTTGAAATAATCCATAATGAATCTCAAAAATTAATATTTATTCATCGAAGATCAACAACAGAAGCATTGATAGAAAAATGTCTTCCTTCTGATACTAAAATCAGTCCAACTCCTATGCCTCCTGCTACATGTAATTTGAGTAATCAGTTGAATTCGAAACATAGAACAAATTCATCTCCTAATGTACCGTATCGAGAATTAGTTGGATCTTTGTTATATATTCAGAATTCAACTGGACCGGATTATAATATCCTTTGCATAAATTTCATGAGTAGAAACCGGGGAGGCAAAAAAGCTAAAAGTTCAAAATCTCAATTTGAATAGGAGATTATTATTTAGAATATGTTTTTTACCATGAAATTAATGGTTAACAATTTCCTTGCACTCAAAAAGCTCAAATTTCAAAACAATTTAACATTTTACAGTGCGATAATTCACGAAAATTCGCTCATACGATCATGCTGCTTGGCTGGAACTTTTTGAGTTCTAATTGTTTTTTTTTTTTTTTTTTTTTTTTGTAAATTTGGAAAAATCCTTAGCGTCTTATCACTGTCACTTGATGCCAGAAGTCAGTCGTCTACTTAAATGATCAGAATAACCTGAATGGACGTTGTACAGGATAGACTGTGCATATGTGCATGTACCTATACAGCGATTTACTATTCTAGAAATCCGAGAAGCAGTCATAAGTTGCTTTGTCAACGTTTGAGGCAGAATATGTTGATATGCCTGATAGCTGTAAGGAACTTATAAATATCGGTAGCCACTGTAAGTTCTTAATTTAAATGCTGTTCCTGCACTCAGAAGTGACTGTGCACCAGCAATCGCCGTTGCTATGAAAAATGATTCGTGGACGCTCAGGCAAGTCGTAAAGCTGTGCAAGTACTATGTGCATTATCTGTTCAGATCAAAGAATCAAATTACTGAATGGTTGTCTACTCATGAGCAAATCGCAGATAGCTATACAAAAGCACTGCGTCTGGAAAAACTTTTTCGTTTCAGAGATAGGTACTCTTCTTACCACCTCTAATGCCGTTTTGTGCTGTTTCAGGCAAGGGACACTTGGAGTAGCGCCTCTGCAAAGTAAATCAGCCAGCTCTCCGGATCTTCCTGTAACTCTTGTACCTACCTCCCGTTAAAAGAATTCACCGCCAGACTCAAACGAGCTTCAGAAACAGGCCCCCCCCTTATCAACAAACCCAAGGTCAACAGGGGGTGCGAAAAAATGTGCAGAGATATGCTACTGATCTACACCTTCTGAATCGGCCACAGTTTCTCTTAACTGAATCGAGATGTCGTCTGGAATCCCATCTCCTAAGTGAAAATTAAAGTGAACAGTGCATAGATTTAGTTTTATCGATGGCCAATATGTATCCGGCTACTAACTTAAGTGCCTGATTCTAACTTGTACGTACATTTGGGATTCCTAAAAGTTAAATCAAGTAGGTACCTTATCGGATTTGCAATTACTTTTTGAAACTTTAACTTTAAAATAGGTAGTTTGCTGAATAGTGCTGTCAGCGGCGAGGCAACCTAGAAATAACTCGCAGAGTCTGAAGACCATACTTTTTATTTTCATTTTGTTAACGAACGAAAGAAAAAGTTCTGGGACAGTTCTGATGTTAGAAAAATTTGCGGGGTTGGATGCTCTCTGTGGGAAGCGCATGAAGCTTGCGGTTCTGACACAGTCTGAATACGGTATGGGAAGGCGGAAGTGGGAGTGGGGTGAGGTCTTGTTTGCAAGGTCCCTCTGGATGTGCAAAGATCGGCGCATCTCGGGCATTTTAGTTAGAATTCGGCATAAGAACCTGTTATTCTCATCACAATATCATTTCACCTTATCTCACTGATAGTTCAGTGACCGGGTTTTGTGTAGGTACTTATCTATCAAACATATCATCATACTCATGATGTCTACTCGAGCCCCTAATGACATTGTCGTTAAACTGCAGAGTATGTCATTTGGGGCTTGCAGATATGACCGTAACCTGGCAGTGATGGCTGGAATTTATTTACAAATAGTTGTTACCTCCTTCATAAACAAAAAATCAATTTGTTACCAATGAATACCTACCTTTCTTTAAGTAAAGTCAAGAAGAGTTTCAGAGTTTATTTTTATAGGTATGCAGTTTATTTAATGTACTCCACCAACTAAAATACAATTTGTTACTTAACTATATCCTTCGTTATTTCTTTCCTTTTCTACCATTAGCCTATATTTTTCTATACAGTTTTTCGTGAGGCTAATCATTAGTATAGGAATAATTTTGCGGTGAGTGCAGGAAAATGTCACGCTTTGCCCCTTAGTACTGTTTTTGTGAGTAATTTTAAAACGTCAGTGTTTTTTGTACTCAGTCTTCATGTAATATTTAGTATACTGATTGTAATTCTCTGACTCTCTCACACTTCGGAAAGGAGCTAAAATGTGCTAAAATAGAGATGTCTTATATTAGTAACAAGCATCCATGATGTCAAATTAGTATCCATGACAGATAGCGTAAAGGTTATTGGCTGGTTAAGGATTTTTGGTGCTATTCTCTTGTTAGATATGCGTATTTTTCCTCGTATAAAATCCCTGTTTTCTAGGGGTTTTTAGGAAGTTTAGTATTCCAGCATCATGATTCACTAGTAGTTTTTGTCAAATAAGTGTTATATCAATATCTTTTTCCATAAAAACTGGAAAAAGTCAATTTTCCTTAGTTGTAGTCTCCTATTATTGGCCACCATTTCATTAGTTATTGTCCACTGCCAGTTTCGTATTTTAAAGTTGATTTTTGATTCCCAAATCAAAGTGTTTACTGAGAGGTTTCAATTTCCTGGCATGGGAACAAGAGAGGAGACAACTCCAGCCCACCCTAGTGGTTATAGGTTGAATGAGTTGATGTGTGTTACCCCTACCCTTCCACTGGTGTGTAATACCTGACCCACCGGTTGCAGTGTCAATTTCCTGGCATGGGAAAAAGCAAGGAGACAACTCCAGCCCACCCTACTGATACTGACAGATTGCGGAACCGTGTCCTCCTGTTCCAGAGTGTCTATACTCTGAAGAGTTGGTATTAGGTGAAGCCAGTCAGGTGTTTATAGGTAGAATCGATTTACTGATTGTGTGACCCACTGTCCCACCTTAGTGTGTGATAGCTGACCCACCTGTTATAGTGTAAATTTCCTTGCATGGGAACAAGAGAGGAGACAACTCCAACCCAATCTAGTGGCCAATTGGGGAACCGTGTCCATCTGTTTCTAAGTTCCTCCACTCTAATGAGTGGGTATTTGGAGAAGCCAGTCAGGTGTTCTGTCCAACTCTGAAACAGGTGGACAATGTTCCCCAATATATCACTAGGGTGGGTTGAAATTGTCTCCTCCCTTGTTCCCATGCCAGTAAATTGACACTGTAGCAGGTGGGTCAGGTGTCACACACTAAAGTGGGAGGGTGGGGCACACAAGCAGCCAGCCTTTCTACTTTTAACTAGGTGACTGTCTTCCCAAATACCCACTCAGTGCACACAAACTGCCAACCAATTTTTTCCAATTTTACCAATTTTGTTTGTAATGTGACCAATATATCGTTATAAACTCGCGGGTGTATTGGGTTGAGCCGTGAGCTATAAGACATGTGAGTATCATATACCAAAGATGAGTAAGGTACGTCATGTGAGCGTCATACACCAAAGATGGATAAGGTGCGTTGTGTGAGCGTCATACACCAAAGATGGGTGAGGTACTTCGTGTGACTATCATACACCAATGATGGGTAAGGTAAGTCATGTGAGTATCATACACCAAAGATGGGTAAGGTAAGTCGTGTATCATACACCAAAAGTGGGTAAGGTACGTCGTGTCATACAACAATGATGGAAAAGGTACTACTGGTGACTTTCATACACCAAAGGTGAGAAAGGTATGTCGTGTGAGCGTCATACAACAAAGATGGGTAAGGTAAGTCGTGTGAGTGTCATACACAAAAGATAGGTAAGGTGCTTCGAGTGACTATCATAAACCAAAGGCGGGATAGGTAGGTTGTGTGAGCGTCATACACCAAAGATGGGTAAGGTAAGTCGTGTGAGTGTCATACACCAAATATGGGTATTAGGTTTTGTTAAAACAAAATGTTTCATGGGTCCATTATAACGCAACCAGAGAGTGCTGCTTCATTAATGTTGCTGCATAGTTACCGATTTTTTTCATCAATTGTAGCATTGCATTTTTTTGGGTCGCAAATTTTAGAATGACCCCCACCCCAAAAACATGTCCACGATAAAAGTTGAGAGAGAACTTAACTTCAAAGACAGACCAGTGCTGGACGGATGTCACCTCAAACACCGGTCGGCTCCTTTCGATGCGGTAAGTTCATGTAATGAATTTTCATGCTCAATACTTATGATGTGGATATTAATCATTTAAATGTTTTATATACATAATTATTGTACTCACTCTTTGAATTACTGGGCTATGTCCGTATTAATAATGAATAAATGAAAATGGGAGGAGCCCATTGTCTTCGTTCAATAAAGTGGCATGATGTAATCCTACGAAGTCTAATACTTTTCGCTGCATTTCATTGCCCAAATATAACGGCGGACGGACGGACGACGGACTAATTTAAAATGTACGTATTTAGAAACAAACTAACCAACAAATTGTGAGAAGGGGGGGGGGGGGTTTAAACAAATTTCTTGGTCGTTTACAAAGGTTCACTGTTCAAAATAGTAAACTGAAAACAAAACAATAAAACAACGCGATGATAACAGTTGATGGAAAGTGAGAAATCAGGATCAAGAAAAACAATATCCGTGTAATGATATAAGAAGTCAAATGTCGGAGTCAGTTTACAAATATTTGACTAGAGACGACGTTTGAAGATGTGTAAAACGCCGAGTGTGCACCTTGGTAAGAACTAGCATATTAGCAAAGTTTTGATTCTCCTAGATTCAAGTACACTATGTTAGAATACCGTGGTAACCAGGAACTCTCTATTATGTTCCCCCAAGAAACCTTCTTTCTCTAATAAAAACTATTTGACTGAAATCGTTTTGGTGTTGTTGAGTTCATGGCGTTCTGTTAAGCAAAACGATACATTGGAATCTATGAAATAAATTGTACCACTGAAATTCCTCAACTGTTCAATTGTTTACCCGGACGACATCGTAAGGTTATTCCTCATTTATTATGTTAAGGGAGGTTTTCGGGACTTGAATATTGTCCAAAACCTGTTTGGAAATTCGCTGTCGAAATCATCAGTCCGCCCAGCCGTGTTGGAGTCAGAATCAGAATCATATATATTTGTCAAAACATGCTATTATGTAGGAAGATCGTCAAAGCAAACATTGTTGTACAAAGCAAATCAGCATTCATGGAGCCAATAAAAGAGGGGGAAAAACAGATTGATTAAAACAGATTGATTAAAACAATAATAATAAAATAAAACAAAAGAGTGTAGGCAGGTCATTAACCCGCCTAAAAGGCGGCTCGGCCGGGGCTTCCCGACCGAGCCCAGACCCGACCCACCATGGCGGCCTCCCGGGGGGCGCCCACCTATTTCTAGGTAAGCACCCCTTGCTACGATTAATAAATCGCACTACCGAAAAAAACACCAGGCGAGACCGCCCCCGAGCCGATTGAGAGCCCCGAACCCAAAATAATTTGCTCGCTATAAAGCCATACACTCAATAAATTACAATCACACTACTAAAAACAATAACTCATACAACTTATATAAATCTAAAAAAAAATAAAAATATTCAACTGTTAACTAGTTATCACAGTCTCATAATAAATATCTAAAAAGCTAACTCGAGTACTTTTATAAACCTCCTCGGTTGCTGACATAAAATTAACAATGGCTACATGATAAAAACTATTTGAAGGTGAATAAGTGGAGTAAAACGTCCCACTAGCCAAAAAAATAAATATATATTGCTTGATTTTTGTTTGCATGAAAAAAATTACTATCTACCATTTAAAAATGGCACATTTCATCTTGAAAAAATCACTGGTGTGGTATAGTTCTTGCTTGATGAGTTCGTGTTGTATGGTGCGCTTGAAAAGTTTGAAAGAAAGCTTTTTAGTCTCCTCGTTAAGCAGATTGAACATACGGGACCCAATTTGGTAGGGGTTTGAAATCATTGAAGAATTTAGTCTAACTTGCGGGGGACGGAGGTTATTGCGGGATCTGGTGAAATGATTGTGATTAGCCGAGCCATCGGAAAAAACATATAAATTCTTCTTCACAAGCAACAAACAATTGAGCGCATAGATACTAGGAAGTGTCAGAATCCCAAGTTCTTTAAAATGACCTCGACAACTTTGATTCCATCCAAGCTTGAGGACAGTACGGATGGCTCTTTTCTGTAGTTTAAAAATGACCTCCGCATGACTGGAATCGCCCCACAACACCACACAGTAAGAAATACGGCTTGCGAAACATGCGTGATACACCATAAGCAGAACCTCAGATGACACAGAGTAAGCGAGTCGACGAAGGAGGAAATTGCAGGATGCAAGCTTTGAAGAAAGCATGTCAATATGGCTGTACCAGGACAATCTATTGTCCACTGAGACTCCCAACACGTTCACAGTATCATCAAGGCGACCATTTAGCTTGAATGACAATTTTTGCGTTTTAGTATTGTTTAGAATCAAAGCATTTGCAGTGCACCATTTATTTACTATACTATGTGATTGGGATACGTTGCATTCAAGGGATTCATTGTCAGGTGCAGCTGATAATACTGAAATGTCATCTGCGAAAAGGACTAAGTGACCAGAATTTAATGGTTGATATGATAGGTCATTCATGAATAATATAAATAGACAAGGACCTAAAACGGAACCCTGTTTTATCCCGCAGGGAATTGTAACCCACTCGGAAGTCTGACCATTGAATGACACTACCTGAGACCATCCCCTGAGGTAGCTCTCCAAAAAAGCAACAGCTCCTTGACAGAAACCGTAATGGACCAACTTTTGTAAAAGGAGGTCGTGAGGAATAAGGTCGAAAGCTTTTGAGAGGTCGTATAATCTAAGTTCCACACGATTTCTCCCCTCCAGAAAATCCAGTGCCGACCTTATCAATGAAACAACAGCGTCACAGGTACTCCGGCCCTTCATGAAACCAAACTGATTGGCATGAATGATATCTCTCTTCTCATTGAAAGATTGGATTCTCTTCAGGACCAGGGATTCCAAGACCTTTGCAAAAATTGGGAGTTTTGATATTGGTCTAAAGTCCTCATAAGTAGTGCAATTACCTTTCTTTGGAATAGGTGTAACTAAAGAAATCTTCCAACAATCAGGAAGCCCACCAAGCGCGAAACAGAGGTTGAAGATATACGAAATGGGCTCGATGATGTGAGGGGCAACATCTCTAACCATAGCGGAGCTTATTCCAAAAAAGTCGGAAGAGGGAGAAGAAGTCAATGAACAGACCACGGAGTAAACCTCCTCAACAGTCACCGGCTCTAAAAAAAACTCATCGCAGAAATGCGGAGCCCTGCCCATAAAGTCGCTGAATTCACCATTTGGATCCCCCAGTCTACTGAGCTGGAATACCTCCGAAAAACATCGCTGAAGCCATGGCAGTCAAATCCATTAAGGTTAAAGGAACCCTTCGATTTGGAATTTAGCTCACTCCGCACAACATCCCATGCTGACTTAGATTTATTTGAAGAAGTCAGTATTTTGTGATCATTAGTACTCCGTCGGGTTCTCGCAAGCATTTTGCGATATTCGATTTTGGTTAAACGAGCTAACTTGACAAAATGCTCTCTTCTGGTTGAAGATGCCAAACTTTTGAGGGAATGATACTTGTCGCGGAGATCCAGAATTTCAGAGCTAAATTTTATTCGCTTTGATGAGTCAGTCTGAGTTCGAGAAATCACCCAGGGGCATGTCAAATCTATTGCAGACATAAACATTTCCATGAAGGTGTCTGCAGCTGTGTTTACATCCTTGCACTTGTACACTTGGAACCAATTTGATGTTGAAAAAATATTATTAAGTGCAAGGATGTTGGCTCCCTTAGTCAATCGTCTTTGTGAATACATCACACATTTCTCAATCCGACTCTCCATCAGATGCAACTCAATTCCCTGGTGGTCAGAGAACCCGATCGGACTGACCATTGCACGATAAAAAAAAAAGTCTATACCGAACAGACAGAAAAACACATTTTAGTTTTAAAGAACAAAAATTGCCCATCGTCACAATCTTGTCCATCGGGAGAAGAAAAATGTTAAAAACTTGTATAAGAAATAATAATCATTGTATTATCATAACTGTTTGAAGGATAACTTCATGTCGCATCATATCAGTTAGCCTATCTTAGGTTTCAGCTTTTTATAATTCGGATATGGTTCGATACGAGGTTGGCAACATTTTGGGTACGGTTGGTTTTTTTGTGCTTTAGATTGTTTTCTGAGTATTTTTGCTTCTTCCTCATCATGATATCCGATTATACCTATGCTGCACCTGGTAAAACGGTAAATATAAAGTGAATTAAAAAAAAAAAAGTGCCATTCCGGGTTTCTAGCCTGTAAAATGAAATCTGGTGAACACCCCCAGAACCCGGGATTATTGCAGGTTAGATCAAGGATCAAAGCGAGGAAACATGGGTCATGTTTTTCGAATAGAGACATAATCACAGAGGATACATCAGTGGAACAATTTTCTTTTGGAGAAAGAGAGAGAAAGAGAGAGAGAGAGAGAGAGAGAGAGAGAGAGGGATGAGAGGGGGAGGAATTTATTGACGGATACCTATCAAATACCGCCTAAAAGCCACCACCCCTTTGTGTTCGTGATGGCAGCTGCATTGGTGGTAACAGAGGCAAGGTTGTACAGCGGTGTACTGCAGGTAGCTATAGATGCGAATTCGGTAGAAGATTGGATACGGTAGATCACTAACGGTAAACTTTAGTAACTCCACCCGGCCTTCAAGTTTGCCCACAGGGACGAGGATGTGCCTATTTATTTATTATAATTATTATTTTTATTTTATTTATTTATTTTCTTTAAGGGAATAAAATTCATTTACGACTTCCAATACAAATTATATATATATATATATATATATATATATATATATATATATATATATATATATAAATATATATATATATATATATAAACTCGCGCTTCCCGTCACGGACGATAGCAACCGTTGTACGTGAAAATCATGTCAAAAACGTTTGGGACATTTTAAAACAATTATTGGGGGTGGCCTAAGAATTGCATAGCAATTAATATATATATAATATATTTATTTTGAATGATTAATAGATAAACGAAGAAAGGAAAAAGATGTTTTTGATATTTCGAATAAATCTTGTTCTAATTTATAGATCGTTCGGGTGATGGGATGGATTGTTGACAGGGAGTGCTTCACAGAAAGGATATCGGCTTATGTAGATTCCTACATATCTACAACCTAGCGTACATAGCCAACCGTCCTACCTACATCAAAGACACACAACATTTCCTCAATATTCTACGAGAGACGCGAGTCCCCACAAATGTTATCCTTGTCACAATAGACGTAAACTATCTATATACTGAGATTCCTCATCAAGAAGGCCTACAAGCTGTGGCTCAGTTCCTCCAGGAGCGACCAGACCCTCAAGTTCCTTCCACGAACTTTCTGGTCAAACTGGTTGAGTGCGTCTTAACAATGAAAGTGATCAAGTATGGTGACCAAAAATACATTCAGAAGAAAGGAACAGCTATGGGGACTCGCGTGGCTCCATCGTATGCAAATCTCTTCATGGCCAAATTGAAGAACGATTTCCTGGCATCAAGAGAAATGAAACCCCTGCTGTGGAAGAGATTTATAGACGATATATTTCTAGTGTGGCCGAATGGTGAGGAAGAACTACAGCTTTTCTTGGCAGACATCAATTCGCGATACTCCGTCACTTTCACTTGGTCATATTCATCAACAGCCAACATTTCTCGACGTCAACATCACTCTACAAGAAGGGAATTGCATCACCACAGTACACATCAAACCCACAAATCAACAATTATACTTGCATTACGACAGCTGTCACCCTCATTATACAAAACGATCAATCCCGAGATCGTTATCAATCCGAGATCATCGAATCAATAACAAGAAAAAAAATCTCGAATCTTATCTGTCAAGCCTACAAAGCAAGCTGGTTGAAAGGGGCTACCCAAAGAAATTTGTTAAAGATCGTTTAGTGCCAGCCCACGTACAGTACACAGGAACGCCACAGGCTACTACGTTCTTCTTTGGAGCCCAAAAATTAAAAGTTACTTCGTGAGCTACAACCCATTTTGACAGCCAACTCACAGACGAGAGAAATTTTCCAAGAAACACCACGAGTGACGTATCGTCAAGGAAAAAATATTGGTGAAATCTTGTCGCACCGGCACCCTCAACCGACGCAGTCTACAGTGCAACCTGAGTTACATCCTTGCGGCCGACTCAGATGCAAACTTTGCAACCTTGTGATTGAAAGTACACATTTTACTTCGGTAAGCACCACACATTCCTACAAATGTGTAAAGTCAGCAAAGTGCAAATCCAAAATGTGTGTTTACCAATTAATATGCCAGAAATGCACGAACAATCAACAAGCTTTCTACGTTGGCAAAGCATCGCAAATGAATCTGCGGATGAATAACCATCGTGTTTCAGTTACCCATAACCAGCCACTCCCGATTAACAAACATGCAAGATCTCATGATGCATCATTTGATCATTGTTTTGGGGTGAAGGTTTTGAAGAAGATGCCACCAAGTTCTAACGACCGACTTCTCCACCAATCAGAAAAAGCACACTAGGTGGGTTTGAAAGCAAACGTACCTCCCGGCCTCAACATTAATGATTGAAATTATCTCCACGTAGTGATTGAAATTACCTACATACATCTCCATCCCATCACCCGAACAATCTATAAATTATTTTTTCATTTTCGTTTTAACTTCTAACTTGTGAACAAGATCTATTCGAAATATCAAAAACATCTTTTTCCTTTCTTCGTATATCTATTAATCATTCCAAACAAATTATATAGTTCAGTAGAACAGTTTATTGAATTTATCAAGAAGTATATATATATATATATATATATATATATATATATATATATATATATATATATATACGAAAAAGCGTTAAACTCTAGGATTCGCTTCAGAATGCCTCAAAACGGATTTCAATCCACCACCCCTTTGTGTCCGTGATGGCAGCTGGATTGGTGATAACAGATTCAGCGGTGTACTGCAGGTACCTAGCTATAGAAATCGGTAGAATGATTGGATACGGTAGATCAGTAACGGTAAATTTTAGTAACTCCACCCGGCCTTCAGGTTTGCCCTCAAGGGCGAGGATGTGCCTATTTATCTATTTATCATAATAATTATTTTATTTTATTTATTTATTTTCTTCAAGGGAGTAAAATTCATTTACGAATATCAATACAACTTATAGGTATGAAAAATGTATAGGTATATATATATATATATATAAATATATATATATATATATATATATATATATATATATATATATATATATATACTCATTCATCATCATAAGGCGGGGCTAAATAGAATGGAAATAAAAACGAACCAAAAACACAACGAATCTGGGCGCCGGTACCTAACCTCGATAGGCAAGAAGCGAGCGTTGGTCTGCGGGTAAAAAATGTAAACAAGAAATCAAGGAGCTAAATAAACCCGAATGCGAAACCCCCCGCTCCACGCTTTTCTGCAGTGGTAGCGAACTCCCCTCGTAACCGACGCGTCCGGCAAACGGATAGCAACGCCTAGCAACAAGCATTATTACAGTTTCTAAAGGACACTATCAACATCAATTTTGCACTGCGTTTTTACACCTTCATTCTTACTCTCGGTCTGATTCCCACTACAATTATTTATGAGGATAATTCTAGTACTTAGGTAGTTGGGATATGTAAAAATATGGGATGTTAGCGTTTTCCAGGAAAAAATTGTTCAAAATAATATTTTTGAACAAAATACAAAAAAATTGAAAAACTAAATTTTTGTTAGCGCCCAGATTCGTGTGTGTTGGAGGTTCCTAATTTATGATGCCTAATAGGCGATATTCCAATAAAGGCAAGTTTACTCAAATTCTCGGTATTCCACGTTGAATTTTGTGATCTACTCCCTTCACTTATGTGGTAAACACCAAAAATAATTAGAATGCAATTTTGCTCCCTCACTCATCTTTGTAATAGTGCAGCAAGTAAACAGGAATTAGGTTTTGTGAAATTGAATGATGAAAATAAATTTGAATAGGTACCTATCGAGATATTAATATTGACTGAATACGTGAATATTATTATTTCATATTCAAAAATAATTGAATAATAATACGCGCTTCTATAAGTACTGAAATATTCATGTTCTTTGAATACAATTCCTATATTCATAGTTTCGAGTATGCATTTTGAATATTCGTAGCCAAAATATGAATAAAAATTTATTCATATAGGTACCTACAAAGAAATTCAACTATAAATAATAAAAAATAAAGGATAAATACATATTTGTATTTTCGGATATGTGTTTGCTCATTTCTGATTGTAGGTAGGTAGGTAGGTACGAGGTTGGTAGATACCAAGGCCCTACAACTGTACGTGGATCTCAGACGCCGCCTAATGCAAATTGAAGAGAGCTTTGGCGGACATATTGGGGTCAACTTCACGCGCCCTTTTTGAATTGTAAGGCTAGCTTGTTTGTGTATAAGTGTTCGTAGAAAACATATTTTGTATTATCTTGATGAAAACTAGTCTAAAATCATTGAAAACGTCAATTATTATGATGACAACACAGTTTGTGAATGAATTTTATGCAATATTTTCAACAGAGACAAACTGTGGGAGCTGCTTGTCTTTGGAATATCTAACCAAATATGACGATTTACAAACTTATTTAGGCCACAATTCTCGTCCGATTTTCGTGATTCTTTTTTTGTTCAACTATGAATTTGGTCTAGTTTTGGATCTTATAACAGGAATTTCAAATTTGATTATGAAAAAGGGTGAATGGAGGGGGTAACAGTAAAATATCATGATGTTACAACTAATATCGTCAGATGTTTGGGATTCTTTTTTGTTCAACTAAGAATTTTGTCTAGTTTTGGAAGGTGTATTAAAAGTTTCAAATTTCATTATGGACGAGGAAGATTGAAGGAGGTAATAGTATTAAGAGAAGAACGGGCAAATTAAATAAAAAGGCACTGATTGCAGTAACACTTTAGAAATATATATTAATCTGATTTAAAAGAGAGAACAGAACGCTACGATATGAGGGGTTCGAGACTTCGAGAAAACTGCGACAGCCACAGGTTAGCCAATCGCTCAAAGATGACAAAATACTGACAAGCTTCATTTCGCTTATATCCTTAACACACCCCCTCAATTATTATGAATAATTAATAAATTTCATAAAAATTGCTTAAGATCTTAGAAACAAACAAAAAAAAGGTAAAAATACAAAATACCGTAAACCGGGGTGACTTGGGAACACACGAGGTGAGAATGGTACAACGACGTTTTTCAAATTCAAATCCTGTTGGCGGGCTTAAAAATGGCGGGATCGGCCAGCTGTTATTTTATTCTTGTAGAGAATGGATGGTAAAAGCAGTTCCATGCGTCGAAACCCTCTTCCATGGATTTTTATATGCTTGGCAGGCAAAAGTGATTACAGCTGATAACACGATTTGTTTACAAGTCCTGCTAAGGTGTACGTGGTGCGGTGGCTGAGGACCTCCTCATGCTTTGTAAGTGATTTATATTCGTAAATAAACTTATTGTGAAGTGATTCGTGTTAGAACTGCTCAAAAATTGTTACTTAGTGATTTTCTTTGTTGGATAAACTAAAACAGCTGCCTTCCATGTGGTGAGAATGGTACACCGGGTGTGTGACATTTTCTCAACGGATTTCAATTTGATTTGAATATTTTCAAACAATTTTTTGTAACTGGGGTAGCAAACCATTGTTTTAATTGTTCCTGGGGTAGCAACCCATTGTTTTGATTGTTCCTGGGGAAGCAACCCATTGTTTTAATTGTTCCTGGAGTAGCGATCCATTGATTTAATGTTTAATGGTTCATTGTTTAATTGGGGTAGCCCCATTGTTTTATTTCTTTCTGGGGTGGCAACCCTTTGTTTTACTTGTTCCTGGGGATGCAATCATTGTTTTACTAGTCAATGGGAGCTAGATATTGAACAGATTGTAAATAAAAATAGTTTTATACTTACCTTGTTCACACTCCCGCTCATTCATTATGACCATGTATAATCCCAAATTGTGGATAGAATGGTTTTTTCACAGGGGAAGGCATGCAATGAGATGTCTACTCGTGTGCTACAATTCCTAATTTGAAAGTTTCATTTTTTTTTTTTTTTTTTTTTTTTTTTTTTCATTTTCAGATTTTTTTATATTTTTTCAACTTTTATGAGCTCTAACACCTTTTTACAAAGTTCTTGCTTCGATTGGGAGAGGTGACAATGGTACAAAGCGTTTTTGATAGGATATATGACCTGAAAAAGTCAGTGTACCATTCTCACCCCAAAACACGGGGTGAGACTAGTACAACTTTGAGGATTAATTACTCAACTAATCCTCAACCTAAAAAAATATTTGAAATCGTAGAAAAGCTTGCTGATAGATGTAGTTTTTGAAACGAATACGATCAGAGTGACGATCCTGCTCAGTAAGGTTGAAAAAGTCAAAAAACATCAAAAACCGTACCAAAGTTACCCCGGTTTACGGTACTGAAAAAACAGTCGATCATTATCACGTAAGTTATAGGAAAACAATATTCATCACCAATCAATTAACTAACATATTACGAAAGTAAACAAATTTTTCCTTTCCCTACGATTTTGTCATTACAACTGCACAATTTTCATTAGTAGAAACATATTCCACACTTATCTCTTTCCTAAAGTACAGGTCTTTAATAAAATGATACTTTATATGTTTTCCTCGTTTCGAGTTTTCCCATGTTTTGATCATAGAAATGCAACTAACATTATCAACTTTCAGTATTGCACTTTCACTTTTACCACTGAACTCACTCAACACACCTTTTAGCTTAATCAGTTCCTGAACTGCTGCTCCTGCTGCTCCGCTTCCATCGAAGATAGAGGACAGACTGCTGCTTCCTCGAGTGCCATGCTATTAAATTTTGACCATGAAAAGCAACAAATCTGCTAACGCTTTTCCGAGAATCTCTGTCTCCAGCCCAATCTGCGTCGCTCATTCCACAAATCGAATTTCCACCTCCTTTTGTGAACCTCAAACCCATATTCTTAGTGTGGCTCAAATACCTAAGAATTCGCTTTTCCGCGTTGAAAAGTTGACATGTGGGCTTGTCAAGGTACCGAGCGAGGAATGAGACGCTAAAGGTAATATCTGGTCTAGAAATCAGTGAAATGTACATAAGGGAACATACCAGACGACGATAGGGTAGATCCGAATCCACTTGAGCTTCCTCCAAGTTGAATCCAACTTCCATCGGGGTGTTTACGCTTCTAGTGTATTCCATCCTGAATTCGTCCAATAGGCGGTCCAGCATCTTTATTTGAGTAATGTGGAGATCATTTCGAGTGCGTCGTATCTCCATTCCTAGGAAATGTTCTACTTCACCCAGGTCTCTAACTTGAAATTCATTGTGCAGATCGTTAAAAAGTTTGTTTACATCCTTATCACAACCCGTGATAAGAGCGTCATCAACGAATAAAACCAAATAAACGTTTTGTTTCACATATAGACAAAAGTCATACAATGATCTATGAAAACCAAGCTTTTCCATCACTTCATTGAACTTCACGTTCCAACCTTGGGAGAATTACGCAGACCATATAAAGCGCGGTTCAATTTGAAAAAATTTGATGTAAATATCATTATCCAACGTACCATTCAAAAAAGCCGTCGGGACGTCTATCTGACGAAGTTTCCACCCCATCTGAACCGCTAGCGAGAGAAGTATCCTGACCATTGACATTCGGCATACTGGAGCATAACTGTGTTCCATTTCTCCATAAGGTACTTGGAATCCCCTAGCAACTAATCTGGCTTTTGGAGTGCCGTCTTCTTTCCGTCTAAACACCCAGCGAGTGTCGATTGCGCGCTCACCCTGAGGGAGTTCAGCAGGGCTCCAGGTATTAAGTTTTTCATGTGACGAGAGTTCGCTCATAATGGCCTGTTTCCATTCCGGATCTTCACTGGTGTAGTGGATTTATATATGTCTGACTTGGTGTAGGTAGACCAAGTGGGACGTTTATGTTCCGGTTATGCGGGTTAGTTCCCGTGATATTTCCGAAAGGAATGTGAGCGAAATCGCCAAGGTCAGCTTGCTTGGCGGGCGGAACCTGAGGATAGTTCGAGTATTGGCCGCGTGGAGCACTGGGCTCGCTTAGTGCGTGCTGGGTTCGATCTGTTTGGTGCTGAGCCGTTGTGTAATATTCCGGCCTAAGATTTATATCTGTAGGGGGAATATACCGGGCTTGGTTGAGGTACTGAAAAGTATCCTGTGTTTTGAGCAAGTTGGGAGTGAGTTTGACACTCGGATCGGCCGGGTAGCCTTGCGTAGAATATCGTGGATATTCAGATATCTTTGTCGAATCACGATGAGTGACTTCAGAGCGAGTCTGGAAGGGATCCTCGAACTTTTGTGTGTGTGAGGCTTGACCTAACGTTTCCTTCATGGATATGTTAGGCAGCAAGGCGATCTCTTCGCGAGAATCGAGCCTTTGTCCGTCGCTAGGACCAGCGGACGAGTCGAGTATCGGGTAGGGAGCGCTTCGTGGGCTAGAGCTCCCGACCGCGCCGTGCTCTGCTTCCTCTTGCATGAGGAAGTAGGACGGGCGGCGCTCCATCGATGTACCCGAGTTGATTAACTCGTTTTTAATACCTCTCCGTATAGGATGCAGGATTTGGAAGGTGGACTCGCTTGACAGAGCTTCTTTCCTTTGCTCGGATGTCAGGGTCCTACCTTGTAGCCTTGAAAAAGGCTTCCTTGGACGATAAATTAGAGCGGATGAGCTGAGTAATTTATCGGCGTGCCCCAGCGGTCGGTGACGAGCTTAGTGCTACAAAACCCGGGCGACACGTCTCGAACGTCCCAGCGGGCGTACGATCTAATGAGGATATCAATAGATGTACCGGGTGGCGTTCTGACAGAAGAACTACGTTGGGCAATGAGCAGGATAAAGGATCACTGGACTCGTAGATGCCAAAGCGAGATCTGTGAGGAGAGAAGATATGCCGTGTGAGCAATAAAAGGCCGTTCTGAGAAGAACTCGTGAGCAGAAGGGTCGTCAGCGTAGAGCGTGTAGAAACTTCGTACTGGTAGAGTGTAGTCGTCGAGAGCGGTGAGTGGAATGAATTTCGGAGGGCTCCGTGCGGGGTAATTATAGGGAGGTGGCCGCCTCCTGCCGCCCCCTGATTGGTCCGCTTAATTTCATTAGTTCACCATGTGTTTCCTTATTGGCTCGCACATTGTTTTCTCAGAATCTGTGAATATGATAGCTGAGTTGGTTCTTTGGGGGTGGCTTCCCCGCGTCCGTCTCTGAGACGGGGTCCCCGGGGGTGGCTTCTCTGCGTCCGTCGCTGAGACAGGGTCCCCGGGGTGGCTTCTGAACCAGAGGTGGTTGCTTGCCGCCTCCTGGTTGGTTCGTCTATTGTCTCTCGCGCAATCAGAGTTTCTGATTGGCGTGTAGGCTTGCTAGAACCGTCCTTGTTAGTTCTAGAGGACATTTGATTGTCTGTTTGAGTTTTCTCATTCAAGGCGACTTGGTTCGAGATACTTGTCGCGTCTCTCTCGCCCAGTAAGTGTTTAGGGAGGTCGCCTTGTATGTTATTTGATAATATTTCACTTTTGAGAGAGAATTTCGCATTTTCTCTCTGGTGAAATATTTTGTTTGACGGAGTTATAACTCGACGTCTTATAAACATTTGTGTGCCATGTCTACCTCTTTTTGGTAGCCCTGAAAAGGGCTGTTGAAAAGAGGGGGTGGTTTTCACCACAACTGGCTTCCTTATAATTCCCAGGTTCAGTGTTTGAAGATGATAATAGACAATAGGCTTCATACAATTCATAATCATCAAGCCGAGTGGGAGGTTTAGTAGTTCTTCCTGAAGTTGTTTTCTTCATAGTATTCTCAACCACTCTCACTTTCATCTTATCCTGACCTTGGTTTTTTCTATCTTCCTCTCTCTCCTTACGTTTCATGCTTCTGTTTGTCTGTGTCGTAGAATCTTGTTTGGTATCACTTCCCCCGGCTTCATTATGATTTGTGTCTTCTTCCTTCGCCTCCATTCGTTCATCCTCCTCTGATTCGTCCTCGGATTGAGATTTCTCCTCCTCAGGTTCTTCATTCGCTGGATCTTCTTCACTAGACTTGTAATTATTCAAGTTGGTATCGTTACTCTTCGACTCCGAAAAATTTTTAAATTCCATTGTTAACTCATCAAATTTTACATCACGAGAGCGAATAACTTTCTTCTCGGAGGGTATGTACAAACGGTACCCACCGCCACAGTAACCCACCATTACTGCTTTTTGCGCCCTCGGCTCAATTTTATTTCTTCTCGGGAGAATGACATGCCAAGCTCGACAACCGAATCTTCGTAGTTTACTGATGTCACTTCGTGTATGCCACATTAGGGCAGGGGTTTGTCCTTTTCGCAATGCGCAAGTAGGTGATCTGTTCAACTCATAAGCCGAACATTTAGCTGCTTCACCCCATAAATTTTTAGGAATTTGAGAATCAATTATTTTGGTCCGGATCATATTTAAAATGGTCTGATTCATTCGTTCAACCTTCCCAGCCATTTGTGGGCTATAACTCATAGTATACTCGAGTTGAATTCCATTTTCGGATGCGAAATTTCTGAAGTTTGCTGATCTAAATTCACCACCATTATCGAATTTGACTCTCTTTACAAGAACCCCATGTTGAGTCCTGCAATTCTTGATAAATTTAATAATATTATGTTCGGCCTCGCTTTTGTTTTTTAATAAGTGGATCACCACAAAATGAGAAAAATCATCCATTATAATTTGAAAATAATTCTCACCCTCAATTGTAGTGGGCAAAATGGGACCACACAAGTCCGTGTGTATCAGCTGACCGATAGCGGTGGTTTTATTTTCATTTGTCTTGAAAGGTGGGCGCTTCAATTTTCCTTCAGCACAACATGAACATACATTTTTCGGCGGTTTTAATCCAAGTTGACGTAGGGATCCATAATTTAGATGGCCTAGCCTTCTGTGCCATATATCTCCGGAAATAGCGGCACAACATCGCATTTTACAACATTTCAAAATATATAGGTTTTGTTGTTTATTACACGTCAAAAGAAAATCATTTCCATGTATTTTCATACATTCGTTATCTACGATCAGCTTGTACCCCTTCTCAGTCAACTTTGACACGGATAGCAGATTGTGCCTGATTTCAGGAACTATAATAGCTTCTATAGAAATAGGGCGATTTTCATAATATGCAGTGAGTATACCCATTTTACTTGCTTGAAGAACCTGCCCATTCGCTATATGGATTGAAACATTGCGCTCCAGCTCTCGAACATCAACCATTTGTGGTTCCAAGTCGCTCATCACAAAATTATTCGAAGCTCCAGAATCAAGCACGAAGACAATTTCATCCATGTCAGTCTTTTTCTGAGTAAAATTTGCTGCATACCTATAGCACGATTGGTTGTTCTGCAACATTGGCATGATGATGATTTTGGTTGTAATTATGACTATTGTTGTGCTGACTATTGTTTTTACTATTATTATGGTACTGACCATTATTTTTAATGTTGTTGAAATATCCACGACTACCCTTTCCACGTCCGCGACGTCCACCACGACCATATCCACGACGCGGATTATTATCGGGTGCGTGATATGATACTATGAAACTCGTTTCTTTATCAGGTTCATTTTCACAATCACGAGTTTTTAATTTTATTTCGTGATCTAATAATCTCGCCTTCACGAAATCAATCTTTACATCCGCCACTGTTTCTAGAGCAGTCACAACTGAGTCATATTTAGACGGTAATGAGAGGAGTAGGTGACAAATTCGATCACTATCTTCAATTGATGAACCTAACTCTTTCAACTCACGGATGATCGAGTCGAATTTTAGAAAATGATCTTCGAGATTGTCGTCCACGCCCGATCTTAGGTTAAAAAGCTGCCTCCACAGGGTTAATTTCGCGAATGAACTTGTTTGTGCGAAAACTTCTTTCAAAGCCTGAAGTTGTTCTTTTGCCGACTTACAATCCTTCACTAAATCCAGGTGTTTGTCGGAAATTTCTTGAATTATGATGGATTGCGCCTTGACGTCCTGCAGCTTGTAGGCTTTCAAAGCCTTTCCACTTTCCACATCTATGGCGGGAGGTTCCGAATTTTCGTCAACTACTTCCGCGCATTGTTCCTTTTTCAGGGTTGCGATTATCCGGAATCGCCAATTATTAAAATTGGTCGCCGACAACAACAGAATATTTAGGGAGCCCGACATGTCGCGTGGTCCAGCAATAAGGTTAGGTGACGGTTCCGTTTTATCTTAAAACATCGATCACTCGCGAAAAAACTATGCGTAAACTGGGCCCATAACCTATTAAGAGAAGAACGGGCAAATTAAATAAAAAGGCACTGATTGCAGTAACACTTTAGAAATATATATTAATCTGATTTAAAAGAGAGAACAGAACGCTACGATATGAGGGGTTCGAGACTTCGAGAAAACTGCGAAGCGTCAGCCACAGGTTAGCCAATTGCTCAAAGATGACAAAATACTGACAAGCTTCATTTCGCTTATATCCTTAACAAATAGTAATAAATCGTGATGTTTTAACTATTCAACTCAGATTTTTGAGATCATTTTTAAAATTCGATTATAAATTCGGTCTAGGTTATAAAAATATGTCGGGAGCTTCAAATTTCATACTGGAAGTTTTGTTATTTGAATTTGCTGTCGGTGGAGGGAGTTAATTGGGGGGGGGGGGGGGGGGGGTTCGAGAAGTCAAGATATATTTGTTTTTTCTCTTATTTTAACTCACCAAATATATATAAAATCCATTCATAGGGACGTCCGTGTAATTCATGCATTACTTACCAATATGATTTCATGTAGTTTTGCGTAGTGGAGATATTGTAATTTTCATACCGTACTTATAATAGTTAGGGCATAAGTTAGTTAGGTATTTTAAAGTGAAAGATCCTTCCATTATTCAAAAGCAGTTATCTCAGAACCATTCTTCCAAAGTAACAGAAGAATCGCTCTGCATTTCAATATTGAGACAATATCTTGTATATAAGACACAGTTTTACAAATACCATGGGTTCACCTGGATGGGGCAAGGAGTATGATCAGAGGAGCTGAACAATTGAATAAGTAAATGAATAACTACATCATGGCACTTTCTATGTTATTATATTATTTTCATTTTACATACAATTTCATACAATTCTGTCAATACAATACAATATACAATACTACAATACAACGTCAATACAAAAAACAATTTCACACAAATCTCTCAATTTCTTGTTTAAAGGAAATCTGTAAAAAAAACAAAACAAAGTTTAGATTAATTTGAAACTTTGTAGCTCATGCATATTGATAAGTTAGTAAAAAGAAAATAATTACCAACTACAATAGGTACTGCGTTACCACATCAAGAGGCCTACAACAGACCAAAATAATCTTTAGGAAATCGTGAAAATCTATACTTACTTGTGAAATGAGAGTGTGCAGTCTTCAGTTTTGCGATTTATGCAGTTAAATGCCGCACACACTTTAACCATTGTGCATTATCAAAGAAATTTCATGAGTAGATAAACTATAATAATACAATCTTCATTGCACATAAATAAACGATGTTGCTCCCAATATGGCCGACTATAGATCGTTCAATTTGCAACGCGACACTAGCGCTACGAGTGGGTCTAGTTTACTATTACAATGTCTTTGGTAGATACCTACCTAATGAATAATACGTTCAGTGCGTCAAACTCCTCCAGTTGTTTTCACACGAATACAAAGGTTATACGAACTAATTATTATCATGGACGTCCCTATAACAAATGAAAATAAAACCCCACCTAACACTTTGATAAAGTATATTTTGATAAAAGTGGAAGAATCAGTAAGTACGAAAATTCGAGAGACGGTTCGGTAAGCGGGTTCGTACGCGCGCGCGGATGAGATCAGTTGCTGGGCGTCGCCAAGGCACGCGCCCCTCAAATACACTCGTCTTCCTGGAACCACGTTTTTCGCTCCCAATTCTCACATGCGGCCACTAATTTTCAGAATCAAAATTTCATGTCTATGCCATCATACACTTGAATTGTTTCCAAACACGGGATATTAGCGATTTGTTTAATTAAAAAAATTAAATTAGCAATTGAAAGTATAAGTCAAAATTTCAACAACAAAAATTTTTTTTTGAAACTTTGTTATGTTCGCTCGATAGCCTAGGATGAGACAAACTCAAATATATATTTAGATTTTAAAATTGATTGACTGGTGTGGAGATAATCAAGATAATCTATTTGTATCTTCCCTCTCTCTCACACAACTGTCGTCCCCTTTAGCCTTAATGCTGTGCCTACAATCCCGCAATGACCTTTTCAAACAAACTACTGCACAAATTCTTAATAAATAAATTAATAATAATATAATGTCTGAAAATTTCAACTCCTATGTTACTGCGATGTAAATAAAACTTACCCCTCTACATTCAACAATAAATCATTTCTATCTAGGTGAGGACCCCACCGTCGTTTATCCGATGCCAATTCATTACTTTTATCGTGTTTCAATTTTACGCACTTGTAAAGCCTACAGCCAACTCGATCGTTGTAGACCTGTTCAGGTTTCAACTTTATTTTTCCATATACGACGCATTCGGTTCCTGAAAAATAGGTCATTGAACATAAACATCCTCTGGTGCGAAGCGAAGTTAGCCCTTTGATGTTTCATGGTTTCTCATATTAGAGAGTTCCTAAAGCGACAGGGAGATAGAGATTAGGCGCCTTTTCGTGAACGGTAAACAGTAGTAAGTACGCATGTGCGAGATGAGGCACCTCATATCCAATAAGACAGGTTTAATCCACCTATACATAAGACGCTTTATCCCGAACCTTCCTACCTCATCTCTTCCACCCTTTCGCAAAGTAGGTGCCCTTACACACCGATAACAGTGATATTCATTTTTTGTCGGTATTCATGATTCATGAAAATTATATTCATTTGAAGATAAGTAGCGACACTTTAAGATAGAAGACTAATTCGACCTTCTTGACTTCATCAGGTTAGCATCTGTTGTGGCTTGCCCAATATGATAAAATACCCAAGCACCTTATCCCAATTGACTTATTGTTTAAGAACTCAGTATTAGCGTGGAACACACTTTTACCGGGACTTGGAAGTGAAGAATGTCACAAAATATTGTCATGAAAAAACTAGAGACTAAAGTGGCAGCGGATTTAAGTTCTTTGCTATTCAACTTATGAAGCTGAAATTCGGATGGAGGCCCATTGGGGCTGATCGTGAACGTTCAATATGTATGGTTTCCCTTCCACAATTGTAATGATGATTTTTTGGGTTTTAGAAACCGGGGATAGAACCCCAAGCTTGAACTCCATTTTGCAGTAGGGAGTGTACAAGTCCGTAGTACACAGATAACAAACGTACTTTTAGAAACATAATTTCCAAGTCTAGAAAAGACATGCATTAGCTTCCTCACTAATCGTGTTAACAGCAAGATGTGAATATCACATTTCAAACTGTAATCGATGTGAATAACATCAATATTGGCAAGTTGAAATTCCACTTCTTGATATTTATCCACAGATGTTTTCTCACAACATGTTCTGGATTACATACATTATTTTGTTCAGGAGTATCTCACCCTCCAGCGGTGCCGAACGGTGGCGCTCTCCTCATCGCGGCCGTGAATCATTTCAGAGCACTCTAACGGCCTCTTTCAAAAGCATTCCCTACTGAGTAGTGAAGTACCGTGATTGTTCATTAAATAGTAAGGTCAGGCATCGTGTAGTGGTTAACACAACTGTAGTGGATTTATTCGGGTGCTTGAAACCAGGTTCACCATTTGAGGTGGATTCATATAGGTCCTACTTGGTATAGGTACCCCTAGAAGGGTGTCTTTAGTGTAGTTGTGGTCCTGAATAGGACTGTAGTTATATGGGATTTCCCTAGGTTCAGAGAGTGTCATCCCGTGCGGCCGGTAGGCCGGGTTTTTCCCGTCGAAAGTGTTATTTTTGATAAGCGTGGTGTATGAATAATATTTATAAAGACGATTTCGACTAGACAAATATATTGACTGACTGAAGACGACATAATAATTTTTACAACGACGTCACAACCTGGCAGGAGTGTCTCACTGCCTTCATTATATTTATAGATAATTAGTTCGTAATTTAGTTTGCATTTAATATATTAAATTAGTATCGACAGTTTCATAATTGAATAATATTTATTATTATAAATAATATGAAATATTATAACATGCTCTTTTTTTTACATTCAATAATTATTAGACATTATTTTCCGTTGGTAATTCATTAATTGAATTCAAAGACATTAGTAGGAGAAATACATACAATAAGTTCATTATTTCATTAACGATATTAGTGGTGTATTAAGTTAGAATTAGAATTAGAATAAACATAGTGAAAGAACCAATCAATATTTCAAAATGTCAATCGGGTAGGAGGCTTAATTAGTCTACCACTTCTCGTTGTATTGTCTTTATTTTGCAGAGACGTTGTTCCTGCATTATCGTTATCAAAAAGTGATTTTTTTGCAACATAATTAGGAGAAAGAGTAATGGATGATTCGAGACTAGTCTGTTTTGCAGAATCCTTTTTTGCTTATTCATGAATTGGTTTCGGATCTGGATTTCTCTGAATTCCGTTATTTATCAAAATCGGCATAGGTTTTTCGAGTAGAAATTTTCTATTTGTAGTATAGCTACTACCCTCTTTATTTTCAATTACGTATGTCCGCGGACCTGAAAATTGGATAATTTTCGCGGGTTCCCAATGGTGCTTTGGGGTTTTTTTGAAAAAAATTCGTTGTCCAATCTGTAAATTTGAAAGAGGACGAGGTTTTCTGTCAAAATAGCTTTTAAATTTGTTTTGCCTTAATGCCATGGATTTTTTGTGTTGGTTAAAATTTACAATTTTGGGAATTAGCAGCTTCGGCGATATTGGTATTGTACATCTTAAGCGACGCGACATCAAAAGTTTTGCTGGGGAGTCAATATCATGTTTAGGAGTATTAGCATAGTGGAGAAGAGCAAGGTGGGGATCACTCCCGGAGTCTTCACATTTACGGAGTATGTTTTTACATATCTTCACTCCACTTTCAGATTGTCCATTACTTCTAGGATGGTAGGGGCTAGATTTCATATGAGAAATACACCAATCTTTTGAGAAATCAGCAAATGCTTTTGAATCCCAAGGTGGACCTGTGTCTGTAACCATTGTCTCGGGAATTCCATGACGAATAAATATACATTTTAAATGATTAATTACTGTTACAGCATTGGATGACGAGATGTTTATTAACTCTATAAACTTGGAAAAGTATTCCATCACTACTAGGTATTTTCTATTGTCGAAATAAAAAAAATCTGCTCCTACTTTTTGCCAAGGTAACTTTGGATACTGATGAGGCATTAGTGGCTCATCTCGCTGGTGAGGACTAAACTTAATACATGCGGTACAGCTTTCTATGAAATTTTTAATTTCTGATTACATGTTTGGCCAAAATAGAACACCTCTAACAAGAGCTTTACAACGTTCCACGCCCATGTGACTTGTGTGGATTTTTTATAATAAACCTTTTCTAAGACTAGCTGGTACTACAATACTTGTGTTTTTATAGAGTATACCCTTATTAATATATAAATCCGCTTGGTATGACCAATAAGGCTTTGCTAAATTGTTCACCAAATTTTTGTTCGCAGGCCAACCTTTTTGACAGTATTCTTTAATAATTAATGACGTTTCATCAATTGCAGTGACTTTTCGAATGTCGTTTAATGTTTCATTAGAAACAGGGGTTGATTCAGTGACCAAATTTACGTGAACTGTGATTTGTTCATCCAGTAAATCGTCTGTGTCTGGGAGAGCTGCGCGCGACAATGCGTCGGCTACATGCAAAAATCTTCCAGGTTTATATACCATGTGCAAATCATATGGTTGCAATTGCAAAAACATACGTTGTAATCTTGGGGGAACGATACCTAGTGGCTTTTTGATTAAAGTTACTAGTGGTGAATGATCGGTTTCTATGGTTATTTTTTGTCCATATATGTATTGCCTAAAACGAGTACATGCAAAAACTGCAGCGTACAGCTCTTTTTCTATCTGTGCGTAATTTTTTTGACAGTCGTTCAATGTTTTTGATGCGTAAGCAACTGGTTTGTTGTCTTGAAGTAGACAAGCTCCTACGGCTGACTGACTTGAATCGACTGATAACACTATTTGTTCATTTACATCGAAATGAGACAAAACGGGTGTGGTTGTAATTATTTTTTTTAGTTGTTCAAACGCATTTTGATGTTCAATTTCCCATTCCCACTGACTGTTCTTTTTTATCAAATTTCTAAAGAGAGCGGTTTTTTCTCCCACATTTGGAATGAAACTTCCTAGATAATTGATTATGCCTAGAAATCTTTGCATTTCTGTTTTATTTTTAGGAGCAGCCATTTCACTGATAGCTCTTACGCGATTGTTATCGGGACGTACTCCGTCTGCTGAGAAAACATGACCTAGATAATTAATTGACTTCATGCTGAACTTGCACTTCGATTTATTAAGTTTTACATTAAATTGACGAGCCCTTTCTAAGACAGTCCTTAGACGTTCGTTATGTAACTGCTGGTTTTCAGCAAATACTAACAAGTCATCGAGAAATACACATACGCCAGTTATATCCCCGAAAATTTCCATTATTTTTTCATGGAATATTTCTAAAGCTACTGAGATTCCAAATGGAAGTCTCAAAAATTTTCGTCGACCCCATGGTGTATTGAAAACTAAATAATCAGAGCTAGCATTATCGACTGGCACAATCCAAAATCCCGAATTGGCATCCAATGTTGAAAATGTTGTTGCACCATTTAATTTTGACCTAATATATTCTAATGTTGGAAGTTGGTAGTGCGATCTTTTTAAAGCCTCATTCAAATTACGCGGATCTAGACAAATGCGTAAATTACCCGATTTTTTTTCTGCTACAACCATGGAACTAACCCAATCACTTGGTTTTTCCACTTTGGCTATTACACCGTCGGCTTCCATACGTTCTAGTTCAGCTTTTACTTTTGGGTAAAGTTTAAATGGTAATTTTCTAGGAGGGTCAACTATAGGTTTCACGTCCGGTTTTATAGTGAGTGAACACGGTTTTGACAAACAACCCAAACCTTCAAAACAATCATTGAAGTCATTAACAATCTTGAACACGCTCAATCAAATTTAATTGTGAACATGTTTTGAGACTTAATAATGTAGAACAGTTGCCATCTACTATATTGAAAGTTATACGACTTGGCTTGTTACCTACCAAACAATCTAACTCAAAATAACCAATGCTTGGTATCCGATAACCGCCATAAGTAGTTATCATGGAATAAAACGGTTTCAAAATTCGCTTACCTAAATTCAAAATTTCAAATACTTTCTTGCTCATACAATTCAACTGTGCACCTGAATCGAGCTGACATTTGATCAGCGATTTGATCGGTATTTTTTCCGATTTTAACATCGACATACCAAACATCGTCTTCGTCTGACGTATTGACTTGACAAACAAAATACTCATTATCATTACGTAAATCATACCTTTCAGATCCGGTTTCGACAGAATTTACTGCTTTAGACTTACACATTCTCTGATAGTGGTTTAACATACCGCACTTCGAGCACTTTTGGCCAATAGCAGGGCACTTGAAACGATGAATTTGACCGCACCGACTGCACATCGTGTTATTCCGATCACCATTTCGCGGCATACTGCTGCTTCTTGATAGCGTTCTCGACGGACTGCGTTGACGAGTTGAGTTATGAGCGCGTTTATTCTGTTTCCCACGGGACCTTGATCGCCATCTACCATCATCTTTTCTAGTATCGGATGAATTCGGATAAGAAGCTCCTGATACTTTATTGACATTTTGACCTTCATTTGGTCTCTCTGTCTCAGCTACCTGTATTCTAGATAATTCAAGGCTACGGCAAATTTTAACAGCCTCATCAAGAGTAAGATCATCTTCTTGGAGAAGTCGCTCCTTCATTTTATGATTTTCTTTCGATAGGCCAAGAATCAGAATATCCTTTACTAGGGAGTCACGTAGAGTACCTAGTTCACAGGTTAAAGACAAGTTTTTTAAGGATGTGACGAATTCATCAATTGATTCTCCCTGTTTTTGATTGCGGGTGAAAAGGTTATGCCTTTCGACTGTGACATTTTTCTTGGGATTGAAGTGGTCATTAAATTTTCTTTCCAAATCCTTATAAGTCACTTTATCCACATCAACATTAAATGATTCAAAAACATTCATGCCTTGAGACCCAAATAAGCGACAAAAGTAATGCTACTTTTCGTCTGTCCGATTCTCCTTCAAGCCCGGCGGCAACAAGGTATAGGCGGTACTGCTTGATCCAATTTTTCCACCTCACCGATAAATTTGTGGAATTGCATCCATCTATTTCCAGCGGAGCAATGTTAGGGCGAATATTGACAGACATATTCTCTTTATATGTTTGAGTAGCTGCACTCACTTTAGTTTTAGACGACGCTGTTGGGAGCTGGTTATTGGATTGACCGTTTTCATCAATTAAGTCATCAATGGCGGAATCGCGACTTTCACGCACTCGCGGGTTAGGTGCTGACATTCACCGGTATATTCTCCGTTGACGGAACTTTCTCGGCGAATTTACACGAAAACGGACGGCATGAATATTTAATTAACACACTGACACCATGTTATTTTGATAAGCGTGGTATATGAATAATATATATAAAGACGAACTCGATTAGACTCATTTATTAACTGACTGACGACGACATGATACTTTTTACAACGACGTCACAACCTGGCAGGAGTGAATCACTGCCTTCATTATGTTTATAGATAATTAGTTCGTAATTTAGTTAGCATTTAATATATAAATTTAGGATCGACAGTTTGATAATTGAAATAATATTTATTATAATAAATAATATGAAATATTATAACAGAAAGGAGCGTTGGGAAGGTGCTGAAAAGTACCGTGGTGTGTGAGTGTATCCCTGTTCTCAGAGGGATGAATCTCAGAAGGCTATATAAGCCGATTTCTCTTCGTAGAGAGTGGAGATCGGTTAATCTGGGAAAGTACCTTGGACATACTGATTATCTCGAAGGTTTGAGATGTATGTCTCGGAGGGCCGATAGGCCGAATCGTGTCCACCAAAGGTAGAGGCCTGTAAGTCCGGAAAAGGACCCTTTTTTTCACTGAAAGTAGAGGCCTGGAGGTCCTGAAAAGGACTCTTATCGTAGGTAAAGTCTCTTGAATAGGAGAGGGATGTTTCATCGGGCCAAAAGGCCGGGTAGGATGCCCCGAGCGGGGAGGTCAGCAGATCCTAGTCGCGTTGGGGGTTCTCATCCTTATGAGTGTGGCAAATGCCCGTGTTATGTGGGCGCAACATGTGTGTCTCTTGGCTTTGTAGTTCCCCTTGAACTAGGAAGGGTTGTGTCCGGTCATGTGGAGCTGAGTTGGCGTGTGAGATGCCAGGAGACGCTTTGGCGGGAAAGCCGAGCTTTTCTTCTATTATGGCTGAATCGCAAGGGGGTTCGAGCCGCCGGACGCTGTTCTCATCGAAGATGATCTGTTATCTTCTGGCTGTCCTGTGACCGCCCGAGAGGGTGAAAACTAGGCATTCTCACTATTCCCGGGGGAGGTTGATTTCGACTTAGCGTGTAAGTGACTAAGCCCTTAAAAGGACTGTACGTGGGGACAACCGGTCACGGAGGTGAGACCTCCTGTGAACGCGGGTCCGCCTGGAGTCTACCGGCTAGAAATGAAGTGAAGCTCCCTTACTAGCATGGGTCTGCCAATGTTTGGTACGACAAGGCACGTAGGCCCTCTTGAGTGTTGTCCCACCGGTTGGTTACAAGGCACAAGTCCTCGAACCAGGGGGCAGGGCATACAGGTCCAAACCGGCGTAGCAAAATCTGGTACCGCCTCGGGCCCCGGCTTTAGACGGGGACTGAATACGGAGGCTGACAGAAGGCCGAGCCTCGACCCATTCGACGTTCTGGAAGGTCTGGAAGTTCTTGAAGACGACGATGGTCCTTCTTCTTTGAGAGCCAGTGGAGTAGAATCGCAGCCTGTTCTCTTGTCCTTCTTCCTTGGAGCCAGTGGAGTAGAATCGATGCTGGTTCTTTGGAGGAGTTCTTCTTAGAGATAGGGATTGACTATTTGATGTTATGTATTTTTGAGAGGCGAGCATCCAGACGACCAAACTAAATTCTGAAATTTTACTATGGGATTGACTATACACACCTCTCTGATCTATTTTACCAACTAATATATTTATGTTTTACTTTAATAATTTAGAGGAGAGACAAGTTGTTTTTGGCGATTTGACAGTGGAGAACAAGAGAGACGCGTGCTTTGATAACTAGACAGCCAAGATGAACAAGAATTATGATAACAGAGTGGTAAGAAGAGAACTGGGAAGTAATTCACCCCTGCGGTACGCGGAGTGCGCCACCGTCTGGCACCGCTCGAGGGGGAGACGCTCCTATTTCTGTTCTTGATTGATGAACCTAAATGTTCTTATTTTAATATGATTACAAAACACATTAATTTTTAGGAAATGAGCTCCAGATTCGATTGATATCCGCTAGGCTCTGCTAGGTACAAACTAAGTGAACTTTTATGTGTTGTGAATTTGTTTTTATGTAAAGAGCAGGTGTAGTTTTTTTGAGATGTCAACTTCATCATCGATTTGCATAGACCGATTCGGCACAAAAAATTACGACTCATGGGCAGTTCACGTAGAGGCACTGATGTTGCTACCTCTCCTTTGAGAGGAGAAAAAAATCATTGAACTCAGTTTGCAAAATCAACAAATTAAAGGCCAACAAAATGTTCCGAAGGTTACAAATATTCTATTTGACCTCTTCAAGAGAACTGCATTTCCTCGTTTCTATATGGTCGAGATCAAGGGGGATGATTTTAAAACATTCAGCCTCCTGAAAATCGGAAATGCGTTGGTACGCCTGATAGGCAAACCAATAGAAATGAAGATCATTTCCGACTCTAAGGTTCATGTTAAAGTGGCCTCTGAGAAACAAGAAAAGGAACTGGTCAAGTTGGTTAAGCAAGGGGAGACTGAAGTCGCAGTCACCATTAACCAGAAAATGAACACCTCACAGCGCACGATCCGTTACCGATATCTTAGATCGTGCTCTGCTGAGAAGATCCTTGAGAGTCTCAAGGAAGACTCGGGGATTGAGGTCATTCCTCTGCAACGAGGGAGGCTCATAAAAGGGTCATCTGTCACTTATTTGCAGTCCTTTGCGCTCCAAACTCCCCCTAAGACTGTTTCCCCGGGTCCTATGCTATGTGACCTGCAAGTACGGCCCTATATCCCCCCACCCACGCGGTGCTATAAATGTCTCAAATTCGGGCATACTAGCCGAAAATGTAAGGCCGAGCATACAATGTGTGGCTGTGGTCTTTCAAGACACAATAAGGCTGAAACACCATGCTCAAAGCCGCAAAAGTGTGCCAACTGTAATGACCAGCATGGAGCACTCTCTAAGAAGTGCCCAATCTTCAAAAAAGAAGTTGCCATCCAATCCCCGATGGCAACTGAAAAAGTCCCTTATCTTGTGGCCCGTAGAATGTGCCAAGAAAGAACCAATGATTCTACTCCCAAGAAAGAATCATATGCCTCCAAGCTAAAACAATCCGTTGAGCGGACACCGGCTCAAGACGCCAGTCATCAGGTCTAGCCCACTCTCCCCTTCCCCACCACCATCATTATCCCCAACGAAAATCTCTCCTCCCACCAACCCCCCTCTTGAAGCCAACCTCCAAATCCCAAGAATCAACAAAGGAGGATGGCTCTAGCCAAAATTTGAAGGGCCAATCCAAGATCCCTCAACAGAAATTACAGAGGAGGCGAAATGTGTAATCGACCTCCTCCTTCCCCAACTCCTCTGGCTCTGAAATGGAGCTCGAACAAGATCCAGTCAGTGGCGGCTGGACCCAGGTTTGAAAGATCTATCGGGGTCTGCATCACCACCCTCTCAGGCCACCACTACGAAAAAGAAGGGCTGGCCAAAGAGCAAGCCCAGAAAGCAGCATTGACAGCATTATTCATCTCTCGCAATATATTATAGACACATTATTATGACCACACAATCAAATAACACCATCCCCGAGTGCTTCCTTCAATGGAATGCCAATGGTATTAATGGACGACGTGACGAGCTGCGATCCATGCAGGATTATTGACGCCATTGGCAGTAGCATTACAAGAAACGCATCTAAAACCCTTTGATGGGTTCAGTGTGCGTGGCTACTCCATTTTCAGAAAGGACCTGATGCCCCAGCCCGGCGGTAGGGCATATGGGGTGTTGTAACTTCACTACCTATGTTGATATATTGGCATTCGCCAATAACTACTTCAACATCAAACCCTCCATGTGTTCAATTATCTGTTCTGGTTTCATTATTATTAAAATACAGGAAGTCTTGTAGAGTTACACAAGTTCTAGTTTTCTTTCCTTTTAATATTAGATATATTTTACTGTGTCAGTAATGTAAAACATCTGTCGGTTCTTTAAATCTTGTAAAGTTATAGTCGCGATTTTTCCTTCGTAATGGCCCAAGCTTTCGTCAAGTTACCCCCTAATTTGGATTTGGAAAGCCTCAACATTGCCGCTGAATGGAAGTTCTGGAAGCAGACGTTCACCGACTATCTGGTAACAACCGAACAGGAAGAGAAGGATGATAAGGTAAAACTTTCATTGCTTAGAAATATAATGGGGCCTGTTGCTGCCCGCATAGTTTCAACTCTACCAATTTCTGATGAAGATTCTAAAGTTTACGCTTCTGTCATCAGTGCAATTGATGATTTTGCAAATCCTCGCACTAATGTTGTGTTTGAACGGTTTATGTTTAATTCCCGACGCCAAGCAGAGGGTGAACCGTTTGATCATTTTCTCACGGAATGTAGGCAACTGTTGTCCTCATGCGACTATGAAAACGTTTCAACTGAATCTCTCATTAATCAAATATTGAGAGATAAAATAGTCAATGGCATTAGGGAAAAGAATGTACAAGAAGCCCTATTACGTCAAGATAGTTTAACACTGACCATTAAATTTTGTCGAGCGAGTGAACAAAGTAGGTTTCAGGTAGAGAAAATTAACCCACCTCCAAATGAAGTTTCAGCAATTCGTCGAAATAAAACAAATAAATTTAAAAACTCCAGGAAAAATATGGACAAATTTGATTGTGGTAGGTGCCAAACTTCACATGGGCCTCGGGAATGTCCCGCATTTGGTAAACCTTGCAAAAAATGTGGTATCAAAAACCATTTAGCAGTAAGTTGCAGAGTCGGCAGAAAGATTAAATCGGTAGATTTCAAATCTGAAGAATCTTCCAGTCCCTCAGATGATGACTCAACTATTTCCTGTTTTTCGTTAAAATCTCTTGAACCTAACCCCAACCCCTTTACATACAAAATCAGAAATGTTAAAGGGGATAGTTCCGAATGGGTAGAAAATATTTATATCGAAGATTTTAAAATTAAATGTAAGTTGGATACTGGTGCTGAGGTAAGTGTTATGCCTTTAAAGATTTTCAAACAAATCAAGAAAAATAGCCATATTAAACCTTTTCAGACAAATGTTAAATTAGAAGGATTCGATGGCTCAACTACTCAACCAATAGGTAGAGTGAATCTCAAATGTGAATATAATGGATTACAAACTTACGAAGATTTCATGATAATTGATGCTAAAACTATGTTACTTGGACTTCCTGGGTGTTTATCATTGAATTTAGTTAAACGAGTTCACAAGCTCAATCTTCAAAACGTCCACTCTGCGAAAGATCAATTCATTAAAGAACATATTGAGGTATTTTCAGGTACTGGCAAATTTCCAGATGCGTGTACCATCACCATTAGGGAACAATTTCCTCACATATGCCACCCACCTTCCCGCATTCCTAACAGCTTGTTTGAACCGTTGAGAGCTGAACTCGATCGACTTGTGAAGAGAGATGCGATAGTTAAAGTAGAAGATCTGTCACCATTATCTTGCATTAATAAAATCGTTTTAGTTGAGAAGTCTAACGGGAAAATTCGTTTGTGCCTCGATCCGTCTGATTTGAATAAAATAATTGTGCGAAAACCTAAAACTATGCTAACTTTGGAAGAAATAGCTTCAAAATTACGAGGAAAACATTTTTTTTCTGTGTGTGATTTGTCCGAAGGCTTCCACCATATTCCTCTAACGGACGACTCTTCTTGGAGGTGCTGTTTTGCAACTCCATTTGAAATTTATCGTTACCTTGTTTTACCTTTCGGAGTAGCCAATGCTCCTGAAGAGTTTCAGTATGCCGTGGAAAAATATTTTGGGGATTTGGATAACGTTATAATCTGGTTTGACGACATCCTTGTTATGGGCGAAACTGAAGCTATCCATGATTTTGCCATGAGTAAAGTTGTCCAAAGAGCTAAACAAATCGGTGCTGTTTTCAACAAAGATAAATTTCAGTATCGATTAAAAGAAGTTCGTTATGTTGGCCAAATTTTTAATCATGAAGGTATGCGAATGGATCCAAGTAGAATTGAGGCATTGGCTAACCTTGAACCTCCATCGGATAAAGAATCCCTCCAAAGAATTATTGGATCTTTCAATTATGTGAGAAAATATGTGCCCGAAATGGCTGAAATAATGTCACCTTTGAGTAGTTTACTCAAAAAGGATGTGCAATGGATCTGGACACCATTACACGACGAATATTTTTCAAATCTAAAAAAGGCTGTATCTAAAGCCCCTGCGTTAGTTCCATACGACCCAACCAAAAAAATCATTTTACAGTGCGATGCCAGCAAAAATGGGATTGGCAGCTGTCTTTTCCAACAGCATGACGGTAATTTTAAATTAGTTGCTTGTGTTTCAAGAACAATGAATGCAACTGAATTGAATTACAGCCAGAGTGAAAAAGAGTTGCTTTCGATTTATTTTGGATGTACCAAATTTCATAAATACATCTATGGTCAAATAGTTGAAATTCATACTGACCATAAGCCGCTCACGACGATCATGGATAAGCACATAAGCAAAATAGGTTCCATCCGCCTTCGTAGATTCCGGTTGAAATTGCTTCTGTACAAATTCAAGTTAATTTATGTGCCAGGAAAACATCTGCAATTTCCCGACATGCTATCCCGGAACGCACTAAAAACAACTGAATGTGACCCAGAAATGTTGGAAATGGTGCACTCTATTTCAAAACACTTACCACTATCAGATGATCAGAAAAATAAACTTCGTAAAGGGACAGCGGATGATGATAATTTAAAAAGGCTTACCAATTAGTGTCTGCAAGGTTGGCCTAAAACCTCATCGTTGTCTGAAGAAATGAAACAATATTTCAAGTTGAGAGAAAATTTATATTTAGAATCTGGTCTTATTTTTTACGGCAGTAAAATAGTAGTCCCATCATGCCTCCGAAGATCAATAACTCAAATGATCCACAAAGGACATCCAGGAATAAGTAAATCTTTAGAGAAAGCTCGAGAACTATTTTACTGGCCAAGGATGACCAAGGACATAACAGACTGCGTTAAATCTTGCAGAACATGTGAGAAATTTCAAGCCCATGACTCGCAAGAACCTCTAATTTCCCACAAAGTCCCCGAGCTGAGATACCAAAAAGTTGGTTGCGACATTCTTGAATTTCAATCAAAATCGTTTCTTGTTGTGATTGACTACCTATCTCATTGGATTGAGCTGCTTCCATTGAAACAGAAGGATTCCAACTCTGTGATCAATGGTCTGCAAGAGATTTTCACTCGGTTCGGATATCCAGTTGAGTTGTTTTCGGACAACGTCCCTTTTTCGTCACATGCATGCAAGACCTATTACACTTCAAAAGGAATTCACTTCATCTATAGTACTCCGCATTACCCACGAAGTAATGGTATGGCTGAGAAAGCAGTGGGAACATCAAAGAAAATACTGAAGAAGAGTGCCGAAGATGGTCAAGATTATCGTGATTATCTAATGGAATACAACAACACTCCGCTCTCTGGATTGCATTGCTCACCTTCGCAAATTTTGAATAGTCGGAGAATTCGAACAGAGTTGCCAGTCAGTTCTGAATCACTGCAACCTGAGATTCAAAAGCATATTGTACTTCAACTCCGTCTGAAACAAAACTTAACCAAGCTCCAGCATGACAAACATGCTCGTAAAAAAGAGAAAGTATATAAAAAAGGAGATAAAGTTGTCTTCAGAACTAAACATGACTCGACTTGGCAAAAAGCAACAGTTTTGAAGAAATGTGAAGAACCAAGAGCTTATTTGATACAAAGGGAAGGCGACACTCAACCATTGAGAAGAAACTCATCCCAAATGAAGGAATCACTAACTGCAGTGCCTAGGAGCTCTAGGCCTGAAATCCTGCTTCTTCCAAACGACTATTCCTTAGATGACCAATCGACTACCCTACCATCTAATCCAATCCCTCCTACGGGACCAACTCCTCGGTCAGAAGTTGACCAAGATGGAGTGAGAAGAAGTCGTTACGGTCGTGTCATAAAACCCCCACAAAGACTAAATTTGTAAAGATTTTATTTTCATTGATATCCATTGTTTGAGGGGGAGGTGTTGTAACTTCACTACCTATGTTGATATATTGGCATTCGCCAATAACTACTTCAACATCAAACCCTCCATGTGTTCTATTATCTGTTCTGGTTTCATTATTATTAAAATACAGGAAGTCTTGTAGAGTTACACAAGTTCTAGTTTTCTTTTCTTTTAATATTAGATATATTTTACTGTGTCAGTAATGTAAAACATGGGGGCGTCATGATAATGATAGGAAATAATGTGTGAGTGGAGGAGGTGCCATTCAGGTAACGGTGATTTTTATGTTGATGTTGAAAATAAGATATTAGATGTCCTCAATGAGAATCCAGTTGCTGTATCAAGCAGTTCTGCTGAAGCAGCAAATAGCGGGGCATCAATTAGTTAGGGATCCTCATTTGATGCATGGTCATTAGAAAGAGTGAAACTGGGGAAACTGCTACCTCTTTTCATTGAAGGAGATTTTTACCAACAAATACAGGATTCCAGCCAATACAGAGTTGGCGTACGGAGTTAAAAAATTGTGGTGGTCTCTTTTTACTTGGGGAATCGATGCTGCTATCCAGAACGCAAGGGTTCTGAACAAAACAACCTCAAACATGTCGCAGCAACAGTTCAGAAGAGAAATAGCCCAGACGTATCTAATTCGTTATGCTGTATTACGACAGCATCCTGGACCCTCAGGGAAATTCATTTCGTCTTCGAAAGTTCTTGAGGCAATACGTTTTGACCATCAAGACCACTATGTCATGAGCACCCACGCAAGAAGACGTTGTTCAGCTACTAACTGCAAGTCAAGAACGCAAACAATATGCAGCAAATGTGACGTGGGATTGTACATTGACTGCTTCATATCATTATTTCATACACAGTTTTTTGAATTACGATTGTGTTTTTTGGTTATCTATGTTTCATTATGAATATACTGTCTTTCAATAAAAAAGGTTTTAAAATTAAAAAAAGAGGACACTTTTTTATTTGCTAGAAGCCTTTCTCACGAGGTTCAGCTTTTCGCTTTACTTCGGGTCGCGATCTGTCCACCGGAGTACCGTTTGGGCACACCCAATTTAACTATGTTCGGGGACAAATAGAATTTTTCCAATATTTTTTCATGAAAGTAGAATGGCCATTAAGAGCAATAATTCAAAGTTTCACAAAAAAAAAAAAAAAAAAAAAAAAAAACGGGCAAATAAAAGGTACGGTCACTAATGGGTTAAAACGTCTAATGCTCCACAAAATGCAGACTGGAGATAACTTTATGGACCATGTTGCTGAATTCTTTGATACCGTGGATACATTTTTAGATATGGATAATAAAATAAACGAGGACTTGTTGTAACGGCGCCTTCCGTCGCTTAACAGAGTTGCCCGCACCACTAACGGTGCGTTCGGTGGTTCGGTGACCAGTAACGTATCCTTAACGTCACCCTAACGTACCCAAGAGTACGTGACCTTGAGGGGTTAGCAACGTCGTACGTTAGAATGGCTCATTTAACATCACCCGTTTGGGGAGCTAAAGGCACACGTCACCAGCCTAACTTTCCCGTAAATGTAACCCTACTGCTCACCTCCAAATCACTTGAATACTGCTGAAGTAAATATAATAGTTTTTCTTTTCAAATGCCTGACTACCAACTAACAGAATGTGCCATCTGAAGTCCGCCTCCGCTGTTATTAGCCTTTTTATCAGCCTTCAACTCAATCGAAAAGTTCCGTTCTTTTGTGCTCAGGCTCTATTTGGTCGACTAGAGTCTTGTTTTTATTATTATTTCACATATTTTAAATGAGAAATCTGAGTTTCAAGACACTACTTCTTTTCAGTATTGTTCTTAGTTTGCCTGATCCTTCAGCTGTTTTCTCGTGAACATTGCGTGAACTGCTGCCTCCACTGATGATTTTGTCAGGTAAAATCCTGTTTCATTGTCATAGAGATAAATACTTTTTCATACTTGTTGATAATTTGCCCAACGGAAAACCCAAAAACATGAAGTTCGTAACGACTAATGACCTATAAGTGCAACTAAACCGCGGTGTTCCACACTTGAGGCTTATTATCCATCCCCTGTTTACGAATTGAAAACTAAAAATGAGAAATTAGCCCGTATTTGTATTGAAACTAACATGAAATTCGAATTTAGGATTGAAAATCGGCGTTTCATATCGAAATGAAGAAATTGATTAGTCAACCAGTAGACAACAAGACAGCTGGGGGGAAAATATCGCGTTGCCCAACCACCGTTAACGTGACATCAAAATTAAGGCAACCGTTCCGCCGGTTCCATTTGGGTTAGCATCTTCATTTGCTCCCTCAAGACTACAGTAACGGGTGACGTTAAGTTGAAGTCGCCAAAAACTCTCTAATAGGTGGTTGGGCAACGCGATATTTTCCCCCTAGCTGTCTTGTTATCTACTGGTTGACTAATCAACTTCTTCATTTCGATATGAAACGCCAATTTTCAATCCTGAATTCGAATTCCATGTTAGTTTCAGTACAAATACAGGCTAATTTCTAATTTTTAGTTTTCAATTCGTAAACAGGGCATGGATCTAACGCAAAGATACTCGTAGTAAGCCTCAAGTGTGGAACACCGCGGTTTAGTAGCACTTATAGGTCATTAGTCGTTACGAACTTCATGTTTTTGGGTTTTCCGTTGGGTAAATTATCAACAAGTATGAACAAGTTTTTAACTCTATGACAAAAACCAGGATTATACTTGATACAATCATCAGTGGAGGCAGCACTTCACGCAATGTTCACGAGAAAACAGCTGAAGGATCAGGCAAACTAAGAACAATACTGCAAAGAAGTAGTGTCTTGAAACTCAGATTTCTCATTTAAAATATGTGAAATAATAATAAAAACAAGACTCTAATCGACCAAATAGACCCTGTGTGCAAAAGAACGGATTTTTTTCGATCGAGTTGAAGGCTAGTAAAGCGAGACGGCGGAGGCGGACTTCAAATGACACATTCGGTTTCTACGCGACTTGAAACGAAAAATAACCAAGTTTGAGGGGTGTTCAAGAAACCTACCCGCTACATCAACATAATTAGTTGGTACTCATGGGAAATTTAAACAAAAACTATCATTCACAAGTATTCGAGTAATTTTGAGGTGACCAGTAGTGTTACATTTACAGGAAGGTTAGGCTGGTGTCGTGTGCCTTTAGGTCCCCAAACGGGTGACGTTAAATGAGCCATTCTAACGTACGACGTTGCTAACGTCCCCTCAAGGTCACGTACTCTTGGGTACGTTAGGGTGACGTTAAGAGTACGTTAGTGGTCACCAAAAACCACTTATCGTTTCGCTCAGGGCGCCTCCTTATGCCGCAATCTCGCTCGAGATCTTTAAAACTTTGCTCGAGGTTGCCTGTGGTCACTCGGTCACTCGGGCATTATCAATAGGCACCTATCTCATCACCTCAGTACATCGTCCCGACTCTGTGTCACACTGCCGTTAGTAAGATCATTTCCGATATAGGGAAAAAGCAACTCCGTACATTATTGTTGAATAATTCATGTTACTGGTTATAGCAGGATAAAAGTTGTGAGGACCAATCCGTTGAATATTATACCGAATTTTCCAAAGAAAATGAACGACAATGATCACCAGTAGTAGAGGTAAAATAAAATTACATTTGAAGATTTGTCGAGTAGCTTCTCTAATTTCCTATTGAAGACCTAATAATAGTTGACTCACCATGCGAAATGTAATTTTATGTTACCTCAACTACTGATGATCAGTATTCTTCATTTTCATGTAGCATATGTATCACTAGGCTTACATTTTCTTTTTAAATTTATTTTCCAGGTTCTAAATTCCGACAAAAATGATTCAATGATCTTGTGAAAGCTCCCAATCACATTTTAATTTCTTTCGTTGAATTTGCGACCACCTTGTTACACTTTAGACCCTGCGTTTGCGGTAAGTTGCGTTTGAGTAGTTATGTATGGCCAGGATGTATGCATTTCATCTAATTCCGAGGAAATGAATTCTTTTATATATATTTTAGGGGTCTTTTTACCTGCGCAATTTGATTTTCGATCATACCTACGTCACATGTTACAACCATCTTAGCCGTTTCGCCACATTTAGAATAGTATTAAGTTTATATTATAATTTCCCCTTAGATGTAATTTTTTTTTAGGTAGGTATTAATTATTTAGAAAAACTAGGTAGGTGAGATCCCAGTCTCCTTAGAGTAGTTTGGGCAAAATGTTAATTTCACGGATTTATATTACTATAAATTTTGATTTCTTCGTCGAATAATTGTTTTGAATTTATCACACCCTACTTTGCGTAAGGGTTCCTTCACATATCCCACAAAAGTGGCGCTCAACGGTTTTATTTTATTTTTGTAATTTCTTAATAATTTTTCGGGATTGAAATTAAAATTTTGAACTCACTCCACTGAGTAAGTCGGTCCCTAAAAAGCGCAGGTCTTTCGTCCGTAATTTTCATGAATTTTCCTCGACTTTTTTTTATTGAATTGGTACTATATATATATATAGGTATATATATATATATATATATATATATATATATATATATATATATATATATATTATATATTTTTTAAATGCCTGTCCTTATTCCCTTATATTATCCACGACCTTACACAAAGATACATCCCACGTCATAAACAAATTGATCCAAAGGGGTGGGGTCTAATTAAATTTTCATTATTTTTGTTTATGCCTCTACGTCAAGATTTTATTCATATGGCTTCATATTTGAGACTCGATGTGTACCGATTGAGAAAGGAAGAGTTGCCACACGAATTAGCTATTCACGGCCTCCCTCATTTCGAAAAAGTCTATGAACTTATATTGCGCCTTCAGACTGTCCTTCAGAATGTACTTCCCGTGTCCGAATATGTGGCTGTACTGGTATATTTCACTGACCAAACTAAACACTTAAACCCCGGAATTTAGGATATTTAAAATTGAATTGAAAAGAACACGTGCTAGAACTGAATTAATATATTTGATTTAACCTGAACATGAATAAAGAAACCTCAAGTGTTGCTGTTGTTGTTTCATTTAGATATAGCAGACATGACAATCCTCCAAGGGCATTTTGAAATTACAGGCAACTATTAAGTACAATAGCAGTCCAGGCATCATTAGCATTTAAAGTTTCATAATTGGAAAATAACAAATCATACATCCATTTTCTTTCCTAACAGGTACCGAAAGAAGAATGTAATCTCTGTGAAATTAAAGAGACTGAGTTTATGGAATTGATTGAGGAGGTGGATGTGAGCGATATTAATAAAGTCAAGAGATACGATGCTAGGCAATGGCATTGGTATAATCGATTTCACCGTCAGACTTTACAGGTCAGGACAAACTTGTGAAAAAAGATATGCGTCTTGGCCAATCAAGGCATATGATTGGTGTCGTAGGTGCTTGCATACCAGGGCAAATGACCATACCGGAAGACCCTACCACTACTACAGATGGAGCAGAAACAGCTGGCGATGTACTTTCAATGCTGAAGCCTCCTACCCCACCACCACACGGTTCCCATCTCATTTCACCTTGCCATCCCCACTGTAGCCGAAGGAGCTCAGTTTCGTCGTGCACCTTGGTATCCTCCCTCACTCACTCCCCCCTTGCGTCGAAATCACCACCAATTTCATCAGCGAAACTCCGCTCAACCTCGTGAACCAAAAATTTATGAGTGGGAACTTCAATATACAGGTGATGATAGGAAACAGACGTTGATTATTTTTCTGGCAGATGTGAAGGGGAAGCGTGTATCAAGAGGTGTGACCCATGCAGATTTGTTCTGTGGAGTTGGTGCACAGTTCGAAGGCAGTGCACTGACTAGGTTCCACTCTCAGTGGGGCTCTATCAAACGGTGGGACGAGCTCACACTTTGGCTGAAAGAAACCTTCCTTGATCTCGACTATCATGAATGGTTACTGGATGAGATCAGAAAGAGAACCCATGGTCCTGATGAAAAGTCATCCATCTTTATTGCTAACATGAAGACGATGATTGACCGCCTACCACAACCATTGACGAAACCGCAAAAGGTGAAGCTCATTCAGTGTAATCTAAGGAAAGAGTTTCTCTTAGTGTTGCTCCTTACAGCCTACAAAACAGTCGATGGACTGGTGAAGGTTGTCAACCGACTACGAATTGGTCATTCATGGGTGTTGAGGTTTGAAGAACCACCTTCGAAGAACCTTGTAGGACCACAGCTTGTATAACCTGGTCATTGTAAACCAGACCAGCTATCCAATAAGCATAATGCTTACAGTCGAATTGCTACAATAAGTCCAACACCAAGTACTCCAAATCGCTCTGCCCTGCCACAGAATTCCCCACCTTTACCAAAAAACCAATTCAGTAAATCTTCCAAATAGGAGCCAGAGCCAGTCCATGCCTGACTTAAACTACGGAGGTGACACTTTGCTGCTTTAAGTCTCCCACAAACCTCCCATCCAGGGTGCACTAGGGGGATAAAAATGGTAGCCAATTATTTCCTTGGTCGACAGCTAGTTAGTTATCCGTGGACATGACGATTGAAGAGCTCTTGGTTCTCATTATAAGCACCTGTGAAATAAGTTCCATTGTCACAAAAAATATCGTGACATAGTCCTCGATGAGCGATAAAACGGTTTAGAGCCCCAATAATACACTCTGAGGACAAATCACTGGTCAATTCAATATTTATGGCTTAAGTCGCCATACATACATATATACAAATGTACAATTTGATTGAGGGTGTTTTGCAGAGCGTACTAGCTTTGATAAGAATGGAACCAACATAGTCAACAGGGGTTTTCTCAAAAGGACTGCTAGGTGCGACCCATGAACAGGGAAGATCTGCGATCATTGGGTGATCAGGCTTGCCCCGATGTCTGCAACAAGGCACATAAATGCGCTGTCAAAGCGGAGACCATAACGAAATGATTCCAAACTCTTGACAGGCTGCTTGACATTCTTGTGGTCTAGTAAGTGTTAGCAGGGACCTACGGAGCCACAAACGCTGGCAACGCTCCAGGTGGGTGAAGACCGCCTTCCCCTTTCTCGCAATGCCAAAAACGGGGCCATTGCCCTAGTGCCTTCTGCATCACTTACTGACCGTCTGTTCCACGGGTTCTCACCAGGGAAACCAACACAAAAATTTGACAATGACAGGTCCCCACAAACAAGCCTATAGGAGGAGTGGGACAAGAGGCCATCTAGGAGAGTCTCAATACCGCTCCCTGCTTGTCACGGACCAAGCACTCCTGACGGAAATGGAAATAAACTCCCTAATGAGTAGTGAAGTTCTATGATTGTTCATTATTTGTTGTAGTCCTCCATAGTCGAGGGGTTAGTAGTACAGATTATTATTTCGAGGGACTAGAATTCTATCCCAGGATAGGGAACATATTTTTGCAATTGAATTCAACTCCCAAACATATTTTCAAACGTCATCATTTGTAGTCATATTTTGAAACGTTATTTTGATCTATTCTCTAACTAATCTGTATTTTGCTAAGAGATTGACTACTGGATATTACATATTTTTGAGTGCAAGCTTGCGAGCATCCAGACCACCGAACTATACAAATCATTCTGATTTATTTGTCCAATTAATCTGAAACTGGGTAACCACGTCAATACCGCCATATAATTATTCAACCACCTGAGTGACAACTCTTGTAGCCAAATATCGTCATCCTTAGATCAGCAGAAATGTGAAATTTCATTAATTTGTACAAAGATAAGCGAGTTCACAGTTTTTGAAGCTTAGTTTACTGTTGTCGAATTTCGTGATAAGTAACATCTTACGTTTATGTGAATTGTTGAACATACGACGTAGAAAAATCATTTAGGTTCAATTCATTACTTCATGTTTTTCAACAAAATTTGTAGTTAATGATTTTTATATCGAAAAGTTTACTGGGCAATATCGCCACACCAAATCAGGCTAATTCCGCATGGCATATACATTCCTCAGTCTCATCGGACTATTAAAAGTGTTGTAATAATCATCTATTTCTTATGATATTCTGAGTAATTAAAATATAAACTAATATATAAAAGAAGAAATATATTGTGATAGCATCTCAATAAGCATCTATATTTACCTAATTGTGATTTATTAGATATTTACCTACCTATCTACTGAATAATGGTGCAGTACCTATCTACCTAACTGCTATATTAACTTAATCGTTGTAAGATTCCAACTCTCATCCTCTTTTGATTTTGACAATTGACGTTAGGTATTAGTCTTGTGAGTTTTGCTGCGACCTAAAGAAGAGCACAAATTTAAAATTTTGAACGGGAAAATAATGCTATATAATATTCATTTTTTTTTACGAGTTCCGCGTTGAATGTTGTCATAATTCAGTTCTGTGAAGAACCAACATTATTTTACCAATATTCATGTTCCAACTATTCTGATGTGGAAATTGTTTGTCACCTTTAGTGACTTTTTCTGTCAACTAAGTTCCTATATGGTGAAAAGCTACCCAGAAGATTTTTGAAATTCAATAAAACGTTATTCCGATGTTCTGATGAGACTGTTCATTGTTTGAATATGGCGATATTACCCTAACCCCAGGCGGTATTACAGCTAGCTGGGAATCCGCCATTACAAGGGTTTCGTAAATTGTCTAATGCTACAACCAAGCCACGTTATAATTCACCACTTGAGTTATAATTTGCGTCAAAAACTGAAGCTTCTAAGTGCAAACGGGCTGTGATTGACAAATATGCTTAGGTGGCGATATTACAATTTTCCACCTAATCTGAATTTTTACTAAGGGATTGACTACTTCATATAATGTGTTTTTGAGATGCGAGCTTGTGAGTATCCAGACCACCAAACTACACAAATCATTTTGATCTATTTGTTCAACTCATCTATATTTAAGTAGCAGACATAGATTACAAAAAATTGAGGCGCCAATTCATTCAACGGAACTAGGGTTCGTTGCACCAGTTTCCTTCAGGAACGCTTGGTCAGCGACTACTATGGAGCGGTATTGAGACATCTTCCCTTCAAACGGCTGCGATTACAACTCAGTCATCACAAGGTTCGTTCCAGCGCGGTCAAGAGAACATGAATAGAACACAACAAATTCAGAACGAGAACCGTGAAGGTGGGAATGAGTTCATGAACTTTTCAGTAATTAAACTCAGTGGCGGCCGATGGTCTGCAAAAGGAGTGGGGCACAAAAATATTTACCTATTTGACAGTAAAGAAGAGCATTGAGGTTTTTCTTCCATTTGTTTTGTTTTCAGTGTGAATTAACTTTGACCTAAACACATGATACATAAATCCCACTTGGGTCATTTCATGCCTTGGGCAACTGTTATGAAAGAATATGGCTACTAAATAATAATCAATCATTATCATTAAATATTATTGATAAATTAAATATAAATTAATTAGATAACTAAATTAAATTAAAAATACTATCTTATAGGTACCTACTTACTAAGTATCTAAAAATTTTAGAATGGACTATATTATTATTAAAAGTACTAAAAATTATCAAGGTTTCAATTGTATTGCACTAGTGAACTACTTAGGAGAAATAATTCTGAAGGAATATTAAGGAACTCGAACTAAATTATGATGAAATGATAGAATGTGACGTCAGACGTCAATTAAAAATCGGATATTTCAAAAGGTTATAGAAATGTTGTCTAACCTTACAACCACCACTCACTTATGTATAACCTTTTTCTTTAATGCAACATATCCAGAATGATCAATATTCTACAAAGTTCCTCACATATTAACTCATTCAAGGAAGTAAGCTCTTCATACTTATTTTCTAAGACCTGGAACTTCGCTGTAATGGCGGTAGCGTCAATAGGTTGAACATCAAACAAGGGTTACAAAGTATTGTAGAGCCGGGTGAATACTGTCCTACACACTAGCCGTTTTTAGATGTTATTGGACATGAAGAAGAAAAATCAACTAAATAATCAAAAGAAACTTTCCAATCTTGTCTCTGTAGAGGCCATCACATATTACAAATGCTTGCATATGAGTCTGCAACACATTGGGACATTTTCATGTGTTTTCTTATTGTATTTATTACCAGGCAGATCTCACCCGTGCATTGCACGGCGGGGCGTACAGATCAATTAAATGGGCCATGAGAGAAACCGCCCACCCGTGGGTACTTAATTGAATTCGCGATCGTGTTGTTCCAATGAGGTTGGACTCTTGGGGGTAGTGAACTCGCTAGTAAGTAGGCAGGAGGGGGGGGGGGGGTTAGGTCCCCCCTCCCCCATCTCGTGTGCTGATGGGGCCCTCCGGCAGTAGACGAAAGTCAGTTTACCGGAGGGTCTCCAGTAAATCAACACAGAATTCCACATGTTCCGTCACCCGTGGGTACTTTATTGAATTCTAGCCAGGCTACATCACCTATCCCCCTGCAGACTCGTATGCAAGCTCTAAGAGCCACTCAGCTGATCCGGACCCTGGGCATCGTCAGGTAAATGTGCTAAAGAGACTACATACGAAATTACAGCTTCCTAGAGTGTAAAACATAAAAATTAGCTTCAAGAGCCACTCATCTGATCCGGACCCTGGGCATCATCAAGTAAATGTCTTAAAGAGGCTACATAAGAAATTACAGCTTCCTAGAGTGTAAAGCATAGAAATTAACAATTAAAATGATTTATCCACCGCTTCACAAATCAAACCGTTCCCGTAATATTTGGATCACCTGCTATGAATCAAATCATCGAAACACCAGCTCAATGAAATCATCAGAAATTAACAAGCGGTGGCAATCATGTTCACAATATCAATTATTGAGAATGATCACCTGAGTGTACACAACTATTCAAATAACCTTGCTCATAACTCAGCTTGTTGGCCACGCACTTCGCAGTAGTTAACATAATATGGTTGGATAACTCGAGAGCTTTCGAACGAATGGTCAACGAATTTTGTGGGATGAAAAACGACGAAGTACCATTTCCCTAGCAACGACTCGGTTGTAAGCGGAAATCATCAAAATATTTCCGTGAACAATTTTCCGTGACGTTTTTTTAGTTTATGTGCCATAGCAAAGACATAAAGAAAAAGTTGATTGTTCTCTACGCAACACAGTGAGTCTATTTTATTCATTGGTATCGCGTGAGCAAGTTTTCGTGGCGATTTTTCAGTTTATCTGCCAAAGCAAAAACATGAAAATTTCAAAAATGTCAAAATCAGCACCTGTCTAAACTTCAACTTACGTAAATCCGTCGATGAACGTCGTCCTTTGGTGCGAATTCTATTCAAAGTGATCGTTGCTTCTTCATTCCCCACAAGGGATGCCAACATTTATTTTTGTAACTAACATTCGTAGCTACAGACGGAAATGAGTTATGTAGCTCTACACATAGAACAACGCACTCCAACTCGACCGACAATACAAAGGACTTTATTACAAAAGACGTACTCAACAACTTAGGACTGAATAAAGATAGGTACTTATAACACAACGCTATAATACGGACTTTAGAGTAAATTCTTGGGAACAACAACAACCACATGCCTGAACGAGCAGAGACAACAAAACATTACTACCAACTATTGAATATTCCCAACAGGGAACTCTTAGAATGGAGTGACCAGAAGAAATCAGTTTGGCTAATGGAATAAACCGAAACTCCTCTAGTGGAAGCCACTCTTAACGTAATTTCATCCTACGGTCTTTGGAAAAGTTGGAAACCCTGTCTGGGGCAAAGCCCCCCAAAATCATCAGAAATATCCCGTTATGACCTCTTTTTCCTGTTCCTTGACCTTTATTTCCAGTTTCTTGCACTTTATTTCCCTTTTTTCCCCCCTTCACAGTCTAACCTGAATCGACGAAATTTCCCTCTTGATAGAGTGATATTATCGCAATCTACGTACTTTTTCGCTGGTAGATGGATCTTAAACCTCCTTGGATGGAGCGTAAACCTATTCCTTCTAGCATCCACCTTGGAGCCACAGCATGGAGCTACATACTGCACTTTTCGTTCTAATTTGAAACGATGAGTTGTTTGTAAAGTCTTCATTCCAGTTTGTTACTTTTTTCCCGAATGTACTGGGGCAATGTCCCGATGCCTCCCCCCCCCCCTCCCCTCAAGGGCCGCCCCTGATTAAACTGAATGGCTGGAACGCTGTCGGCAATCTTATTCCTAACCTTCCTTCCTCAAACTCTCGTCCACATCCCCGATTACGCATGCGATACTTGCCCATTTTTCGCAATCCCTCCGCCATTATCCTTTTCTCACTTTCGGATGACCATTTAATGACTACCCGCGCTTAAAAGTTCACTCATGCAATGGATGGGGCAGGCCACTAATTGTAAAGTGAAATCTCAGCCACAACTCTGAATGAAGCGGTTTGATTAGCAGAAAACCAAAGGAATATGAGAGTTTTAAATTTGATTTCGAATTATACTGACTTATTAGTTCATTGAACGGGCATTTGAGAAGTCGCTGGAGCCTACGGTGGATGAATATTTGCAATTTGTAAAGCATTTTTACGTCAAGATCGCTGAAGGATTCAAAGGCAGACGGTACTTCAACCTCGAAACTGGATGCAACGGGAAACACATTGCAATGAAATCAACTACAAATCTAACCTAACCACACTCTATTGATCTACAAATCCCAGTCAATGATTTTATTACGTACCTACTTACCTGGTGCATTGCATTGAGTTTCCCGTTGTGTCCGGTTTTGAGATTGAAGTACTGCTACCTTCAAATCCTTCTGCTATTTTGTCAGCTAGGTAGGTATGTACTTTCCGATTGACACGAAAACGCTTCAAAAATATTTTGTTATTGTAGGCATCAACGACTTCTACAAATTCCGTATTTTTATAGAAATCCCTCTCCTTCCGAAGTAGCTCCTCGTCCTCGGAGCCACTTCCAAAATCTCTCTCTTCCCATCTCCCGAAGAATCGCCAGCGATTCGTCAATCAAACAATCGAGATCGATCACTTTACTTTGGTACAAGGCAGAATACCAGACTTTTAAATATAAATACCAAATTATAAATAGAACTAGTGAAGAAGCTGGAAGAAATCACGGAAGATAGTGATTAGACTGCATAGAAGTGTTTTAAAAAGTAGTGAAGAAGCAATTGTTGACGGGGGAGGAGTCAGCAAGGAAATGAAAAAGGGGAAGGTTACACGTCTTAGCAAGGTTATCTTTTTCGTGCTCAGTTCACAACCCTGCTTTCGTTTCGGAGCAACAGGTCCATGACCCAGCACATGAACTCGGAACGCTGGAACACTATAAAGTCTACACAGTACAAGAACTCAATCACGCAGGAATGTCACTCTAGCTGCGCAGAGCGACTACGCCATACTAGTACATGAACTCAAACACGCTGGAACAAACCTTCAGAGTTTGCCCCTAGTACAGTTCACTTGTGTAAAGTCCCGCGATTTTCGTTTCATGCCCGTGAGTCCCAAGTATCTAAGGCCTGGAGCCAAAATCGACCCCCCCTCCCCACCGGTTCTGCATGACGGTAGTAAAAGACGTTATTTCAAAAGACCCCAAGTATAAACAGCCATCCTGTTCACCGTCAGGAAGCCCCGACCGAGTTAGAATAGCATGGACTAGCGGGTAATCCTAGGATCTGCTAAAATTAATATTGTCATCAGTAGATGGAATAAAATACTATATCAAATTATCGAGGGTTGAAGCGTGGTCTTTACTACACTTTATGGAGTGGAATTTCGTCTGTGTTCACAAAAATGGCATAAAATGAAGACTCACCAATTCTCGAGTGGAGACTTAGGTACTACCTCGGCCGGGGGTAGCTATCCTGATTCAGTGGAGGTGACCAGAAATCGGGAACGGATGCTGATTGGCGCCATGTGAACACGGACCAGGAGATTTTTTAATTAGGGGGATTATCCGTTTACAAAGCCGCGTTTTGAAAATTATAAAATGTAACAACTTTTGGTGGCAAAAATATTTAATGGCAAATAAAAGGGCAGAGTGAGGCGGTGGGAACTTTGGCGGCTGCACTTGAGAAGCTAGTGCAAACGACTAACTATTCACCGCTAGGTCTTGTGAGTTAGCAAAAGGGGGTCCAGAGAGGCTGAACATAAGAGTTCACCATAACATGAACTCCTTATCAATCACAACGTCCGAAAGACGCTACATCCGTTGCGTTCAAAAACGGTATGTGACAAAGACATGGCTTTTGTAAATCAATAATTCAGAGTTGAAGTTCTAAACGGTTGGATCAAGCAAATGAGATCAAAACCTTCGCAATTTTGAGTAGAAAACATAGATCAATTCCTTGTCCGAATCTGAAAAGAGTTTTTCCAAAAAATATTTTATTCTAAAACAGCAAAAATCTGGATATTGAAGGTTGGTATTAAGCACCCCCGATTAGTGTATCACAGGGATACTTCAAACGAAGCTCGACTCAATTCTCAAAAACTCGGAAACCATGCAGTTTCAACAAGAAGCCATCATGAAAAAACACGACGGAAGAGAATAGGTAGCCGGTGCTGGGACAATGCAGCAGTTTGGACAAGTATCAAGAGCTTCCGGAAAATGAAACTTTCTTTCCTTCAAATATATACGAACCAACTTCCTGTTTCCAATGAAAAATTAAACGACTTGTAATATTTGACAAATGTTTGTGGCTGTAGGGTTAAGATGTGTTTTAAACAACTAACCCGAACAACTCCGAATTAACTTGTTTTTCCCACAAACTGTCCTCCGCCCAAAGCTTTTTTCCAAAACTACCTACAGGACCAAACTTTATGATAGTTCGCCTTAATACCATACATCGTTCGAGAATGTGCCAGTAACATCGGCATTACTTTCGGTCAACCCTAAAGGGTAGTACCTATTTAAAGTCCAAAATATTAAAAACCGAGATATCGGCATTTAAGGTAACAGTGCATAATGTTTTTTTGGCTCACATTTATAGACTTCTTCCAAAAGAATTGAATGAAACCCTTCTGGGTCGCTATATGTTATTCCGTTTGCACTCCCCATAGGCTGAAACTTTGACAAGCAAAAAAAAAAAAAAAAAAAAAAATCAGCAACTTGAGTATGGGTCAGAACTGTGTAAACATGGTAAAAAATTGCCTTGAAATTCCGACAATCGTGTCAGCTGACATAATTCCGATAGAATATTCACTTCTAGAAATCGAGTTTATAATTACTTTTGTCAGCTATCGATAGACTTGTGAAGCCTAGGTTGATTTGTTTTATATAATTAATTTTCATTTGATGGGTCACCTCGTTTAGGTGTGTTATTAAATTTAATTAATTTCTCCTCGGTAGGCGTCTACGCCTATGCAGATCAATTTAGATAATGCTGGTAAGTAAATTGAGTTCGTTAAATAATTATATAACACCTGCCTATAATTATAATTATAAACACGTATTCTGAGTAGAAGGCTACTCAATACAGAAAAAATAAATAAAACTTTGCGTAATAAATTGCAGTTATTTTCGAACCTAATAGTGGTATGGGCTTATAATAGTCAATTGATTCAAAAGTCATAGCTACCTAACTCTCGAAATCGGGCAGAACGATTGATACGAATGTTGGCATATTGGTAATACAAATATTTCAAATCGAAACTACCATGTACTAACCATTTTGATAACCATGCGCCGTGAAAGAATATACCACAGCAACTGAAGCACACAGTAGTGAAAGAACCAACAAGGTTTTCATCGTGTTTGGTTTCAAACAGACATGACGAGTGTAACTCGGGAAGTATTTGTATCTCCATTGCCGCACATAAAAAAAGTAAATTGAATAATATTAGTAGTTCCAGCGATGACAATAAAACGTTGATCAATCTCAAGCACCGACCGCAACCAAATCGTCATCCGATTTCATTCGTAATTCGATTTCTCGTGTTTCCAAGAAGAAGAAGAAATAAAAATAAGTAAATAATAATAACATAATTAAAAAGATAAAATAATAAGAATGATAATAAAAATAATAATAAATAATAAGAAACTGGGATACTTTCAAGAAATCGGAAGGAAATGAAGTATTAACGCTACACGCTGTGACATTGATATGTCTCATGACACTGTAAACACACATACTATTTTATGACCAAGTGTCATACACCACTTTCAAGGGTGAACAAAATAGATTTATTCACACAGCTGATGCGGACGGAGTCCGTCATCTCATTCGTTTCTAGATAGTTTCTAGATATTCCAGAGGCTCCACGTATAATTTCAACTTTCTAGGCTGAACAGGAGAGAATTTTGCTCAATTAGCTGATCAGGATGAGTCCCTCATTTGATTCGCCTCACAATGTTCCACCAAGACTCTCTATCAAATTGCTAATTCGCGGGGGGGGGGGGGGGGGGGACAGGAGAGGATTTAACTCATTCGTTTCATCAGGTGATCAATCAAAAAGAACCAGAAACTGCTAGAACTGGAAACTCATTCAACTGATCAGGACGCATTCCGTCATTTCATTCATTCATAGATATCCCAGAGAGGCTCCATATTAAATTTAATATTTCCAAGGTGATTAGGGAATAATTTGGCTCTCTCAGCCTGGAGTTTGTCATTTCATTGGTCCCTATGTTCCATCGAGACTTCCTAATAAATTTCAACTTTTAAGGGTGAGCAGTACAGAATCTAGCTCACCCAGCTAATTAGACTGGAGTCTGTCATTTCATTCGTCTCTTGATGTTCCAGTGAGACTCCCTATTAAATTTCCTCTTATTATGGTGAACAGGACAGAATCTACCTTACTCAGCTGATTAGGCTGGAGCGTTTCATTTCATTCGTCTCTAGATATCCCCGAGAGGGTCCGTATATAATTTTAACTTTCTAGGTTGAACAAGAGAGAATTTTGCACACTGAGCTAATTGGGATGGATCCTGTCATTCCATTATTCTTTTGATATTCCAGAGAGACTCTCTATTAAATATCAACTTATAGAATAGGATAGGATCTAGCTCACCCAGCCGATTAGGCTAGAGCCTGCCATTTAATTCGTCTTTAAATATCCCAGAGAGGCTCCGTAATAAATTTCAGCTTTCTTGGGTGAACATGAAAGAATTTAGCTCACTCAGCTGCAGGGCCGCCACATCTCCAAGTCGGGCCCGGGACCAGATTCTGGCCACGGGCCCCCCCCCCCCCCCCCCCCCCTCTTTTTTTTTTTTGTCGCGAATTGTTTTACTAGAGATGGCTATGATAATTGTTTTAAAAAAAACTATTAAACCTTCTCTGGCCATACGAAAAATCATTTATACTTCCTACCAAGGTTCAGTGTTTGAATAAGAACACTTGAGGGGCTGAACTCTTACTACTTCACTACGTTTTATTCGACATTTAATCAAAAGTAAAGTGTAACCTAAGAATTGAAAATTCAAGTATTCATTCTCTAGTAATTACCAACCAATTACGAAACCATAAAAATGCCGTAAATTACCTTGAAACAAAATATCTATATCCAATCAGTCATAGGATTTTTATTTTAATTACTTTAAATACAATTGTTTGTGAATAGAGGGCGTATTCAGAGAAGTTCCAATTTACTCATTCCTCAATTGGACGATTGTGGCAGAAATTATGATTGACTAAATTTCATATAATCTTTAATCAACACATACAATTAACTTTATTTTAATGTTATGGACGGATTAAAAAGGAAAGTCTCTGTGTACAAGATGGCTGAAGGAATTAATTGAAACAATGATTAATTATGTTTGAAAGAATACATTTATTACTTTTGGAAAAAAAAATCTACAAAAATATAATTGTTAGCGAATTTTTGAAGAAAATTAAGCTATTGCTCTCGCCTCAAAATTTGTAGAATGTGAAATTTTGAAAACATTTTATGCAGAAATCCGTTTCAGGCTATTCTGAATCATATTCTGAAGTTTAACGCATTTTTTTATGTATGTATGTATACGTATGTATGTATGTATGTGTCATTCCAGACGATAACTGTCCGTAGAATTGTGCTAGAAACTTCAAACAAATTTTAAAATGTTAAGGACACAAAACGAAAGTTCAAGTTCGTTGGCCAGCATGATCGGATTACATCTTCGGGTTGAAATTTTCAAAAATGTAGTAAAAAATTTCAAAATAGCCTGTTTTTTTGCGATTTGTTGTGCGAAATAATTTTTTCAGCATACTAACATGTGGTATATTCGGAACCATCGTAAAATTCCCTATAAGAATATGTATCAAGTTTTAAAAATTTCAAAGTTGAAAAATCAGTCAAAAATCGAAATAATGCCGTTATGATAGGATACTGTTAAGATTTCAACTGCCTTCAATACTGACCACATTGGACATCGAAATCTATGAATATTTACCTACATTTGTCTTTAAATCTACAAGATTAGTTTAATAATAATAAAGTATGAGTACCTCCTAATTATTGTTAATGATTTGATTCCATGTTTGTCTATCAAAATCATAAACTAAAATTTCTCTACACGATCAATAGCGACTGAAATGTCGAAGATTTCTTCAAAAATTCGCTCATGGGGACTGGACTTTTTTTATTACAGTTTATCTACTTGTAATGAAGCTATGCAGTAAAGAATTAGATTTATAACAAAAGATACAAGAATTATTTAGTGAAAGACTATCAAAAATATGAATTAGTAAAATGAGAACTTTGTTTTGTTGAGTTATAATAGCATTCTGTAATTGTAATTATAATTGTGGACAACTTTTTAAATATAGAAAACTGTAATAGTCTATAATTTCATGTTTTATAAAATGAAACATTTTAAAACTAATAAAGTGAAGTGAGGAAAAGTGTATTTGCATTTGAAAAGTACAAGACAAAACACTTAAAACTTTCGTGCCTATTCTTTAATAACCTTAGAAAAGTCAAGTTTGGATGCTAACTTGTGCTTAATGCAGAGAATGGCAAGGGAATTCCACCTTTCTTGGCCCATGGATGCTATCTCCCAAGTCTTCAGCCGAGTGCCTACTGGTAAAGACGGTAAAGGGTAAAGAGTAATATTTTGGGCCATCGCAATCATGGCAACTGTTTAGGAGAAACAGTCTGGTGTAGTAAATCAGGGCCCGTCAAGTGTTACACTCTGTTTTATGTAGGCCTAAAAATTCTAAAATACTTTATTTACTAAATACAGCACCGGACCGGGCCCCCCCTGGGCCCGGGCCCGGGGCAACAGTACCCACTTGCCCCCCCCCCCCCATGTGGCGGCCCTGCTCAGCTGATCAGGACGTAGTCCAACATTTCATTCATCTCTTGTTATCCCAGAGAGGCTCCATATTACATTTCAACTTTCTAGGGTGAGCTCGAGAGAATTAGCTCACAGACCTGATCAGGATGCAGTCTGTCATTCAATTCATCCCTTTTCGTCCCCGAGAAACTCCCTGTCAAATATATAATTCCGAGGGTGAACTGGAGGGAATTCGGCTCACTCAGCTGATCAGGATGGATCTCATTAACAATGTCATAAATAACTGAGTTACTGAGTAGGCAGCTGTTTTCCAGCTTACAGCTAATACCTTCGTAGGGAATACCTAATCTGTAGAAAGAGGGATACGCATCTTAATCCCGCTTACAGTTGTTCGCTGTGATTTAAAACATAAATGCTGGTACTTGCCATGTTGATTACTCATGTATTTTGTGAAATATGGCGTAGGAGACGGGGGAATTCGTCAACGTGATGTTTTGAGTTAAATTTAGATCTTTCCAACAAGTGGTGAACGATTTTCTTGAGATGAAAACTAACGGAGTTACATTTCTACTCTGCGGAGCGGTCGTACATGAAGTTTGCTAACAAGAGTTTTGGCGTTAGGTACATGAGTTGAAAATTTGGCTCATCCCCACGGTAAGACATCCATATAAAAATGGAATAACTAAAGTATCTACTTCACATGCTGATACGTTGTTCCAATGATCTAACTCATGGTGCCTCGATACTAACATTTACTAGGTACTTATCTACAATGCCTTCTACTATCAAGAAAACGAACAATTGCATTCTAGTCTTCCTATAGGTATACAAATCTAGGTCACATCAATTTTAGCATGGAACATGCTTTAGCCTTGAGTTAACTGCGCGAAAACATCACGCGGAAGTGTCAAGAATTTGGACCAACTAGCGAAAAACGTTACGCGGATGTGTCACGAAATTTTTGACATTTTATGTCTTTACTTTGGCACATAAACAAAAAAATCTTTACGAAAACTGTTGACGAAAAATGTCCCAGTTGGTTGTCTGATGATTTCCGCTTACAACCGAGTCGTTGCTAGGGAAATCGTACTTTGTCGTTTTTCATGCCACAAAATTCGTTGACCATTCGTTCGAAAGCTCTCAATTTATCCAACCATATTATGTTAACTACTGCGAAGTGCGTGGCCAACAAGCTGAGTTATGAGCATGGTTATATGAATAATTGTTTACACACAGGTGATCATTCTCAATAAATGGTATTGTGAACATGATTGCAACCGCTTGTTAATTTTTGATGATTTCATTGAGCTGGTGTTTCGATGATGTGATTCATAGCAGGTGATCCGAATATTGCGAGAACGGTTTGAGTTGTGAAGCGGTGGTTAAATCATTTCAATAGGTAATTTACACTCTAGGAAGCTGCAATTTCGTATGGGGCTAATTTAGGACATTTACTTGACGATGCCCAAGGTCCGGATCAGATGAGTGGCTCTTGAAGCTAATTTCTAAGCTTTACTCTAGGAACGTGTAATTTTGTATGTAGCCTCTTTAGGATATTTACTTGACGATTCCCAGGGTCCGGATCAGATGAGTGGCTCTTAAAGCTAATTTCTATACCTTACACTCTAGGAAGCTGTAATTTCGTATGTAGCCTCTTTAGGACATTTACTTGACGATGCCCGGGGTCCGGATCAGCTGACTGACTCATAGAGCTTGCATACGAGTCTGCAACTAAAGACATAGAATGTCCTAATGTGTTGCAGACTCGTATGCAAGGGTTTCTTATGTTTTTCTTTTGATTTTCACGTACAACCAAGCCGTTGCTGGGGAAATGAAACTCCTTTAGTTTTCACCGTTTAGTTTTCACACTCGATCTTCACTCGTTGGAAAGCTCTCAATTTATCACGCATTTCTTTCGTAGTTGTTCTTCTGTTCATGTCTTAGTTTTATATTTATTTATGTTATAAAATGGAAATAGTAAACAATGCCGCTTGTTTTGTTGTCACTTGGTTAAGTAGTTAATCTTGATTGTAGTTATTGTAGACGCGCACCATAACAGAAAATAACCTACCTAGGCACTCTGTTCTAATTTTGATTAGTAAAACATTTATGTTGAAGTTTTAAATTTATTTACATTTAAGAATTAGCGGGAAGAAATCATGTTCCATGTTTTAGCATTTTAGCCGGAGGCTCAAAGCGGAAAGCAACCAGGAAGGTCCAGGGGGCAAAGCCCTCTGGCGGGGTCAAGGGGCGGAGCCTCCAGGCCCAGTCAACCCATTTTCTTTTCTATTGCGTTCACTACAGATATATTCAACACCTTCCAACACTGCGGTGGACAAAGAAAAAATTTGTCCTTCCCACAGCCTTAATTTTAAATGGTGCCTTCCTTTTCCCGCACATATTATAGGGCACATAAATAAATTCTGTTCGGGATCCCAGGGGGTATAATTAAGGTGGAGTAGTTCTCAGCGGCATTTCAATATCCACGAAGTTCTTTCCAGATCCATCCTATGTGATAGGACATAAGCGTCATGGCGAGGTGCTCTCTACAAGTCAATCACAGGTCAGGTAAATCACTGTATGTCTTGGCACGTTTCTGTTTCTATCGCGTAGCAACCAGGAAGGTCCAGGGGGCAAAGCCCTCTGGCGGGGTCAAGGGGCGGAGCCTCCAGGCCCAGTCAACCCATTTTCTTTTCTATTGCGTTCACTACAGATATATTAAACACATTCCAACACTGCGGTGGACAAACACAAAATTTGTCTTTCCCAACCTCCAGCAGTGGTGGCACGTAGAATAATTCAAAGTTTATAACGAGGTGGCATAAAGTTTGTATGTATGTAGAAGTTTGTACTTGTTACACAAATGTTCACACGGAAGTTCGAACTGATGAAAACTACTTCAACGTACTTTTCCGGATTCTCCTCTCATTTGTGAATGAACTGTTGCTTAAATTGTTGCAAAATACGAATTGAATAATGTTTGATGTAAAATCTACTTGAATTAGTCATCAAAAACACCTCCTTATTGAAATTGATCTAACCTAACGTCGAGCACGACCTTTGCATACTTTAGTTTTTCCAAATATCACGATCAGAGCCTGAGGAAAGAGTTACTCTGATAGAACTACCACTTACAAAGCCTGCCTTCTCCTTCCAGCCTAATTAGTGCTACGGCCATAATGTCCGACTAATAGGTAGGAGGCTACGATAAAAAAATAATCCGACCATAATATAGGGTCAACGTTTATTGAGGGTATTTTTATTCCATAAGAAAAATCTACACTCAATCACACATCAACATTTGTGTTACATTGAAATACCTAGGTACCTTAGTTCTTGAAAAACTCTAATTACCTAATCAAAAACTAGTTACATATTAGATATTATTGGAGTAGGCTCTGTAAGGCCCAATAGATACGATCTGTTTCCCTAACTAAATATTTATTATTTTGCTAAATAGTTTATCCTTTTGGAATACTAACATGCTGACACCATAAATTCGCGCTCTAATATGGTTTAATGAACAATTTCTTTGTTAGAATGTGTTTTCAAGAGACCCTTTTTCAGTGGTATTCATATTGCTGTATTGCGGAACAAGAGGTTTAGTTTAGGAAATAAACTTTACAAACCTTTTGGTTAGTAAATTTAATCCGTGAAATTTTCGAAATATTGCAATTTAGTGAACGTTTGTACAAGTGCTGAAAGTTTGTACATTTAGCGTACGAACTTTTTGGTTCGTACGGAATCCGAAAAGTTCGTATGAATAAAAACTGAGGTTTTATCTGACCACACTGATTATTATAACTGATAGTGATAGGTAGTGGAGGTTATTGATAAGCACGCCAGCACAGTTGCCAACCTAACCTTTTTGATTTATTATTTTCAATAGGTAATTAAACGAGACTCTCTAGAACGATCAAGTTTGTCCCCCACCCCGGCAACTACTTGGAGCCGTTCCCTACAAGAAGAACTGTGAGTTCTTCAATTCCGTTCAAACTGTTTAGTGGACATGTAGGTCAGAATGAAGTGTATAGTTTGGTGGTCTGGATGCTCGCAAGCTCGCATCTCAAAAATACATAACATCAAGTAGTCAATCCCTTAGTAAAAATGCAGATTAGTTGGATATGTAGATCAGAATGACGTGTATAGTTTCGTGGTCTCATAACACGATCACATAACAGTTTACAAAAGTAAATGTGACTTTTCATTTGTGACTCATGAGCTGCTCCGCGTTGAACGGAATTGAAGAACTCACAGTTCTTCTTGTAGGGAACGGTTCCAAGAAGTTGCCGGGGTGGGGGACAAACTTGATCGTTCGAGAGGGTCTCGTGGTAATGAACCTTCGTAATCGACCACGATTGAAAGATACGGACGGAGTAGGATTGAGCATTTTCCATTTGCTAAATTCAGGGATTCGGTACAACGGGTACACAAATGCATTTCCATGGAGACATTATGGTGCAATGTTTTCCTTGAAGTGGAGATAATTGATTTCGTGCCTGATAGATGATATTTTCAAGTAATGTGACGCTCGCGAAGTTTAGAAAACAATGAAACATCTGTGGCATTTGTGCTTGTTTTGGGTTGGGCTGTCATCAGTCACAATTACATCCATAATATACATTACCGCGTACAGCCGCGTTCAGCAGCCGCTCAAATTTTCCGCCTTGGATCGAACCGTTTGTGATATAACCCGAACCAATTATAACAACCCGGAAGATTTCCAAGGGTTCGATAATGTATCTGGAACTCACGATGGATGCTTTATTGTGCCAAACATCGTGCATTTCATACGGTTTGGTCAACCAGAGTTTTCTTTCGTCGATGCCATCTGTGTTTTAGCCGCTTTGAAAAACCAGAGGCCTGACAAAATTTATTTTCATACGGACGCACCTAATTTTTATGGAAAGTACTGGAAAGTAGTATTGAACACTCCAGGTGTCAGTGGAGTCATAGAGCTGAAATATATGCAAGCCCCCAAGAAAATTTATGGACAAAGGTTGGGTGTGGTGTGGAAGCAGCACGCAGCTTATATTGCCAGTCTACTGGTACTTATGGATTTCGGTGGAATTTATCTGGACAACGATTCATACATTGTTCGAAATCTCAACGGCTTCAGAAAATTTGAATTGGCTATCGGCTGGGCGCCAGGAGAGAATATCGGAAATCAAGTGATCGTAGCTCACAAAAATGCGCGTTTCTTGAGAGAATGGTTATTAACGTACAAAGGACACTATAAACAGCATAAGCGGTACTACAACGCAGGAGTTCGACCGACTGAAGTGGTGTTGTCCAAGCACCCAGAGCTCGTTCATCGGGTGAGTCGGCGGTTTGCGGAATACCACGAAATCGCCCATATGTTGTACCTTGATAGATCTGACGCCTGGTTGGATCATTACGTCATACACTTGTTCATCAACCACATGGGCTCCATGCTGAACATGAGTATACTACTCATGACAACTTATCATGAATATCCAGTCGTCTTCGATGAAGATAACATTAGGCTGTACAAAGTCAGCTTCAGAGATATGGTGTCTGACGTTTATCAGTTCAACCGGACTGATCCAATCGAATCCAGTATTATCGCATATAATTCTAAAATACGAGACTTCTTTGACAAAGTTTACCACGCCCCAGCATACCCTCTAGCATTCCATTCAAACACAACTGGGTAAGGTCGGAGAATCTAGAATGAATCAAAAAATTTATTGTACAATACACTTTTTTAATATAGATTTATGTACCCATATTTGAGCAAAATGTGTTCGCCAATGCATGTAAATCTAAGTAATCAAGAGCCAAATAAAGTAGCTACGCCAAATTGAAATTCCTGTGTACAAGCTCGGAGCACTGTGAAACATTTTCATGCTCTCTTTTGGTTTACGTTCAAAGATGCGTAGAATCCAAAAATTAGAAGAAAAAAAAAAAAAAAAAAAAAAAAAACAAATCGTTGTTTCCCGTACACCGTCCATACCATTCCCTAAAAGGCATTGGAACAAGTTTTAAGAAATTTGGCTCAAAAATCATTTACTGGTCGGGAATGTGCCTGTAACATCGGCATCGCGTTCAATAAACCCTAAATGGTAGAACTAAGGGCTGAAATATTAAGAAATTCAGATCTTGGAATCTTTCAATGTATCAGTAATGATTTCGGTTCATTATTTTTAATAATATACCTTTTAATCGACCAAGAAAAAAAAAAATAAATAAAAATAACCCCGGGTTATTTTTATTTATTTATTTATTTTTTGGAGAAACTGAAAAACGATACGCAAACATTGACAGAGAAGCATTGGCAATCATGTTCGGAGTCAAGAAATTTCACCAATACATATTCGGGCGAGAATTTACACTAATAACAGACCACAAACCATTACAAAGAATATTCAGTGAAAAAAGAAGTTTATCAAAAGTAATCAATAACAGACTCATACAGTGGGCACTAGAGCTAAACAGATACCGATATACGGTAGAATATCGACGAGGGACAGATAACGATATAGCTGACATGCTTTCACGGTTACCGGTTACGGAAGGAAAAAATGATATTACGGAAATCAAATTCTTGAACTTGGAAAAGGTGGAAACAATTTCTAGCTATTGACGAACTCAGAAAAGAAACCAAGAAAGATGAAGAGTTACGGAAAGTACTCAAGTATGTTTTCAATAGATCGTGGCCAGAGACAGTACCTGAGAGTTTGAAAGCATACAAACAGAGAGCAGATGAATTGGTCGTGGAAGGAGATGTTTTATTGAGGTTCGGGAGAGTAGTTGTTCCCTCTACCATGAGGCAGGGCAAATTGAAAATCTTGCATTGTGGTCATCTTGGCATAGCAGCTATGAGATCCCTAGCAAGATATTATGTATGGTGGCCACGCATAGACCAGGATGTGGAATGCTACATAAAGCGGTGTTCAGCATGTCAGGAACAAAGAGATGACATTGAGGAAGTTCCCATTTATCCTTGGAATGTGCCAGACCAAGTATGGGAGCGGGTCCATATAGACTTGGCAGGACCAGTCGATGGAGTTACCTATCTGGTTGGCATAGATGCTCTGTCAAAATGGGCAGAAGTAGAGTGCATAAAGTCAACTACATCAGTAACTATCATTCACAGACTAAGAGGGTGGTTCAGCCGGTAAGGAGTTCCCAGAGAAATCGTCTCTGACAATGGGCCGCAACTAGTTTCAGCTGAAATGGAGAGCTTTTTTAAAAGAAATGGGATTAGGCACATAAAAACGACCCCTTATCATCCTAGAAGTAACGGATTAGTCGAAAGATTGATAGGAACATTGAAAAGAAGATACCAAGCATCGAAAAAATGAATTAAAGAACCATCGTTGATATAGAAATTCAGCACAAAAGACCACCGGGAAAGCCCCTGCAGACCTATTTTTAGGCCGAAGGATGCCAACAATTTTTGAAAATTTGAAGCCCGACTTGCGGAAAGGAATAGAGCTGAAACTATGGAAGCAACAAAGTCAAACAGATGGGAGGAAACAAAGAACGTTTGAGGAGGAATATGGTTACACTGTAACTCCTTTTGTGCCAATGCCTTCTGTACAAGTTAGGTTAACTAACAAGAGTACTTGAAATGATATCAGAGACATCTGTGTTACAATAAACCAACTTAAAAAAGAAGGTGGCCAATAACTGGTTGTGGCCAATAACTGTTGCCTTTACCCAATGTTTTCCTTGTGTTCCATACAGTCTCGAAATTATCATATGAGAAATACTACTTATATAAACGTATATTAGATTCGAGAATAATATTATATCTGTATCTCTGTAATTTCAGTAACTCATTTTACACAAATATATTCTCCAATACAGTGAGAATCACCCTAAATGTTTTGATTCAAAAGGCTGTGTCATTTTGCAGTTTTACACAACTGCTTAGCCTCCTCTACTTAACTGTTTCGTGGCCTATCCCATTCTATTTTCAGCTCTCTAGCCTCTCATAAGCTCTGTTGTGAATATTTCTGCATCTCTTACTTTACTTTCATTCAAGTTTATTTCATCTAAAAGTGTTAGGTTCCTATATTATCCACTAGGACCTCGACCATCACAGGCACACTGCTTTACCGATCAATGTATCAAGGTATCAAAGTATCAACTATAATTTCCAAGTTTTGACTCTCTGAACTGACAGCCTGAAATCTGTATTATACCAACCTCCATATGTCTACATCTATTATAATAATAGGATACATACAAAGTGATAACGCTTGAACGCCTGCACCGATTCTCTTCAAATTTTTTTTAAACTGACCGGCATGAAGAAAACTGGTGCAGATAATTCTACCAAGTTATAAATCAGATTCCTTCATATTAAAAAACAAGAAAAAGTGCAAAAACGAGGGAAATTCTGGTGCATCAGAATGGTTTAGTATACACCCGCAATGTTATATTTCCTGAAGCATTAGAATAAATTTTGTAACTGAATGAATGTAACTTTTTTTAATACAACTTGAATAAATGAAAATTAAGTTGAAACAAAAAGATTTTGCTTTTTTATTTGCATAATTAAAGTTTATACTTGCATCCCGTGGTGACACGGGCTTTTCCACTTGTATACCAATATTACTACAAAAATAATTTGCTCATCGCACGTTTTTCTTTTTATTCACCTGAAATTTGATATTGAATACAAATAATATGACAATAGTTTATTAAAAAAATAAAATAAAATAAAGTGATGTTTTATTGTTGGAAAAAAATTGCCATTTTTGGGATTTCTTCACATTTGTTTGTGATGTGACCAATTTATTGTTCTAAATTCGCTGGTGTATTGAGTTGAGCCGTGAACTATAAGACATGTGAGTATCAAATACCAAAGATGGGTAAGGTACGTCATGTGACTATCATACACCAAAGATGGGTAAGGTAAGTCGTGTGAGTATCATACACCAAAGATGAGTAAGGTAAGTCGTGTGACTATCATACACCAAAGATGGGTAAGGTAAGTCTTGTATCATACACCAAAAGTGGGTAAGGTACGCCGTGTGAGCGTCATACAACAAAGATGGGTGAGGTACTTCGTGTGACTATCATACACCAAAGGTGGGAGAGGTACGTTGTGTGAGCGTCATACTCCAAAGATGGGTATTAGGTTTTGTTAAAACAAAATGTTTCATGGGTCCATTATAACGCAACCAGAGAGTGCTGCTTCATTAATGTTGCTGCATAGTTACCGCGTTTGTTCATCAATTGTAGCGTTGCATTTTTATGGGTCGCAAATTTTAGAGTGACCCCCACCCCAAAAACATGTCCCCGATGAAAGTTGAGAGAGAACTTGACTTGAAAGATAGACCAGTGCTGGACGGATGTCACCTCAAACACCAGTCGGCTCCTTTTGATGCGGTAAGTTCATGTAATGAATTTTCATGCTCAATACTTATGATGTGGATATTAATCATTGAATTGTTTTATATACATAATTATTGTACTCACTCTTTGAATTACTGGGCTATGTCCGTATTAATAATGAATAAATGAGAGGAGCACATTGTCTTCGTTCAATAAACTAGCATGATGTAATCCTACGAAGTCTAATACTTCTCGCTGCATTTTATTCCCCAAATATAACGGCGGACGGACGGACGACGGACTAATTTAAAATGTACGTATTTAGAAACGTATTAAGTTGATGAAAAGTGAGAAATCAGGATCAAGAAAAACAATATCCGTGTAATAATATAAGAAGTCAAATGTCGGAGTCAGGTTACAAATATTTGACTAGAGACGACGTTTGAAGATGTGTAAAACGCCGAGTGTGCTCCTTGGTGAGAACTAGCATATTAGCATAGTTTTGATTCTCCTAGATTCAGGTACACTATGTTAGAATACCGTGGTAACTAGGAACTCTCTATTATGTTCCCCCAAGAAACCTTCTTTCCCTAATAAAAACTATTTGACTGAAATCGTTTTGGTGTTGTTGAGTTCATGGCGTTCTGTTAAGCAAAACGATAGGTACATTGGAATCTATGAAATAAATTGTACCACTGAAATTCCTTAACTGTTTCATTGTTATCCCGGACGACATCGTAAGGTTAATCCTCATTTATTATGTTAAGGGAGGTTTTCGGGATTTGAATATTGTCCAAAACCTGTTTGGGAATTTGCTGTCGAAATCATCAGTCCGCCCAGCCGTGTTGGAGTCTATACCGAACAGACAGAAAAACACCTTTTAGTTTTATAGAACAAGAATTGCTCATTGTCACAATCTTGTCCATCGGGAGAAGAAAAATGTAAGGAAAATGTATAAGAAATAATAATCATTGTATTATCATAACTGTTTGAAGGATAACTTCATGTCACATCATATCAGTTAGTAGAAGACCTCTTAAGGTTCTTTTTTCCTTACGAGTGACTCGGATACAAGTACGGTTCGTAACTTCTAGGTTGGCAACATTCTGGGTACGGTCGTTGTTCTTGATATTCTTTATATCGTTTTCTAAGTTTTTTTTCATCTTCCTTATCATGATAATGTGCTACGAAATTGCTGCACCTGGTAAAATGGTAAACGTGAGGTGAATTTTAAAAAAAAATTGACCAGTGAGGGATTTTCTAGCATGTAAAATTAAATCTAGTGAACACCTCTAGAACCCAGGATTATTGCAGGTTAGATCAAGGATCGAAGCGAGGAAACATGGGTCATGTTTTTCGAATAGGTAGGTACATGATCACGGAGGAAACATACCTAGTAGTGGATGCCTGCTTTTTAGAGAGAGAGAGAGAGAGAGAGAGAGAGAGAGAGAGAGAGAGAGAGAGAGAGAGAGAGAGAGAGAGAGAGAGAGAGAGAGAGAGAGAGAGAGAGAGAGAGAGAGAGAGAGAGAGAGAGAGAGAGAGAGAGAGAGAGAGAGAGAGAGAGAGAGAGAGAGAGAGAGAGAGAGAGAGAGAGAGAGAGAGAGAGAGAGAGAGAGAGAGAGAGAGAGAGAGAGAGAGAGAGAGAGAGAGAGAGAGAGAGAGAGAGAGAGAGAGAGAGAGAGAGAGAGAGAGAGAGAGAGAGAATGAATGAATGACGCTTTATTTTAAAAATCTGTACAAAAATAGGGCCTTAAGGCCCTCTCTACCTTTCTGACAGAAAAAAGTAATAACCTTTATATCATTCCCAAACTTAAAACAGACTTCATATTGCAATTATATTAATTAAATAAAAAGAGTGTGCTCTGGTGTGGGAAACGTTACGAAAATAATTTTTCTTCTTCTTTTTTGATTTTCGAGAGATCTATAACAACATACGAATCTTTGGAAATATGATTCACTTAAAATGCTAGAGAATATATTCTAATGTTAGAGAATAATAGTAATATTATTATTCAACCTACAAAGCCAGTAATATATCTTTATATTCCTTTTTAAAAGTAGTCACAGATTTATCTAAGTTGAATAAGCATGGATGATCATTATGGATTTTGATCGCCTGAATAAGGAATGAACTACCATACTTGGATGTCCTATGCAAAGGAATTTGCAATTGACTCAAGCAATGCACCACGAGTATTTAAAGAGTGTACACCACCCATAAATTGAAAATAATCAGATAAATATTTAGGTGTACCTGTCTTCAAAATCTTAAACATAAGTAATCCTATTCTGTACATCCTCCACTCTCTTATTTTTAACCAGCCCGACTTAACAAAGTATGGCGTGACATGATCGGACATAGGAAAGCGATATATGAAGCGCATACATGCATTCTGGGCTCTCTGCAAATCAAGGTACGATTCGGAGGACATATCCTGGTAAACTAACGCTGCATAGTCCAAAATAGGAAATAACAATGCCTGAACTAGTCTCATTCTTACATCCTGAGGTAAATGATGAGCTAACCTTCTTAACTGGTACAGTCCCCTATAAACTTTATTACAGACGGCTGCAACTTGCTCCTTCCACTTCAACTGACTATCCATTATCAGGCCAAGATTCCTACAACTATCTAAATTATACTGTAAAGGAACTGATGCGATTCTCACTGACGGCAGTACACTCAAATCTATTTTTTGTAACAAGACTGCAAAACCCAATATCATTACGTAACATTTCGATGGATTTATGCGTAGCAGGTGCTTACCACTCCAAGAAACTAACCGATCTAAATCCTGATTCAATTTTAAAATACCATTTGCCAAATCATTGATCTCAACCTGCACATAAATTTGCAAATCATCAGCATAAAGCTGATACTTGCAGTGTTCAAAATTAACAGATATCCTATTAATATAAATCAGGAAAAGCATAGCCGAGAGAACGGACCCCTGTGGCACTCCCTCATCAACTCTACACCAGGACGACTCATTTCTGTCATGGGTTCTTATTTTTTGTTGCCTATCTCTCAGGAGAGATTGAAACCAACGAACCATTTCATCAGATACATTAATTGATCTCAAAATAGACAGAAGTAGTTCATGATTAAGAGAGTTGAACGCGCGAGCATAATCAATTAGACACAATACAGTAATTTTCTTTTGATCCATTCCTCGTCTTATGTCATCCGATACTCTAACTAAAGCCGATTCAGTGCTATGCCCGGTTATGAAACCCGCTTGATACATATCAAGAATTTTCGAATCATAAACAAATGCAGAAAACTGTTCATATACACACAGATCTAAAAGTTTAGCGGGTACACATAAATTGTTTATAGGCCTAAAATCACTAAAACTGGATGGATTTTCCACTTTATTTAATGGTAACACTAAAGACTTTTTCCACAAAGCGGGGTACATACCTTTTTTCACGGAACATGTAAATATATGGCTAAGAACAGGACAAACAATTTCAGATATTATCTTCAAAAAATCTACAGGAATTCCATCGTGTCCGCATGCACGGGATGTAATCTTGTTAAGCGCTTTACGAACAGATTCCGATTCAATGGTATTAATAACAAAAGAATAAGCATCGGCGTTTCTCAAGCTATTATAAAAATCCAATACCTCACTACCGACAGACAAATCAGTGGGCTCGCAAAAACTATAGTTCAGTGCATCAAGCTCAAAATTTTGTAAACTGGCCATAGCAAATTTATTATTTGCTATCCCTTGAGTACGAACTATTCTCCAGTATTCACTTGCTTGGAGTTGTTGAGAAAACAAAGACCGGAAGTGCTGTCGCTTAGCATTTCGTAAAATTTGCTTAGTTCTATTTCTAATCTTTTTAAAATTTGACCAATCCTCATCAGTTCTTGACTTCAAATATTTTTTGTAAGCTTTGTTTCGTTGTGAAAACATATTCCTAATTTTATCGTCTATCCATGGTGCTGGTGGGCGAGTTACTTTAATTTTCCGCAAAGGCATATGCTTATTAAGTAATTTACCAATCTCATGATTGAAAGATTCAACTTGTAAATCAACATTTTCTTCATTATAAACTCTATCCCAATTAATAGAGATAGCTTCTTCAATAAGTTTCTTGGTATCAATATGTTTACTGCTACGAATATAAATTTGCTTTTTCTGACACTTTTTAATATTTTAATGCACGCAAAAGTAAATCAGTTCATGCCTGGACATACCACTAACAGGAAACTGCTCAAATATCGATACTAACAATGAATTGTTGATTAGGATGTGATCAAGTTGGGTATGTGCTGGTGAAAAAAGAGAGTGGTGAGTAGCATTTAACGGTAGAATATTCAAGTTATGAGATTTGATACAGCCAGAGAAATATCTAGAAACATGAGAATCGACAAGGAGATCAACATTCCAATCTCCAAGTATACAAACACAGTGATACTCATGTGAGGCTTTAGCTAATTCATTAAAGACAGAAATCATATTCACTGATTTAGGTGGTCTATATACAACGCCAGCCAGCATTCTTGAAGACCCCAATCACATCTCCAACAATAGATATTCAGGAGAGTTTGAAAACATCGACGAAGAATGGAAAGCCACCTTATGATTATAAGCATTGTTTACGTACACCGCCACACCACCTCTCCCCTTCCCCACTCGATCGACTCTGAACATAGAATATCCCTCCAACATAAATGCATTAGAACTGATAGACGGCTTCAGGAAAGTCTCCGACAGAGCAATAAAATCAATATTACTATCACTAAACATTTCAGCAAACTCCGACCAATGCTCATACAACGATTCGACATTAACGTGTGCCAAACGAATACAATCATCATTACAATTAATTTGATTTTTTAATGATACACTGGACATTTATAGTTTAAAAAAAAAAAAATAAAGATGAAACTTCTACACTAGACAATATACACATAAATGATCTAAATACATATGTAAATACTTTATATGTTCTGTATCAATTCGAATCAGTATTTCATAAATAAACGGTATAAATAGTAAATCAATGGTTCAATCAGTATTTGGGCTTCCTTGCTTCACGATGAGACTCGCCAACGCTTCCGAAGATCTCACAAGCAGAGGTTGTGACTGTTCATTCTTTTTAAAAAAAACACGACCGTTCTTGAACCAAACGAACTTGTATCCGTTAGCAATTTTAAAATCCTTACAAGCTTTTAACAATTTGCGGTTTTTAAAAGTCAAGCAGTTATTGACATATATCCTTGTAGCTTCACCCAAAAGGAATCCCATATGCCGAACTGAAAGATCCCTTTTATTCCGAGCTGCAGAAAAGAAGGCTAACTTGTCAAGCTTCCGAACAAATGAGACAATAATTCCGGGAGAACTTTTTTGGACCTTCGGCCTGATATGATAACAATCGTCAACTAATCCAGGATTAATAGTGTAGCCAATAACTTCACCTACTTTAACAGCAATATCCAAGATGTTCTCACCTTCGGTCACCGGGTATCCACAGATTTCTAGCGTCTTGTCCAGACCATTCTGTTCCGAATCGTTTACAAGATTTGCTATATCAGATATTTGTTTATCAACCTTCTTCTCCCGATTAACACTCTCGTCGATCTTATCATTGATTGACTTTAGGGCGTTGTTTATACGCTCGACCTTATTGTCCGTTTCGGTCAACTGATCGGAATGTTTTGTTAATTGAACCTTGAAATCATTAAAATCTTCAACGTGTTTTATAAACTCACTGCGCAAACGTTCGTTCGAAGCTCGAAGATCCTCTCTTATCTCCTCAATAAGGCCCAACAAAGCGGCGAACTTATCACCATCGGTATTTGCCCCATCCAACTTCGACTTCCTTCGTTGTTTTATGCAAGGATTACACCAAAAACTTGATTTTGAATCGATCATACTTTTGAACTCATCCTTAGATAGCTCAACACAAGCAATGTGAAATATTCCGCTACAATCATCACAATTCACTCGAAAAGCATTATGAGCAAAACCCAGTTTACATTTACCACACTTCGACATGATCGAACAGAACACAAAAACACGTCCGCACTCCACAAAGGCTGAAGAGAGAGGAGAGAGAGAGAGAGAGAGAGAGAGAGAGAGAGAGAGAGAGAGAGAGAGAGAGAGAGAGAGAGAGAGAGAGAGAGAGAGAGAGAGAGAGAGAGAGAGAGAGAGAGAGAGAGAGAGAGAGAGAGAGAGAGAGAGAGAGAGAGAGAGAGAGAGAGAGAGAGAGAGAGAGAGAGAGAGAGAGAGAGAGAGAGAGAGAGAGAGAGAGAGAGAGAGAGAGAGAGAGAGAGAGAGAGAGAGAGAGAGAGAGAGAGAGAGAGAGAGAGAGAGAGAGAGAGAGAGAGAGAGAGAGAGAGAGAGAGAGAGAGAGAGAGAGAGAGAGAGAGAGAGAGAGAGAGAGAGAGAGAGAGAGAGAGAGAGAGAGAGGAGAGAGAGAGAGAGAGAGAGAGAGAGAGAGAGAGAGAGAGAGAGAGAGAGAGAGAGAGAGAGAGAGAGAGAGAGAGAGAGAGAGAGAGAGGAGAGAGAGAGAGAGAGAGAGAGAGAGAGAGAGAGAGAGAGAGAGAGAGAGAGAGAGAGAGAGAGAGAGAGAGAGAGAGAGAGAGAGAGAGAGAGAGAGAGAGAGAGAGAGAGAGAGAGAGAGAGAGAGAGAGAGAGAGAGAGAGAGAGAGAGAGAGAGAGAGAGAGAGAGAGAGAGAGAGAGAGAGAGAGAGAGAGAGAGAGAGAGAGAGAGAGAGAGAGAGAGAGAGAGAGAGAGAGAGAGAGAGAGAGAGAGAGAGAGAGAGAGAGAGAGAGAGAGAGAGAGAGAGAGAGAGAGAGAGAGAGAGAGAGAGAGAGAGAGAGAGAGAGAGAGAGAGAGAGAGAGAGAGAGAGAGAGAGAGAGAGAGAGAGAGAGAGAGAGAGAGAGAGAGAGAGGGAAAAGGGGGTGGGAGTTTATTCACGAATACCTATCTAAAACCGCCTCAAAACCACCACCCCTTTGTGTCCGTGATGGCAGCTGGATTGGTGGTAACGGAGGCAAAGTTGTACAGCGGTGTAATGTAGGTAGCTATAGTTGCGAAATCGGTAGAAGATTGGATACGGTAGATCACTAACGGTAAACTTTAGTAACCACCCGGTCTCAGGTTTGCCCGCAGGGGCGAGGATGTGCCTATTTATTTATTTATTATAATTATTATTTTATTTTATTCATTTATTTTCTTCAAAGGAGTAAAATTAATTTATGAATACCAATACAATTTATATTTTTTAAAAATACATATATACCTATATAACTTATTTTGAATGATTAATAGATAAACGAAGAAAGGGAAAAGATGTTTTTGATATTTCGAATAAATCTTGTTTTAATTTATAGATTGTTCGGGTGATGGGATGGGTTGTTGACAGGGAGATGTATGTAGGTAATTTCAATCCCTAGGTGTAGATAATTTCAATCAACAATGTTGAGGCCGGAAGGCACTTTTGCTACCTAGACACAGATCCTACAGAACAACTCAAATCTGACCTTGAAAGATACATTAAAAGAAATGGAAAGAGAGAAGGACTAAACGCAAGAGACATCCAACTCCTTGTACCAGAGGACCCAAAACGGCCAGATTTTTATATCCTTCCGAAAATCCATAAGCCATACACTCTTCCACATCAAATTCTTCCAGGCAGAACATTAGTCGCTGGTATTGGGTGCTTCACAGAAAGGATATCGGCTTATGTAGATTCCTACATATCTACAACCGTCCTACATCAAAGACACACAACATTTCCTCAATATTCTACGAGAGACGCGAGTCCCCACAGATGTTATCCTCGTCACAATAGACGTAAACGCTCTATATACTGAGATTCCTCATCAAGAAGGCCTACAGCCTTCTGCTTCAGCTTCAGCTTCAGGAAGCTGTGGCTTAGTTCCTCCAGGAGCGACCAGACCCTCAAGTTCCTTCCACGAACTTTCTGGTCAAACTGGTTGAGTGCGTCTTAACAATGAAAGTGATCAAGTATGGTGACCAAAGATACATCTCTATTATTTATAAGAATGAAACTCCGTCTGTTTGTCTGTTTGTCTGTCTGTCCATGCTATGCACGGCCAAACGGCTGAGTGGGCCGGATCTACGAGGGGATCTTCTTGGGATTTTCCAAAAGTGGGAGCGAGCGAATTTAAAATTGTTTAATCCCACCCGAACCATGGGCCGTAGGGCGGGAGGGGGGTCGAAGTAAGAATTAATGTGCGCTTTTTCCACTTCCCCGCATTCTCTACCCCTCTAAACGGTCGTCGAAAATTCCGGAAAAATACGGGTTTCGTAGGTTTTCCTACGAGGAAGACGACAGCGCGATCGGATCGCGAAAAAAGTATCGGGAAATGCGTCAAAAAAATGCGAGAGTACGGACCCGTTTTCTCGAAAATTCCAAAGAAAAACTTGGTTTTTTTAAATTAAAATATGCCCCATAAAGGTACGTTTTTCGGAACGGTTTTCGCGGGCGAAATAAAGGTTTGATCCCGCCGAATCTGAATCAGAAATCGGATATCGAAAAAAGTGACGAGAACTCGGTCAAATTGCGAGCGGAAGCGAGCAAAGCGATTAAAATGATTGTGTCGTGGACGAGAGAAGGCTCAAGAATTGACGTGAAGGGTTCGATGTCACAATGTTGCGAGGCGAGCAGGTATACATAGGTACCTACCTTGCGAGCGAAGCGAGAGCCATTTCAAATAATAAATACGGACTTTGTCCTACACATATACAGGTACATCCCCGAATAAACTTTTTGTGTTCCACGTAGTTTTATAAGATTTAATTTGTTTGTAAGAATTCCCAACTGAAAAAAACGTCTGCCAAGTTGGGTGGGCAGTATAACTTCTTCAAGCGAGCGAAGCGAGCAGCATCCCCTACAGAAGTAAAACCTACCCTTAGGGATCTACCATTTGCGAGCGAAGCGAGCAACATCCCCTACATGTTTCAATTGTAATACACCGCATGTATACAGCCACACTTTGCGAGCAAAGCGAGCAACATTCCCTACATACCACACTAAACTTTTTGTGGTTCCACGTAGTTTTATAAGATTTAATTTGTTTGTAAGAATTCCCTTTTTTTTTTTCTTTTTTTTTTTTTTTTTTTTTCAAATTCATAATAACTTCATTACATAAAAATGTATTACAGTTTAGTTAATAAGTAGGTACGGTTAATAAATAAATATGACATGTAACATGTAAGGGAGTAGAAGTCCAGTGACTTTCTCCCACTATAAGGTAAGTAACAATGCGTTATAACAATGATATGTAAGTTCTTCTAACTGATCCGAGAGGTATTGTTTATTATAATTGGTTGGTTCTGTTTATTGTTGTTGAGTTGTGGTGAGCAGGTCTGTGTGACGTTTTCTTTTTAATCGCCTATTCGGACGGTCGGGAGGAATTGCATCTAAAATGGCTGCTGCTAATGGGTTTGGGTGATGCTGAAGTCGTTGATGGAATCGTGAGTAGCAGCTGACCAAGATTTCCGACACAGTTTGCACCTCGATGTCCTTGTGTATATTTTTGTTTCTGATGTACCAAGGTGCATTGGTTATCATTCTCAAGGCACGGTTTTGGAAAGTCTGGATCCGCCTGATTTGCGAATCAGAGGCTCCTCCCCAGATTTGGCATCCATATTCCCATATAGGTCTTATTAGCACTAAATAGATCAATCGTTTGGTATCGAGTGAAAGAGGGGATCGTTCGTGAAGGAGTGGCTTGAGAGTTTTCAGGCGGTGACGGCATCTTTTGAGTGAGTCAGTGATATGGGCATCAAAGGTTAGGCATTTATCCAGGGTTAGGCCTAGGTAGCGGGCGCTTGTTCCTGTTGGTACCGTGTCGCTGCCAATATTCAGGATTGGATTGTCATGAATATGCAGGTATGAGAATATCACAGAGCTTGACTTTTGAGGGTTCAGCTTCACTTTCCATCTAACTGCCCATTCATTCAGATCGAACGCATATTCCTCAAGCTCCAACCCAGCTCTCTCCCCTCTGGGTGAACTACAGAGAAAGGCTGTGTCATCTGCAAACTGTGCGATTGTCATGCTTGGATTAGTAGGGATATCGCCTGCATACACCAGGTACAACAGGGGGCCAAGGACGCTACCCTGTGAACTCCTGCCCTTATACGCCGTACTCGCGACATGGCATCTTGATATCTTACAGTGAAGGTACGATCTATCAGGTAGGAGAGGAGTGTGCGGTAATATGTGTCTGGAATGCAGATTTCAGTTTCCACAGTAACCCAGGGTGCCAGACCCGATCAAAAGCCTTCTCTGTGTCGGCGAAAAGTCCGATACAGGTTTCTTTCTTTTCGTAGCTGTCCAAAATTTTGTCGACTACACGATGCAACTGATGTAGGCATGAATGGGAGTTTCTGAAACCGAATTGCGTGGCAGGAATGAGAGATTCGAGGTGCTTGAGTAGTTTGGGTAGCAGTAATTTCTCAAATATCTTTGAGAGTAGAGGGAGGAGGCTGATTGGACGATAACTGTATGGAATGTTGCGTGGTTTGTTAGGCTTGTGAATGAGGATTACAATAGCATGTTTCCACTTTGACGGGACGTAACCCAGTCTGAGGCAGGCATTGTAAATCTGTGTTATTAACACCAGCGTCTTGCGAGGGATGTGGATGAGAAGTGGACGGACAATATTATCGTTTCCTGGGGCTTTTCTGCAGGATGATCGTAGAATAATGTTTTTAACTTCAGCTGGCCGGAAGAAATCGTTGAAAGGGCTCAGTTGAAGGGGAGACAGCATTGAGTCATGTACTTCACTTTCAATAGGACTGGGTTGAGTGTTAGGTGTAAATTGTTCCTCTAGGATTGCAGAGAATAGTTCTGCTTTTTCAAGCGGCGTTGAATACCAGTGTTGGTTTAATTTGAGTGGTGGTATATCAGAGCGCTCTTTAGTTAGTTGCTTGGTTTTTCTAAACAGCGAGCCATCAGTTTTGTCTAGCACGGCTAGTTCACTATTCTTGCGGTCCTGGTCATTCTTGGCTAGAGCTTCTGTTAGATCTTTAGTAGCTCTGTTCAACGCCCTCTTATGAGCAGGGAAACGGGTTAGATCCCATAGGGCTCTAGCAGATTTTTTAACCAACAGAAGTTGCTTGATGTGAGTTGGTATAGTCACTGGTCTCTGGTGGAAATGAGGGTTGGTTTGTTGTCGAGAGGCCTCCTTTGCTGCAAACTGAATCATCCTAGTAAGGTTGGATGTCGCTACATCCACATCTCTAGGGGTTTTTAACGGGACTTGAGTGTTTGTTGCCTCAGCGAGAATTTCTTTATATTTTTCCCAATTAATGTTGTTCGTTATGATACGCTCGTTGTCTTTTGGCGTCGTGGGTGTTGAATGGACTTTGAGGATTACGGGCAGATGGTCAGAGCTCAATTCATGCAAAACTTCTGGGAATGTGCAATGTGAGTATACATTTTTTGCTAAGAAAAAGTCGAGGACGTCTGGAGAATGGGCAGGATTGTCAGGGAAGTGTGTGGCTTCAGACGGATACATAACTTCTAGATTACGATTATGAACCAGATTAATCAGATCAAGACCTCTTGGGTTGGACGTAGTTGAACCCCATCGTGGGTGTTTGGCGTTGAAATCGCCGCCTATGATAAAATTTGGACCCATAGCTTGGATAACTGACTGGAAATCTTGCTGGTTCACAGGATTATTGGGTGCTGAGTAAAAAGCGGCAATCACATAAGAGCGTCCAAGAATAGTGACATTTATTCGAGATATTTGATAATTGTTCTCTCGGATTGGTGGTAAATCATTGCAACACAAGGAGTTTTTCATATATATAGCGCTGCCTCCTTTTCTTTGATTAGATGGGTGGTCGGCTCGTGTGAATTTATATCCGGGAATAAAGAAATTTTTATCAGGTGACAGTTTTGTTTCAGTCAACAATACGACATCTATGTCGTTCGTTTTTAGAAAGAGATCTAGCTCATAGTACTTCCCGAGCACTCCTCTACAATTCCAAGTGCAAACGTTTAGATATTTAGAGGTTACGGTGGTCATGAGTTTAGCAGCTTAGGGAGGAGTTGGGTGAGAGCTGATACGAGAGGTTGAACAAGAGAAAGCAGTTGGTCAATTGTATGTAAGAGTTGGGCCATATAAGGTTCAGGGTTGTCTCCAGTCGATTTTTGATTCGAACTACTTGCAGCTCGGGCATATGTACCTATATTGTTGTGCGTTTTTATTTTGTTGTAGTCGATGTCACGCTGACTACTCTGTGCCATTTGCATCCTCAATGCGACTGGGGTGGTTTTCGATTTCTGCAATTGGATGTGTACAGGGCACCCACGGTAGTTGGCGGTATGAGCGCCTTTACAGTTGGTACAGATTGGGGGAGAATTAGAAGGTTTTGGGCACGATTGCGTTGAGTGATGGCCATCACATCTAACACAGCGTTCCTTCTTATGGCAGTAATTCCTTGAGTGGCCGAATTCTTGGCATCTTATACACTGAATTATTGTCCGTTTAGGTCGAGGCGGTTCAACCTTTACCACGGCATGATACAGCCGGTTTAGATTGTATATTTCACAGTTTTTCGGGTTTGGTTTTAGATCGACAAAAAACATAGATAAAGGCGATTTAGTTACAGGATGCAATACAGGGAGAATTTGAATGGCTTCATACCCTTTAGCATCAAGCTCTTCTTTAATCACAGCTGTATCAGTTGAATGGTGAAGGCCTCGAATAACGACTCTAAATGCTCGATCATTTTTTAGTTGGAAGGTGTGGTACTCTGCATTTTTACTTTCGAGGTATTCGATCGCCTTGCGGTACCCATCTATCGTCATGAAATTGATTTTGATCTTGTCATTTAGTGAAAAATATTTGAATGTGGTAGGCTCAATGTTTCGAAATTCTTTTATGGCCAAGTTAATGTTAGTTGTGTTGTGAATAAATATTGGAGGTGGAGGAATATTTTTCACGGGTGTTTCAGGTGTGGTATCAGTATTCATTATTTCTATCTCGGCAAGAGGTGCAAATGGGTTTGGCGATATTATTGAGGATGAACTATTAGGTTTCATTTTTTTTCTTACCGGGTGCAAGGGATCTTCGTCTCCTGACCCCATCGATAAGATGTAGAAGTTGATTCGAACACGTACGGCGCGTAGGTGATGAGATAACGAATTAATAACACGACGCAAACAATAACAGTCTAGTCCGTATCGCGCAGAACGACTGAGGTGTTCACCGGACGACGGCCAGACCTATTCCCAACTGAAAAAAACGTCTGCCAAGTTGGGTGGGCAGTATAACTTCCTCAAGCGAGCGAAGCGAGCAGCATCCCCTACAGAAGTTAAACCTACCCTTAGAGATCTACCGTTTGCGAGCGAAGCGAGCAACATCCCCTACACACGTTAAACCTACCCTTAGGGATCTACCATTTGCGAGCAAAGCGAGCAACATTCCCTACATGCCACACTTTGCGAGCGAAGCGAGCAGCATCCCCTACAGAAGTTAAACCTACCCTTAGAGATCTACCGTTTGCGAGCGAACCGAGCAACATCTCCTAAATGCCATACTTTGCGAGCGAAGCGAGCAACATTCCTACATGCCAGACTTTGCGAGCGAAGCGAGCAACATCCCCTACATGTCTCAATTGTAATACATCGCATCTGCACAGCCACACCTTGCGAGCGAAGCGAGCAACATTTGCTACATGCCAGACTTTGCGAGCGAAGCGAGCAATATTCCCTACACGTCACACTTTGCGAGCGAAGCGAGCAATTGAATGGGGGGTCCGGGGGGCTTGCCCCCCGGCTGGACGTGGAGGCGAGCGTAGCGAGCCGGAGCGGCTAGTTCAGAAGAAAGGAACAGTTATGGGGACTCGCATGGCTCCATCGTATGCAAATATCTTCATGGCCAAATTGAAGAACGATTTCCTGGCATCAAGAGAAATGAAACCCCTGCTGTGGAAAAGATTTAAAGACGATATATTTCTAGTGTGGCCGAATGGTGAGGAAGAACTACAGCTTTTCTTGGCAGACATCAATTCGCGATACTCCGTCACTTTCACTTGGTCATATTCATCAACAGCCATTACATTTCTCGACGACAACATCACTCTACAAGAAGGGAATTTCATCAACACAGTACACGTCAAACCCACAAATCAACAATTATACTTGTATTACTACAGCTGCCACCCTCTACATACAAAAAGATCAATCCCGAGATCGTTATCAATCTGAGGGCATCGAATCAATAACAAGAAAGAAAATCTCAAATCCTATCTGTCAAGCCTACAAAGCAAGCTGGTTGAAAGGGGCTACCCAAAGAAATTCGTTAAAGATCGTTTAGTGCCAGCCCACGTACAGTACACAGCAACTCCACAGGCTACTACGTTCTTCTTTGGAGCCCACAAATTAAATAGTTTACTTCGTGAGATACAACCCATTTTGACAGCCAACTCACAGACGAGAGAAATTTTTTCTTGGAAAAACCACGAGTGACGTATCGTCAAGGAAAAAATATTTGTGAAATCTTGTCGCACCGGCACCCTCAACCGACGCGGTCTACAGTGCAACCTGAGTTACATCCTTGCGGCCGACTCAGAAGTAAACTTTGCAACCTTTTGATTGAAAGTACACATTTTACTTCGGTATACACCACACACTCCTACAAATGTGTAAACTCAGCAGAGTGCCAATCCAAAATGTGTGTTTACCAATTAATATGCTAGAAATGCACGAACAATCAACAAGCTTTCTACGTTGGCAAAGCATCGCAAATGAATCTGCGGATGAATAACCATCGTGCTTCAGTTACCCATAACCAACCACTCCCGATTAACGAACATGCAAGATCTCATGATGCATCATTTGATCAATGTTTTGGGGTGAAGGTTTTGAAGAAGATGCCACCAAGTTCTAACGACCGGTTTCTCCACCAATCAGAAAAAGCACACAAAGTGGGTTTTGAAAGCAAACGTACCTCCCGGCCTCAACATTAATGATTGAAATTATCTCCACCTAGTGATTGAAATTACCTACATACGTCTCCATCTCATCACCCGAACAAACTATAAATTATTTTTTCATTTTCGTTTTCAACTGCTAACTTGTGAACAAGATCTATTCGAAATATCGAAAACATCTTTTTCCTTTCTTCGTTCATCCCATCATCATCAATCATTCAACAAATTATATAGCTCAGTAGAACAGTTTTTGAATTTATCAAGAAGTATATATATATATATATATATATATATATATATATATATATATATATATATATATATATATATGTATATATATATGTATATATATATATATATATATATATATATATATATATATATATATATATATATATATATATATATATATATATATATATATATATATAAGTTAAATGTCTTTTAATCGGGAATTAGTTTTTAAAAAACGATCGCTTAATTCCCAAATACAATTTATTAAAATAAACACACACACACACACGACATGTACAGAGAGGGAACGTACCGCACGAGAGATTGCCCAACAACGACTGCACCGAGCTTCGGGAGGTCCGAAGCGAGGTGCTTCCACTAAGAGGGGAGAAATGCTGAAGGCAGTAGTTTTATTATTTTTCCTCCCTATGTTAGAGGATCACATAATTCCTCCCTCCTTAAGATGAAAATTTAGAAAGTTAAAAATAAACTAAATTTTCACAGGAAAAGACTTGAATAGCAAGGCCTTCATGTTCTCGTTGCGGTTAGCTTACTCTTCTGTTTACAATACGCAATTATGGTATAAATGATAAACATGATAATAAGTAAATACAAAATTACAGTCCAAAAGCTTGGAATAAAATATTTATTTATATTTAATGGCTCTAGACGTGTTACTCTATTTAGTTTGACATTTCTGAAACTGAGTTCTTTTAGAGTAAGCGTGGTATTTGAAATTTGTGAATCTTTAATTTCAAAATTTAAGTCGGTTAATAATTTAGGTTGGCCTAATGATTCACTTTCTGAATGAAGGGGTTGTCCCTTGTGATACATCATACTGTTACCTTCCGAAATTAAAAATATACCTTTTAATTCCACTATTTCAGAACCATGCCTATTATTTATTTCTATTTTGTCTCCGAAGGGGAAGGCTGCTAGATGCTGATTTGATTCTGGAATTGATTCAATCTAATTATCCTCAATGTTTACAGTTACGTATTCACAATGTTCTACAGTACTGGATCTAAGTACTTCTTCTTCACATTTAACATTCTGGTTTGATATTAATTTTTTACCACAATGAATGATACTACCCTTCTGACAGGGGTATTGTATTATTTGACTTAGACTTGAGAAGATATTTTACCTTAGGAAATATAGAAACATACTGATTTTGCCTATGTGTGGGTACTGGTCGTAAAAAGTACAAGTAGTATTGTAACCCATCGGACAATGGTAGATTGAGGAAATAAATTATTTCGTCGACTTTGATTGCACAGGTAACTTGAATAGTGGATTCTATTTCTAAAATATTTTCGTACTTTATTTCTAAAGGTAATTTGGAACCGTAAGTATTTGACAATTTTTGGAGTTCTACAAACAGCTGATGCGTTCCAATTATACTAGGATGTAATGTTCTCAATTTGCAAAATGTTATTGAATTCTCAATATCTTGGAATATTGTCAGTATCACATTAAATTCTAGTTGTTGAAGGTTGAGTATTTCTTTTATGGAATCAGCGAGAGCCTGATTAGAACTAATTTTCATGAAATTATCAATTTCTAACAGTTTGTTTTTTATTTGCTCATTATTGAAACGAATGTCTTGAATAGTCGAATTAAATTCGGACATCAGATCTGAAATGAGTGTGAATTGAGAATTCAATTGATCCTGAACAGTTATTTCATTATTCTTAATTAAGGTAAACAGATTTTCATAGCGTTTACCGTCAGAGGCGTCTGGATTGCCGGTTATAAATTTAATTATATTACCTAACCCATTTACTAATCCCCTCTTTTTTCTACTTTGATTAACATTTATGTGGGTAATTTTTTCCTTAATAATACTAATAGTATCATTTAATACTTTACAATATTCGTCTGTCTGTCTGACCTGAAATTGATTTACTTTGATCTTATTCAACAGATTTTCGTACTGTGAGGTTAGTTCGTAAAATTCATCAATTAAGCTGTCAATTTTATAATGATGAACCAGAGTATGTTGGGAATTTATAAGTCGGGCTAGTCCTAATAGAATAGGCAGTATCCCTTGGTTTGCTGTTATATTTCTCACCTCGGAGCTTCCGATTGAGAAGAGGAGGGTCCTGGAACAGGTTCACGAGGTGAAGTGTCAGTGGGTAAGTTACTCATAGTTTGTTTACGTGGTCTTTTTATATTAGACGTATGAATTTTTCCTTGTGTGTTATGTTGTCGAGGAACTATTTGAGCGGTTTTTAATTCGGGATTGGTTGATTCTAAGGTTTCCTTATGATATTTTTGTTCAGTTTTATCTTGAATTTGTCTAGTTCTTACAAATATTCCTGTGGGTAATCCTGGAACATCCTCTCTATTCTGATTCCTTCCTTCAGCAATACGTTCCTTTTGGGCTTGAGTTCTTTCTTTGATGATGTCATAAATTTGTTTTACTTTGTCTTGATGTTTGACTATAAAATTCGTCATTAAGTTTTTCTCTAAGTCGGCTTCTAGTAAAGGGTCGTTCTCTACATGACCATTTATTACTTCGAATGGCGTTAGTTTTGTAACAGAGTGGATACTACTATTATAAGCTATTAGTGCATAGTTAACTTTATTTTTTATGCTTTCATTTTTGAATTCGTCTCTCTTTCACAGTATTCTAACGTGTTCAATTAGAGTCGAGTGAAATCTTTCTATTAATCCATTTGAATTTAGGTTTTGAGAACAAATGTAATGAACTTTAATTTTGTGGGTCTCTAGTAACTCCTTGACCAATGAGCTACCGAATTCTGCTCCATTGTCGGCCACGATCATTTTTGGTATCCCATGGTGGGAAAAGAATTTTAGAAGGGCGCCGACCGTGTCCATACTATTAGATGATTTTAGAATGTAGGCTTGGGCATACTTTGAAAATGAATCGATGATTGTTAAAAACTTGGATTTCTCCAAAGACAATTTGTCGACATGTTGGATTTCGAATGGTCTAGAAGGTGTGGGGGTAACGTTTATTTTTGGTTTAATGGGATGTCTGTCATTTTTGCAGGCAAGACATATTTCGCATTTATTAATATAATTTTGGATTGTGGTTTTCATATTCGGCCAAAAATATTTTCTCTTGAGTTTCTCTAAGGTTTCAGTAATGCCTCGATAATTGGTTTTCCCTATATGTTGTTTTTGGATATATTCCCTAGCTGTTTCCGGATCTGTGACATCTTCTAGCCTAGCGGAACACTTGACGAAACTTATTTCAGAATGTTTGAAATTTCTTATAATTATTCGGCTGAATTCTTCATAGATATCGTTGACAAAATATAAGGAATATTTTCTCTTCGGAACTATGTAGGTTTTCACAAAATGAATTATATCTGATTCAAGGTTATGTTTCCTCAGCGTTACTGTTATTCTAGTGATTCTTTCAAAAATATTTTCAATCCTAGGGTTTCTGGTTTCTTCTCTGTCGGCTACTACAATAATGATTTGGTTAGTTCCATAGTTAACAGGTTTTTCGGTTATAGGAATATTCAGTATTGTGTTTCCCTTGTAATTAGAATGAACAGTGGGAGCTAAAGACGCAGAATCACTGGCGTTCTCGTCCACATTGACGACCATTGATTCTGATGAATTATTTAAGGCATCATTCAATTCTCCCAGTACTTCATTCATGAGTGGAGTTGGAGGACTATCCCCGTTGAGAGCGTCTTGAACAATTTGCTCAACATCAGGTGAATTTTCGATGACATTAATTTCCACTCGGGAAAGGGCATCGGCATTTTGATTAGTGGAGTACCGGCTAAGGTACGCTATCGGTAAGTCAGCACCGTTAGTGCACTGGCTTAGTACAGTGCCTAACGCTATGTTGGAAGCATCAGTTGTAAGGTTAAAGGGCTTCGAGAAGTCGTGATATTGTAAAATCGGATCATTTAAGAGCAGAGTTTTACACTTCTCAAAACACTCTTTATACTCGGGGTTTTGAGGAACAATCGTCGCTACCTTCTTCAAACATTGGGTTAATGGTTTGGTTATTTGGGCAAAATTTTTAATAAATTTTCTATAATAACCCAGTAATCCGAGAAAACCCTTAATTTGTTTTAGAGTTGTGGGAATCGGTTATTTGGATATAGCTTCGGTTTTTATGGGGTTTGGCTTAACTCCTTCAGGGGTGATAAGATGTCCTGAATAGACACATTCCCTTTTGAGGAACTCCGTTTTATCCAATTGTATTTTCAAATTATCTTCACGGAGTCTGTCAAAAACTTTTCTGAGACTATTTATATGTTCTTCGAGACTTGTACTATAGATGATAACATCGTCAATAAAAACAGTGCAAATTTCGTTCTGCAAACCGCGTAATACATTGTCGAGCAACCGTTGGAAACTAGGAGGTCCGTTTTTTAAACCCATCGGCTTTCTACTAAATTCCCAATGACCATTTACCGAAGAGAAAGCAGTTTTGGCAATACTATCCGGATGCATTGGAATTTGATGAAAAGCGCTTTTGATTTCAAGGCAAATGAAGTACATACACCTACCAAGCTTGTCGAGCAAATCATTTATGACCGGAAGTGGGTATTTATCGTCTATTGTCTTGTTGTTAAGTCCGCGGTAATCAATAACCAATCGATACTTTTGTATGCATGGATGCATCTAACTTTTTGGGTACGAGCCAGAGTGGACTATTCCACGGTGAAGAGATGGGTTGAATAATTCCCTGTTTGAGTATATCCTGTATTTGGTTATCAATTTCCTTTTAAAATACCTCGGGATATCGGTAATTGCGGGTATACACGGGGATCTCGTCAATGGTACAGATTACATGTTGGACTTTATTAGTACACGTTGTTTCCTTCACAATGAAACAAATCTTTGTACTGATATACTAAGTTCATAATTTGTCTCTTTTCTTCTATGTTCATATGATCCGTTCGAATATTAGTGGGGTCAAATACATAATTTTGCGTATCATAATAATTAAAATTTTGACTTTTCACTTTGTCTAAAATGGGGATTTCTTCAATTTGAATGGGTTCAAACAGTTTAAAATTACATTCAGAATCACCATTATTTAAAATTCCTACATATCATTCCCTATCTTGAATTTTGACCAGGCATTCAGGAATTTATAGTGAATTTTGTTTTAGATATGGAATTACTCCTTCTTTTTTTGTTGGATCACAATGTACGGGAATTTTAATCAGCGAAATTGCCCTAGGTGGTATTTTTTGTTCATAGATCGGTTTTTTATTTATTTCTTGCTCAACGTAGGTAGTGATATTTAAAAGGGATTTTGGAATTTTTTGTTATCAATAACTTGTTCTCATAATCAATATGAGCGCCAAGTAACTCAAAGTTATCTAAACCTAATAGTAATCCGAAGCGGCTATGGAATTTGTGAACTCTGAAAAGGAGATTTAGGTTTTTAACTTTGAACATTTCGCCACATGGGATCCTTGCACTGCTGCTCCCATATGACATTCCGTGGATTGACCTAACTTGAAATTTCTCTGTTATGATTTTGTCGGGGAAAATTTTTTTAATGACCTCTGGATGTACAAAACTTGAAGTGCTTCCAGAGTCCAGCAGGATTTTAATTTTATGCTTCGGAAATACTACGTATGGTAATTTTTGTCCAGCTTTTGGGTTCAAATGTATTAGGGAGAAGGTGGCGATTCGGACTCCTTCTCTAAAAAAGAGTCCTCATCGGCCGAATTTCCGCGTTGTATTCGGGGTCTGAACTTCCCATACCTTCTTCCTCGGGAATTTCCACATTGTTTAAATCTAAATTCGGTTGAGTCGTTTGCCAAGACATTGGAGTCGACTTCGCCAAATTGGATGTTTCATGACTTGGAACTTGAGCCTGCGGGGGGCCTTGTGATTTGGGAAGTGTTATTTTTATTGGGGGTAAAGGGTTTAGATGCCACTTGATTTTGCATTCTATTTGGGAATGTTTTGGGCCTAAATCCTTGGCCATAATATGACGGTTTGGTTGCCGGAGTCGTATTTTTAATTTCCGGTTTTATCGCCGGTTTGTGTTGGGGATTCCGATCGAGTCTAGCTTTTTGATACTGCATGATTTGATAATCGTTCGTTAGTATCGAAAGGGCTTCGCCCATCGTTTTCGGTTTCCTACTCCGAAGTTGACTTCCGAGCGGTTCCCGTAGGTGTAAGAGTAACGTTCGTAGACTAAGATCTTGGTCGTGTTCGATCAATATAGCTTGTTTCGTTTCGGATTCATGGTTTTTAATCCAAGCAATAGCTAAATTTAGTTTTGCTTTAATTTTATTATGAAACTGAAAAGGATCTTCGCTCTCTCTATGTCTCAGTCCGTGAGTTCGTGACATAAAGTAAATAAGTATGTCCCGTTTGTCAGAGTACGTCTCTAGCAATGCAATTTTAATAGGTACTAGGAAAGCGTAAGTGCGTAATTATCTAGCATATCCGAGGCTGGTCCCTGGATTTTGGACATAATTGTTTTAAGGACTTCTTCGCTTTGATAACTTGTGGGATCTTCATCATCTATGAACCTATTAGCTATAGAATCACACGTATCAAGAAATTGTCGGAGCTTTCCTGGGTTACCCTCAAAGTTCGGGATCATGTCCGCGTGTTTCTTTTTAAATTCGGGAACTCGGTCCCTAGTATTCTGATTCACATTTAGATTTCTGATGGGTTCCTGAATTTTTTGAGTAATAAAATAATCAACAAAATTGGGATCAATGAAAGGGTACCCCGGGATTGGGTTTACCACTCCAGGTTGTGGCTGTCCCTATCCCTCTGCCATATCAGTATCTTCTTCTATTACAGGGAGTCTTTCGAAAGGTGAGTAAACCTCCCTTAGGAAATATTTTCTATAGTTTTTTGGAATCATGGAAGTATGTACTGTTTTTTCATTGTCTACTCCAACTGTTCCTGTGTGTCAATGTGTAAATTTCCAAAACAACACACGTTTATAATATTCAATTATAAAATGAAATCAAGTATCTTTAACTTAACACAGTAAATGGAAATGAATTAATTATGAAATTAACGTCAGATGAAGGGTGGCTTGAAACGCAATTTCAATAATTAAATACAAATAAAATAAAGTGTCTTTAAATTAAGACAATAAAAATTGGTTAATTATGAAATTAACGTCAGATGACGGGCGGCTTGAAACGCAATTTCAATAACTAAATACAAATAAAATAAAGTGTCTTTAAATTAAGACAATAAAAATTGGTTGATTTTTCTGCAATACCGCGTCAGATGACCCGTGGCTTGAAACGCTTTTGCAACAAAAACTTAATCGTTCCTTCCCGCCAGGTAACGGGTGATATGAAATGGGGAGGTTTAGCGATTATTAGAATAAAATTGAATTGTTCCTTCCAACCAGGTAACGGGTGGTATGAAATGGGGAGGTTTAACAATTATTAAAAAATTAAATGAAGTTGAATTAGAAGATTGTATCTTCCTTCAAAACTTGCCGGTGATCTCGCTACTCTTGAAGACTAAAAAGATGAAGCTGGGTTGGTACTTACAACACGACGAGAGTAAACATCTGAGTTTTCTTATCTCAGCTTTAGGTGAAGGTCAACAGAGTAGGTACCTCGGTGTCCTGTTGCGGGCAGCGGCTTCTTTCCGAGAAGAGATTGCGAAGGAGCACGGCGTTCTTCCGTCTTCACAGGCGGAATCCACTTCTATTATTTAACGAGCCAAGTAAGTGCCTTTGCTATGGCGTCCTGTTTTTTTGACGAATTCGCGTAGTTTTCCTCTTGTGGAGCGTGTGATGTTCTCTTGAAGTCACAGAGTGAGTAGAGATGATAAGTTTCCTCTTTGGTGAACAGCAAACCTGCTGTTTGACCTTTTGAGTCAAAGTCTGCCCTTTGAGTCAGAATGCAATCGATCTTGATTGATTGATTTGCCCAAAGTTGATTGATTTTTCCACGAGACTGCGCCACTTCAATGTCTTAAATCGGGAATTAGTTTTTAAAAAACGATCGTTTAATTCCCAAATACAATTTATTAAAAGAAACACACACGACTGTGTACAGAGAAGGAACGCACCGCACGAGAGATTGCCCAACAACGACTGCGCCGAGCTTCGGGAGGTCCGAAGCGCGGTGCTTCCACTAAGAGGGGAGAATTGCTGAAGGCAGTAGTTTTATTATTTTTTCTCCCTATGTTAGAGGATCACATAATATATATGGGGAATTTATATATATATATATATATATATATATATATATATATATATATATATATATAATGGGGAATTCCCACAAAAAATTATTCTAGTTCTTCATATTTTGAAAAAGGCAATTAAAGCCGAAATATGAAAAATAGTTTGTGGTGTAAATGATTGTTTTCTCTAAAATTTGTGTTGATTATACAAGCTTTCGTAGAGCCTCTTCATTGATATATATATATGAAAAAGCCTGAAACTGTAGGATTCGTTGCAGAATGGCTCAATCCAAATTTCAATAAAGTCAATCGTCGGAAATTTTGATTTTAAAATTATTGGGGCTACTGTAATCGCTTCATTTGCTACGAAAATTCGCTAAAACTGTGTAGGGTTCTTAAAATCGGAAAACAGAGATTTCATTTAAAATATATATAAATTCAAGCTTAAGGAAGAACCATGCCTAGGTAATAATTTTAAAATAAATTGAAAAAGGATTGGATATCTCATTTTTAGGTATTAAAAAATTGAGGGAAAATAAATTATTGGATTTTTTGGAGATGGTTAATATTGTGGATTTTTTTCCGCTTTGGCCCCATTGTGCACCGTCTCACTGCAGTCAGCACTCAAGAAACCCCGAAAACATTTGAAATTGGTTATGATTATTGTTTTCCATCGAGTGATTTTTATAATGAAGATACGCGTCATTAAGGTATTGATTAAGGTAAAGTTGAATATATATTCTTTTGTGTCTTTTATCTAATTGGAATTTTTAAAAACAGCAGTTGGGAAATTTTTAACCCCCCCCCCCCCCCCGCCATCGGCTGATATTATTATTTTATTATCCCCCTCTGATCTGCCAGTAGATTCCTTGATGGCAGTCCGTTAAGTGATGAGGGGTCAACGTGGCTCCCCTTGGATTCTTAAATATCCCCTTGAGTGGCCCGTTTAATGCTGTGCCTACAATCCCGCAATGACTTTTTCAAACAAACTACTGCACAAATTCTTAATAAATAAATTAATAATAATATAATGTCTTAAAATTTTAACTCCTATGTTACTGCGATGTAAATAAAACTTACCCGTGCAAACTCAACAATAAATCATTTCTATCTAGGTGAGGACCCCACCGTCGTTTATCCGATGCCAATTCATCACTTTTATGGTGTGTCAATTTTATGCACTTGTAACGCATACAGCCAACTTGATCGTTGTAGACCTGTTCAGGTTTCAACTTTATTTCTCCATTTACGACGCATTCGGTTCCTGAAAAATAGGTCATTCAATATAAACATCCTCTGGTGCGAAGCGAAGTTAACCCTTTGATGTTTCATGGTTTCTCATATTACAGAGTTCCTAAAGCGATAGGGAGATAGGGATTTGGCGCCTTTTCGTGAACGGTAAACAGTATTAAGTACGCATGTGCGAGATGAGGCACCTCATCTCCTATAAGACAGGTTAAATCCACCTATACAAAGAAGCTTTATCCCGAGCCTACCTATCTCATCTCTTCCACCCTTTCGCAAAGTAGGTACCCTTACACACCGATAACAGTGATATTCATTTTTTGTCGGTATTCATGATTCATGAAAATTATATTCATTTAAAGATAAGTAGCGACACTTTAAGATAGAACACTAATTCGACCTTCTTGACTTCATCAGGTTAGCATCTGTTGTGGCTTGCCCAATATGATAAAATACCCAAGCACCTTATCCCAATTGACTTATTGTTTAGGAACTCTGTATTAGCGTGGAACACACTTTTACCGGGACTTGGAAGTGAAGAATGTCACAAAATATTGTCACGAAAAAACTAGAGACTAAAGTGGCAGCGGATTTAAGTTCTTTGCTATTCAACTTATGAAGCTGAAATTCGGATGGAGGCCCGTTGGGGCTGATCGTGAACGTTCACCATATATGGTTTCCCTTCCACTATTGTAATGATGATTTCTTGGGTTTTAGAAACCGAGGGTAGAACCCCAAGCTCGAACTCCATTTTGCAGTAGGGATTGTACAAGTCCGTTGTACACAGATAACAAACGTACTTTTAGAAACATAATTTCGAAGTCTAGCAAAGACATGCATCAGCTTCCTCACTAATCGTGTTAACATCAAGATATGAATATCCCACTTCAAACTCTGATCAATGTGAATACTATCAAGATTGGCAAGTTGAAATTCCACTTCTTGATATTTATCCACAGATGAACATGTTCTGGATTACATACATTATTTTGTTCAGGAGTATCTCACCCTCCAGCGGTGCCGAACGGTGGCGCTCTCCTTATCGTGGCCGTGAATCATTTCAGAGCAGTCTAACGGCCTCCTTCAAAAGCATTCCCTACTGAGTAGTGAGGTACTGTGATTGTTCATTAAATAGTAAGTTCAGGCATCGTGTAGTGGTTAACACAACTGTAGTGGATTTATTCGGGCGCTTGAAAGCAGGGTCGCCATTTGAGGTGGATTCGTGTAGGTCCTACTTGGTGTAGGTAGCCCTAGAAGGGTGTCTTTAGTGTAGTTGTGGTCCTGAATAGGACTGTAATCATATGGGATTTCCCTAGGTTCAAAGAGTGTCATCCCGTGCGGCCGGTAGGCGGGGTTTTTCCCGTCAAAAGGAGCGTTGGGAAGGTGCTGAAAAGTACTGTGGTGAGTGAGTGTATCCCTGTTCTCAGAGGGATGAATCTCAGAAGGCTATATAAGCCGATTTCTCTTCGTAGAGAGTGGAGATCTGTTAATCTGGGAAAGTACCGTGGACATACTAATTATCTCGAAGGTTTGAGATGTATGTCTCGGAGAGCCGATAGGCCGAATATAGTCCACCAAAGGTGGAGGCCTGTAAGTCTGGAAAAGGACCCTTTTTTTCACTGAAAGTAGAGGCCTGGAGGTCCTGAAAAGGACTCTTAGCGTAGGTAAAGTCTCTTGAATAAGAGAGGGATGTTTCATCGGGCCGAAAGGTCGTTTGAGATGCCCCGAGCAAGGAGGTCAGCAGATCGTAGACGCGTTGAGGGTTCTCATCCTTATGAGTGTGGCAAATGCCCGTGTTATGTGGGCGAAACATGTGTGTCTCTTGGCTTCGTAGCTCCCCTTGAACTAGGAAGGGTTGTGTCCGGTCATGTGGAGCCGGTGAGTTGGCATGTGAGATGCCTGGAGCCGCTTTGGCGGGAAAGCCGGGCTTTTCTTCTATTATGGCTGAATCGCAAGGGGGTTCGAGCCGCCGGACGCTGTTCTCATCGAAGATGATCTGTTATCTTCTGGCTGTCCTGTGACCGCCCGAGAGGGTGAAAACTATGCGGTTTCACCATTCCCGGGGGAGGTTGATGTTGACTTAGCGTGTAAGTGACAGAGCCCTTAAAAGGTCTGTACGTGGGGACAACCGGTCACGGAGGTGAGACCTCCTGTGAACGCGGGTCCGCCTGGGGTCTACCGGCTAGAAATGAAGTGAAGCTCCCTTACTAGCATGGGTCTGCCAATGTTCGGTACGACAAGGCACGTAGGCCCTCTTGAGTGTCTTCCGGCCCGTCCCACTGGTCGGTTACAAGGCACAAGTCCTCGAACCAGGGGGCAGGGCATACAGGTCCAAACCGGCGTTGCAAAATCTGGTACCGCCTCGGGCCCCGGCTTTAGATGGGAACTGAAAACAGAAGCTGACAAAAGGCCGAGCCTCGCTCGACCCATTCGACGTTCTGGAAGGTCTGGAAGTTCTTGAAGACGACGATGGTCCTTCTTCCTTGAGAGCCAGTGGAGTGGAATCGCAGCTGGTTCTCTTGTCCTTCTTCCTTGGAGCCAGTGGAGTAGAATCGCTGCTCGTTCTTCGGAGGAGTTCTTCTTAGAGATAGGGATTGACTATTTGATGTTATGTATTTTTGAGAGGCGAGCATCCAGACCACCAAACTATATACATTATTCTGACCTAAATGACCAGCTATTCTGAAATTTTACTATGGGATTGACTATACGTAGCACTCTGATCTATTTTACCAACTACTTTAATAACTTAGAGAAGAGACAAGTTATTTTTGGTGATTTGTCAGAGGAGAACAAGAGAGATGCGTGCAACTAGACAGCCACGATGAACAAGAGACATGATAACAGAGCGGTAAGAAGAGAACTGGGAAGTAATTCACCCCAGCGGTACGGGGAGTGCGCCACCGTCTGGCACCGCTCGAGGGGGAGACGCTCCTATTCTGTTCTTGATTGATGAACCTATATGTTCTTATTTTATTATAATAATTATATAATTATACAATAATTTTATGATAATTATATATTAATATAATAATTAATATAGTAATTATTACAAAACACATTAATTTTTAGGATATGAGCTCCAGATTCGCTTGATATCAACTACGCTCTGCTATTTACAACCTAAGTGGACTTTTATGTGTTGTGAATTTGTTTTTATGTAAAGAGCAGGTGAAGTTTTTTTGAGATGTCAACTTCATCATCGATTTGCATAGACCAATTCGGCACAAAAAATTACGACTCATGGGCAGTTCACGTAGAGGCACTGATGTTGCTACCTCTCCTTTGAGAGGAGAAAAAAATCATTGAACTCAGTTTGCAAAAGCCACAAATTAAAGGCCAACAAAATGTTCCGAAGGTTACAAATATTCTATTTGACCTCTTCAAGAGGACTGCGTTTCCTCGTTTCTATATGGTGGAGATCAAGGGGGATGGTTTCGAAACATTCAGCCTACTGAAAATCGGAAATGCGTTGGTACGCCTGATAGGCAAACCAATAGAAATTAAGATCATTTCCGACTCTAAGGTCCATGTTAAAGTGGCCTCTGAGGAACAAGTAAAGAAACTATTCAAGTTGGTTAAGCAAGGGGAGACTAAAGTCGCAGTCACCCTAAACCAGAAACTGAACACCTCACAGCGCACGATCCGTTGCCGATATTTTAGATCGTGCTCTGCTGAGGAGATCCTTGAGAGTCTCAAGGAAGACTCGGGGATTAAGGTCATTCCTCTGCAACGAGGGAGGCGCATAAAATGGTCATGTGTCACTTATCTGCTGTCCTTTGCGCTCCAAACTCCCCCTAAGACTGTTTCCCCGGGTCCTTTGCTATGTGACCTGCGAGTACGGCCCTATATCCCCCCACCCATGCGGTGCTATAAATGTCTCAAATTTGGGCATACTAGCCGAAAATGTAAGGCCGAGCATGCAACGTGTGCCTGTGGTCTTCCAAGACACAATAAGGCTGAAACACCATGCTCAAAGACGCAAAAGTGTCCCAACTGTAATGGCCAGCATGGAGCACACAAGTGCTTCATCATGAAGTACACAAGAAGTGCCCAATCTTCAAAACAGAAGTTGCCATCCAATCCCCGATGGCAACTGAGAAAGTCCCTTATCCTGTGGCCCGTAGAATGTGCCAAGAAAGAACCAATGATTCTACTCCCAAGAAAGAACCAATGATTCTACTCCCAAGAAAGAATCATATGCCTCCAAGCTAAAACAATCCGTTGAGCGAACACCGGCTCAAGACGCCAGTCATCAGGTCTAGCCCACTCTCCCCTTCCCCCACTCCATCATTATCCCCAACCCAAATCTCTCTTCTCCCACCAACCCCCCTCTTGAAGCCATCCTCCAAATCCCAAGAATCAACAAAGGAGGATGGCTCTAGCCAAAATTTGAAGGGCCAATCCAAGATCCCTCAACAGAAATTACAGAGGCACATGGGGGCGTCATGATAATGATAGGAAATAATGTGTGAGTGGAGGAGGTGCCATTCACGTAACGGTGATTTTTATGTTGACGTTGAAAATAAGATATTAGATGTCCTCAATGCGAATCCAGTTGCTGTATCAAGCAGTTCTGCTGAAGCAGCAAATAGCGAGGCATCAATTAGTTAGGGATCCTCATTTGATGCATGGTCATTAGAAAGAGTTAAACAAGGGAAACAGCGACCTCTTTTCATTGAATTAGATTTTTACCAACAAATACAGGATTCCAGCCAATACAGAGTTGGCGTACGGAGTTAAAAAATTGTGGTGGTCTCTCTTTACTTGAGGAATCGATGCTGCTATCGAGAACGCATGGGGTCTGAACAAAAAAACCTCCAACATGTCGCAGCAACAGTTCAGAAGAGAAATATCCCAGACATATCTAATTCGTTATGCTTTATTACGAAAGCATCCTGGACCCTCAGGGAAATTCATTTCGTCTTCGAAAGTTCTTGAGGCAATACGTTTTGACCATCAAGACCACTATGTCATGAGCACCCAGGCAAGGAGACGTTGTTCAGCTACTAACTGCAAGTCAAGAACGCAAACAATGTGCAACAAATGTGACGTGGGATTGTGCATTGACTGCTTCATATTATTATTTCATACAAAGTTGTTTGAATTACCATTGTGTTTTTTGGTTATCTATGTTTCATTATGAATATACTGTGTTTCAATAAAAAAAAGGTTTTAAAATTAAAAAAGAAGACTCTTTTATTTGTTCGAAGCCTTTCTCACGAGGTTCAGTTTTTCGCTTCACTTCGGGTCGCGATCTGTCCACCACAGTAAGGTTTGGGTACACCCAATTTAACTATGTTCGGGGACAAATAGAATTTTTCCAATATTTTTTCATGAAAGTAGAATGGCCATTAAGAGCAATAATTCAACATTTCACAAAAAAATCGGGCAAATAAAAGTTACGGTCACTAATGGATTAAAACGTCTAATGCTCCACAAAATGCAGACTGGAGATGACTTTAGGGAACATGTTGCTAGATTCTTCGATACCGTGGATAGATTGTTGAATATGGAAATTAAAATGAACGAGGACTTGTAGTAACGGCGCCTTCCGTCGCTTAACAGAGTTGCCCGCGTACATGGTGACTTATTGTTTACGCCACTTATCGTTTCGCTCTGGGCGACCCCTTATGTCGCAATCTCGCTCGAGAACTCCAAGACTTTGCTCGAGGTTGCCTGTGGTCACTCGGGAATTATCAATAGGCACCTATCTCATCACCTCAGTACATCGTCTCGACTCTGTGTCACACTGCCGTTAGTAAGATCATTTCCGATAAAGGGAAAAAGCAACTCCGAACATTATTGTTGAATAATTCATGTTACTTACTGGTTATAGCAGGACAAAAGTTGTGAGGACCAATCCGTTGAATATTATTCAAAATTTTCCAAAGAAAATGAACAACAATGATCATCAGTAGTTGAGGTAAAATAAAATTACATTCGAAGGTTTGTCTAGTAGCTTCTCTACTTTCCAATTGAAGTACCTAATAATAGTTGGCTCACCATGCGAAATGTAATTTTATTTTACCTCAACTACTGATGATCATTGTTCTTCATTTTCATGTAGCATATGTATCACTAGGCTTACATTTTCTTTTAAATTTATTTTCCAGGTTCTAAATTCCGACAAAAATGATTCAATGAGCTTGTGGAAGCTCCCAATCACATTGTAATTTCTTTCATTGAATTTGCGACCAGCTTTGTTACACTTTAGACCTTGCGTTTGCGGTAAGCTGCGTTTGAGTCGTTATGTATGGCCAGGATGTATGCATTTCATCTAATTCCGAGGTAATGAATTCTTTTATATATCTTTTTAGGGGTCTTTTTACCTGCGCAATTTGATTTTCGATCATACCTACGTCACATGATACAACCATCTTAGCTGTTTCGCCGCATTTAGAATAGTATTAAGTTTATATTATAATTCCCCCTTAGATGTAATTTTTTTGGGGTAGGTATTAATTATTTAGAAAAACTAGGTAGGTGAGATAACAGTCTCCTTAGAGTAGTTTGGCCAGTCGAGTACCTACGATTTCTGAGGTGTAGGCTTGGCATTCATCAATTAGACCGCAGGTTATTTTTGAAGATTATTATTCTACACATTTAAAGGGAAAATGTTAATTTCACGGATTTATATTACTATAAATTTTGATTGCTTCGTCGAATAATTGTTTTGAATTTATCACCCACTACTTTGCGTAAGGGTTCCTTCACATATCCCACAAAAGAGAAGTGACGCTCAACTTTTTGTAATTTTTTAATAATTTTTCGGGATTGAAATTAGGATTTTGAACTCACTCCACTGAGTAAGTCGTTGCCAAAAAAGCGCAGGTATTTCGTCCGTAATTTTCATGAATTTCCTCGACTTTTAGCATGAATATGCTTTAGCCGTGACCTAACTACCGAAAAATGTCCCACGAGAGTGCAACGAAAGTAGCGCCAATAATTGTGATGATTTCCGCTTACAACCGAGTCGTTGCTAGGGATATGATACTTCGTCGTTTTTCATCCGACAAAATTCGTTGACCATCCGTTCGAAAGCTCTCGATTTATCCAACCATACTATATTAACTACTGCGAAGTGCGTGGCCAACAAGCTGAGTTATGAGCATGGTTATATGAATAATTGTTTACACACAGGTGATCATTCTCAATTATTGATATTGTGAACATGATTGCAACCGCTTGTTAATTTCTTATGATTTCAATGAGCTGGTGTTTCGATTATGTGATTCATAGCAGGTGATCCGAATATTGCGAGAACGGTTAGATTTGTGAAGCGGTGGTTAAATTATTTTAATAGGTAATTTCTATACTTTACACTATAGGAAGCTGTAATTTCGTATGTAGCCTCTTTAGCCTCTTTCTATAATAAAGTGAATGTTTACTCGCGAGTTTCTATTAGGAGATCATCATCTCACAAGAGCTCAATCGTCGTGATCATTTCTATAATAAAGTGAATGTTTACTCGCTAGTTTCTATTAGGAGATCATCATCTCACAAGAGCTCAATGGTCGTGATCATTTCTATAATAAAGTGAGAGCGAGGAGCTAAAACATGATTCCATGTTTTAGGATTGATGGTAGAATGATAAACAGAGTTCAGAGGCCGATGGGGGGTCGGGTTCAGAGAATCGACGAGGAGTGAGTCGTGTACGGCTAAAGCATATTCATGTTTTTTAATTTTAGCCGTCAGGCTCAAAGGAACTGTGGCTTTTTTTATTTGAATTGGTACTATATATATATATATTTTTTTTTTTTTTTTAATACCTGTCCTTATTTCCTTATATTATCCACGACCTTACACACAGATACATCCCACGTAATAAACAAATTGTTCCAAAGGGGTGGGGTCTCACTAAATTTTCATTATTTTTGTTTATGCCTCTACGTCAAGATTTTATTAATATGGCTTCTTATTTGAGACTCAATGTGTACCGATTGAGAATGGAAGAGTTGCCACACGAATTAGCTATTCACGGCCTCCCTCATTTTGAAAAAGTCTATGAACTTATATTGCGCCTTCAGATACTGTCCTTCAGAATGTACTTCCCGTGTCCGAATATGTGGCTGTACTGGTACCGAAATAAGAATGTAATCTCTGTGAAATTAAGGTGACTGAGTTTATGGAATTGATTGAGGATATGGATATGAGCGATATTAATAAAGTCAAGAGATACGATGCTAGGCTATGGCATTGGTATAATCGATTTGACCGTCAGACTCGACAGGTCAGGACAAACTTGTGAAAGAAGATATTCGTCTTTTCCAATCAAGGCATATGATTGGTATCGTAGGTGCTTGCATACCAGGGCATAAGACCATACCGGAAGACCCTACCACTACTACAGATGGAGCAGAAACAGCTGGCGATGTACTTTCAATGCTGAAGCCTCCTACCCCACCACCACTCGGTTCCCATCTCATTTCACCTTGCCATCCCCACTGTAGCCGAAGGAGCTCAGTTTCGTCGTGCACCTCGGTATCCTCCCTCACTCACTCCCCCCTTGCGTCGAAACCACCACCACTTTCATCAGCGAAACTCCGCTCAACCTCGTGAACCAAAAATTAATAAGTGGGGACTTCAATATACAGGTGATGATAGGAAACAGACGTTGATGATTTTTCTGGCAGATGTGAAGGGGAAGCGTGTATTAAGAGGTGTGACCCATGCAGATTTGTTCTGTGGAGTTGGTGCACAGTTCAAAGGCAGTGCACTGACTAGGTTCCACTCTCAGTGGGGCTCTATCAAACGGTGGGACGAGCTCACACTTTGGCTGAAAGAAACCTTCCTTGATCTCGACTATCATGAATGGTTACTGGATGAGATCAGAAAGAGAACCCATGGTCCTGATGAAAAGTCATCCATCTTTATTGCTAACATGAAGACGATGATTGACCGCCTACCGGAACCATTGACAGAACCGCAAAAGGTGAAGCTCAGTCAGTGTAATCTAAGGAAAGAGTTTCTCTTAGTGTTGTTCCTTACAGCCTACAAAACAGTCAATGGACTGGAGAAGGTTGTCAACCAACTACAAATTGGTCATTCATGGGTGTTGAGGTTTGAAGAACCACCTTCGAAGAACCTTGTAGAACCACAGCTTGCATACCCTGGTCATTGTAAACTAGACCAGCTATCCAATAAGCATAATGCTTACAGTCGAATTGCTACAATAAGGCCAACAACAAGTACTCCAAAATGCTCTGCCCTGCCACGGAATTCCCCACCTGGACCAAAAAACCAATTCAGTAAATCTTCCAAATAGGAGCCAGAGCCAGTCCATGCCTGACTTAAACTACGGAGGTGACACTTTGCTGCTTTAAGTCTCCCACAAACCTCCCATCCAGGGTGCACTAGGGGGATTAAAATGGTAGCAAATTATTTCCTTGATCGACAGGATACCTGTGGATATGACGAGTGAAGAGCATCAAGAATCTCTTGGTTCTCATTATAAGCACCTGTGAAATAAGTTCCGTTGTCACAAAAAATATCGTGACATAGTCCTCGATGAGCGATAAAACGGTTGAGAGCCCCAATAATACACTCTGAGAACAAAATACTGGCCAATTCAATATTTATGGCTTTAGTCGCCAAACATACAAAAACCGCCAAACATACACTTTGATTGAGGGTGCTTTGCATAGCGTACTAGCTTTGATGAGAATGGAACCAACATAGTCAACAGGGGTATTCTCAAAAGGACTGCTAGGTGCGACCCATGAACAGGGAAGATCTGCGATCATTGGGTGATCAGGCTTGGCCCGATGTCTGCAACAAGGCAAATTAGTACTTCACTAATGAGTAGTGAAGTTCTATGATTGTTCATTATTTGTTGTAGTCCTCCATAGTAGAGGGGTTAGTAGTACAAATTATTATTTCGAGTGACTAGAATTCTATCCCAGGATAGGGAACATATTTTTGCAATTGAATTCAACTCCCAAACATATTTTCAAACGTCATCATTTGTAGTCATATTTTGAAACGTTATTTTGATCTATTCTCTAACTAATCTGTATTTTGCTAAGAGATTGACTTCTGGATATTACATATTTTTGAGTGAAAGCTTGCGAGCATCCAGACCACCGAACTATACAAATCATTCTGATTTATTTGTCCAATTAATCTGAATTTTTACTAAGGGATTGACTACTTCATATAATGTGTTTTTGAGATGCGAGCTTGTGAGTATCCAGACCACCAAACTACACAAATCATTTCGATCTATTTCTTCAACTCATCTATATTTAAGTAGCAGACATAGATTACAAAAAATTGAGGCGCCAATTCATTCAACGGAACTGGGGTTCGTTGCACCAGTTTCCGTCAGGAACGCTTGGTCAGCGACTACTATGGAGCGGTATTGAGACTCTTCTAGGCCATCTTCCCTTCAAACGGCTCCGATTACAACTCAGTCATCACAAGGTTCGTTCCAGCGCGGTCAAGAGAACATGAATAGAACACAACAAATTCAGAACGAGAACCGTGAAAGAGGGGATGAGTTCATGAACTTTTCAGTAATTAAACTCAGTGGCGGCCGGTGGTCTGCAAAAGGAGTGGGGCACAAAAATATTTACCTATTTGACAGTCAAGAAGAGCATTAAGGTTTTTCTTCCATTTGTTTTGTTTTCAGTGTGAATTAACTTTGACCTAAACACATGATACATAAATCCCACTTGGGTCTTGTTGTTTTGTGTTGTTGTGTCCTTGGGCAACTGTTTTGAAAGAATATGGCTACTAAATAATAATCAATCATTATCATTAAATATTATTGATAAATTAAATATAAATTAATTAGATGAATAAATTAAATTAAAAATACTATCTTATAGGTACCTACTTACTAAGTATCTAAAAATTTTAGAATGGACTATATTATTATTAAAAGTACTAAAAATTAATCAAGGCTTCGATTGTATTGCACTAGTGAACTACTTAGGAGAAATAATTCTGAAGGAATATTAAGGAACTCGAACTAAATTATGATGAAATGATAGAATGTGACGTCAGACGTCAATTAAAAATCGGATAATTCAAAAGGTTATAGAAACGTTGTCTAACCCCACAACCACCACTCACTTATGTATAACCTATTTCTTTAATGCAACATATCCAGAATGATCAATATTCTACAAAGTTCCCCACTTATTAACTCATTCAAGGAAGTACAAATAAGTATTCATACTTATTTTCTAAGACCTGGAACTTCGCTGTAATAGCGGTAGCGTCAATAGGTTGAACATCAAACAAGGGTTACAAAGTATTGTAGAGCCGGATGAATACTGTCCTACACACTAGCCGTTTTTTGATGTTATTGGACATGAAGAAGAAATATCAACTAAATAATCAAAAGAAACTTTCCAACCTTGTCTCTGTAGAGGCCATCACATATTACAAATGCTTGCATATGAGTCTGCAACACATTGGGACATTTTCATGTGTGTTTTCTTATTGTATTTATTACTAGGCAGATCTCACCCGTGCATTGCACGGTGGGGCGTACAGATCAATTAAATGGGCCATGAGAGAAACCGCCCACCCGTGGGTACTTAATTGAATTCGCGATCGTGTTGTTCCAATGAGGTTGGACTCTTGGGGGTAGTGAACTCGCTAGTAAGTAGGCAGCAGTCCCCCCTCCCCCATCTCGTGTGCTGATGGGGCCCTCCGGTAGTAGATGAAAGTCAGTTTACCGGACGGTCTCCAGCAAATCAACACAGAATTCCACATGTTCCGACACCCGTGGGTACTTTATTGAATTCTAGCCAGGCTACATCACCTATCCCCCTGCAGACTCGTATGCAAGCTCTAAGAGCCACTCAGCTGATCCGGACCCTGGGCATCGTCACGTAAATGTGCTAAAGCGACTACATACGAAATTACAGCTTCCTAGAGTGTAAAACATAAAAATTAGCTTCAAGAGCCACTCATCTGATCCGGACCCTGGGCATCGTCAAGTAAATGTCCTAAAGAGGCTACATAAGAAATTACAGCTTCCTAGAGTGTAAAGCATAGAAATTAACTATTAAAATGATTTAACCACCGCTTCACAAATCAAACCGTTCTCGTAATAGTTGGATCACCTGCTATGAATCAAATCATCGAAACACCAGCTCAATGAAATCATCAGAAATTAACAAGCGGTGGCAATCATGTTCACAATATCAATTATTGAGAATAATCACCTGAGTGTACACAATTATTCATATAACCATGCTCATAACTCAGCTTGTTGGCCACGCACTTCGCAGTAGTTAACATAATATGGTTGGATAAATCGAGAGCTTTCGAACGAATGGTCAACGAATTTTGTGGGATGAAAAACGTCGAAGTAGGTACCATTTCCCTAGCAACGACTCGGTTGTAAGCGGAAATCATCAAAATATTTCCGTGAACAATTTTCCGTGACGTTTTTTTAGTTTATGTGCCATTGCAAAGACATAAAGAAAAAGCCGTTGGTAATTTGGCAAGGACTTGAACCGGCATTGTACTTATTTGCCAAATATAGCGGCAAAATGGAGAAAATAGCTAAAATTTTCCAATTTTTCTGTAAAATTCCTTAGTTCTATCGGTTTTCCGGGGTCAAATTCGTAGTTCTGAATTGTCTGAACTGTGATTGGATCGTTTGAGCGTAGGGTTACCTATTGTCAGCGGTATCGGTCACGTGTAAAAGCTTGTACAATGGTATCGGGTCGTTAAGCGAATAAGTACAATGCCGGTTCAAGTCCTTGCCAAATTACCAACGGCTTTGTACCGAGTATCCTGGAAAATACCAAATTTTATCGGCACAAGGTATTTCAGAACCTTAAATTATCAACGCGACATAATTTCCGGTGAAATTAGGGTGAATTTGTCTATTACCCTACTATTAATTTGAGATTTATGGCCGATAAACGAAGCAATCATCGGCGGAAAAGTATAGTAAAAAACGGAATCGTGTTGAGAACATGCCAAAGCATATTATCCGACCATTTTAGCATGTTTCTAGTAGAATTCTTAACCAGGCGACAGCATTTTCGGTGAAATTTTCGGTTTTTACTTATCTTCAAGCAGCGCCCTCTGCCAGTTTACCGGATAACTAGTGGACGGAGCGTAAAATAAATAGGTTCATCGTGTTCAGCGAATGCGATAACCCAGAAATTGACCCAAAAAAAATTGAAATCCGTCCTTCAAATCATCATTTCGGCACCAATTTAGAGGTTGGTTTACGATAGCGGTCGATAACTGGCCAAAACCGACCCAGGTAAAGTGATTAGGATTAATATTTTTTGCTAAAAATTTAGGAGTGTCATCCTGACATACCGAGGAAGCAAAAAAAAAACAATGGGGACAAGAAATCCCAGAACTTTTTTTTAACCACCCTATCGTTGTGCTTGGGTCATAATCGAACGTCAAAAAATGTTGTAACCGATACATTCTCAATTCATGCGCCGTTTTTGGAGATGCACTGCTTTGATTTTGGGGTTTGAATTTTTGGTTTTCTGGTATTTCAAAGTGTCGTTTTTCACCATGGGTTTTCGTCGGCATCGCAGCCGAACTTTTGTCTAGTTCCTGACCGCTGTGCCTACATGTCTCACAGCGGTTTCGTTTCAAATTTCAGCTTCTTAGGAATTGCATATTAGAAATTGGACTTTTTAAATCAAGAAATCAGCTAGCGCTACTAATTACGAGTATCAAGGACGGTATTTGCAACCACTTTAGTTTGAATGACTAGCTGATCATTTTGCGACCCATCCCGTCTAATTCGGTCCATTTTAATTCTCACTAAAATTATATCCAATCCATCCATAGGGACGTCCCTGTAATGCCTACTTACCAATATGTTTTGAGCTTTCCTATTATCAAGTAGGAACCTTGTTATAAGCAATTATTCATGAACAGCAGTAACAAACATATGTTGTATTTGGAAATAATGCAGTCATTTTTAATGTTTAATATAGATATATATTTGTTACATTATACATTTTGTAATTTTGTCAATATTTGTGTTCCTATCAACGTATACTATTAAATTTATTCATTCATTTGCTTACTAATAAATGGGATATGCGCCCACACTATTTTAATATTCATCATTGAATGTAGATATCATTCTTAGAATTTTGAGACTAACGCGTTCTCTTAAGATGAGCAGTTCTTTTTCCATGATTTTTCACACTTTCATAGTAAGATGGAACAGACAGTAATTATTATAAACTTTGATAAATCATAGAAAAAAATAAACCGACTAACACTTGTTTTAGACAACACACTCGAGGTAAACGGGAGTTTACACACTGCTTTGATTTTGGGGTTTGAATTTTTGGTTTTCTGGTATTTCAAAGTGTCGTTTTTCACCATGGGTTTTCGTCGGCATCGCAGCCGAACTTTTGTCTAGTTCCTGACCGCTGTGTGAAGGTTGGTATTAAGCACCCCCGATTAGTGTATCACAGGGATACTTCAAACGAAGCTTGACTCAAAACTCGGAAACCATGCAGTTTCAACAAGAAGCCATCATGAAAAAACACGACGGAAGAGAATAGGTAGCCGGTGCTGGGACAATGCAGCAGTTTGGACAAGTATCAAGAGCTTCTGGAAAATGAAACTTTCTTTCCTTCAAATATATACGAACCAACTTCCTGTTTCCAATGAAAAATTAAACGACTTGTAATATTTGACAAATGTTTGTGGCTGTAGGGTTAAGATGTGTTTTAAACAACTAACCCGAACAACTCCGAATTAACTTGTTTTTCCCACAAACTGTCCGCCGCCCAAAGCTTTTTTCCAAAACAACCTACAGGACCAAACTTTATGAAATTTCGCCTTAATACCATACATTGTTCGAGAATGTGCCAGTAACATCGGCATTACTTTCGGTCAACCCTAAAGGGTAGTACCTATTTAAAGTCCAAAATATTAAAAACCGAGATATCGGCATTTAAGGTAACAGTGCATAATGTTTTTTTGGCTCACATTTATAGACTTCTTCCAAAAGAATTGAATGAAACCCTTCTGGGTCGCTATATGTTATTCCGTTTGCACTCCCCATAGGCTGAAACTTTGACAAGCAAAAAAAAAAAAAAAAAAATCAGCAACTTGAGTATGGGTTAGAACTGTGTAAACATAGTAAAAAATTGCCTTGAAATTCCGACAATCGTGTCAGCTGACATAATTCCGATAGAATATTCAGTTCTAGAAATCGAGTTTATAATTACTTTTGTCAGCTATCGATAGACTTGTGAAGCCTAGGTTGATTTGTTTTATATAATTAATTTTCATTTGATGGGTCACCTCGTCTAGGTGTGTTATTAAATTTAATTAATTTCTCCTCGGTAGGCGTCTACGCCTATGCAGATCAATTTAGATAATGCTGGTAAGTAAATTGAGTTCGTTAAATAATTATATAACACCTGCCTATAATTATAATTATAAACACGTATTCTGAGTAGAAGGCTACTCAATACAGAAAAAATAAATAAAACTTTGCGTAATAAATTGCAGTTATTTTCGAACGTAATAGTGGTATGGGCTTATAATAGTCAATTGATTCAAAAGTCATAGCTACCTAACTCTCGAAATCGGGCAGAACGATTAATACGAAAGTTGGCATATTGGTAATAAAAATATTCCAAATCGAAACTACCATGTACTAACCATTTTGATAACCATGCGCCGTGAAAGAATATACCACAGCAACTGAAGCACACAGCAGTGAAAGAACCAACAAGGTTTTCATCGTGTTTGGTTTCAAACAGACATGACGAGTGGAACTCGGGAAGTATTTGTATCTCCATTGCCGCACATAAAAAAGTAAATTGAATAATATTAGTAGTGCCAGCGATGACAATAAAACATTGAGCAATCTCAAGCACCGACCGCAACAAAATTGTCATTGCATTTCATTCGTTATTCGATTTCTCGTGTTTCCAAGAGGAAAAAGAAATAAAAATAAGTAAATAATAATTAAAAAGATAAAATAATATTAATGATAATAAAAATAATAATAAATAATGGACACGCCACTTTCACTCTGTTGTTTCTGTGTTTACTCTTTTACTCACACACACGCATTTCTTATAACTTTTTTTTTTTTTTTTTTTTGCTACTTCATTATGGAGTTAATTTATTGCATCATCATGGATCCCATGAATTTTATTCTGAACGTTTGTTCCATGTATGACCAACCTGTAATTAACTTATAAATGTTCTTACTCGTATAATTCAATTATTTGTATTTGCAAAATTATAAATTTATTTGTACACTTTTGTGAGTGGAAAAGTGAAGTGAAGTGGATCTGCCGGGATTCTAGTGGCAGTTGTAGTCATCTGTTGATGCCATTTTTTCCGCAGCACCACCGTCGTCTGCTCGCCATTATTCAATTCGATGCTTGTGTCCCGTTCCGTTCTCTCACTGCTATCAGCTACCTCAAGTCCGCAATTTATGACGTATACGTTTTTAAACCACCTTCCATTTATAAGTGTTGGATTCTTTGAGATAGATATACTCTCTACTATTGTCGGGAAGTGCACAGTCGCGATCGGTGTTCCGTATTCCCGCAGGAATCCATGGTTTGCCGACCGGCATTGAAATCTGTACAGTCCTTCAACCTGTTGCACCCGTCCTCAGGGAATCATTGGAGAAGAATCGCCGAACTCATCAATTACTGATTCAGACCTGATCCTCGTCATCAGCGACATCGCAGTGGAGCCTTCTTGGATTGATGGTAAAATCTCAACACCTTGGGACAGTAAATTCAGTGCCACATGGCATATCAGGATCATACCTTACTACTTAAGTCTTGGTGAGTCCAAGGTTAATTTCTCCCATCTATCTATACTATTAATAAGAATGAAACTCCGTTTGTCTGTCTGTTTATTTGTCGTGTCTATGCACGGCCAAACGGCTGAGTGGGGGGAGTCTACGAGTGGGGGGATCTTCTTGGGATTTTCCGAAAGGGGGAGCGAGCGAATTTAAAATTTTCTAATCCCACCCGAACCATGGGCCGTAGGGTGGGAGGGGGGTCGAAGTTCCGGTTAATGTGCGCTTTTTGGACTTCCCCGCTTCCCCTACCCCTCTAAACGGCCGTTGACAATTCCGGAAAAATACGGGTTTCGTAGGTTTTCCTACGAGGAAGACGACGGCGCGATCGGATCGCGAAAAAAGTATCGGGAAATGCGTCAAAAAAATGCGAGAGTACGGACCCGTTTTCTCGAAAAGTCCGCCGAAAAACTTGGTTTTTTCCGATTAAAATATACCCCATAAAGGTACGTTTTTCGGAACGGTTTTCGCGGGCGAAATACAGCTTTGGGTCCGCCGAATCTGAATCCGAAATCGGATATCGAAAAAAGTGACGGGCAGTAGGTCAAATTGCGAGCGGAATTGCGAGGGAAGCGTTTAATATAACGTTTTTGATCGAGCCGAGCCGCCCGTTGCACAACGTTGCTTAGCAGAAGGGAAAATAAATACTTACAAACATTCAACATCTGACTGTAGTGTTAGTACTGAAGTGTTCTTATAGCTATACTTTTCGTGGTTCCACATAATGTGCCGCGTTTGATAGTCATTTCCAACAGAAAAAAACGTCTGCCAAGTTGGGTGGGCAGTATAACTTCCTCAAGCGAGTGAAGCGAGCATCATCCCCTACAGAAGTTAAACCTATCCTTAATATGCGCTTTTTGGACTTCCCCGCTTCCCCTACCCCTCTAAACGGCCGTTGAGAATTCTGGAAAAATACCGGTTTCGTAGGTTTTGAAACGAGAAAGACGACGGCGTGATCGGATCTTGAAAAAAGTATCGGGAAATGCGTCAAAAAAATGCGAGAGTACGGACCCGTGTTCTTGAAAAGTCCGCCAAAAAACTTGGTTTTTTCCGATTAAAATATACCCCATAAAGGTACGTTTTTCGGAACGGTTTTCGCGATCGAAATACAGCTTTGGGTCCGCCGAATCTGAATCCGAAATCGGATTTCGAAAAAAGTGACGGGCAGTCGGTCAAATTGCGAGCGGAAGCGAGGGGAACCGTTTAATATGAGAAATTAATCGACCCGGGCGCCCGTTTCACAATGGTTCGACGCACTTAGCCTACGCAGTTAAGTCTTGAAGGGAGTCGATGACTCATTTCAACGTAATAAATACCGGTTTTTTCCTACACAAGTATACCTTGCGAGCGAAGCGAGCAACATCCCCAAATAAACTTTTTTGTGGTTCCACGTAGTTTTATAAGATTTAATTTGTTTGTAAGAATTTCCAACAGAGAAAAAGTCTGCCAAGTTGGGTGGGCAGTATAACTTCCTCAAGCGAGCAAAGCGAGCAGCATCCCCTACAGAAGTTAAACCTACCCTTAGAGATCTACCGTTTGCGAGCGAAGCGAGCAACATCCCCTACAGAATTAAACCTACCCTTAGGGACCTACCGTTTGCGAGCAAAGCGAGCAACATGCCCTACAGAGGTTAATAAACCTACCCTTAGAGACCTACCGTTTGCGAGCGAAGCGAGCAACATCCCCTACATGTTTCAATTGTAATACATCGCATGTATACATCCCACACTTTGCGAGCGAAGCGAGAAACATTCCTTACATGCCACACTTCGCGAGCGAAGCGAGCAACATTCCCTACATGACACATTTTGCGAGCGAAGCGAGCAATTTAATGGGGGGTCCGGGGGGCTTGCCCCCCGGCTGGACGTGGAGGCGAGCGTAGCGAGCCGGAGCGGCTAGTATACTATAAATATAACCACTATAGTCTTTGAATTTTGCACTCATTTATGTACCAGTTCATGTATTGAGGCACCCACCTTATCATTCAACTAGGTTGCATCAATTATCTTTTAACTATCAGATTGGGAGTCTCCAATCTCCTTTATGTAAATCATTGGAGTGATCCTTCGAGTTATCATTTATCCATTTTGGGTTGACTGGACGATTGCCGTTTGTCTAGGACAACCGAACGTGCTAGCTTTAATTGGTCCCTGATTACCATTAGGATTTGGCCCCTAACTAGCATTATCAAATAATAAGAAACTGGGATACTTGAGAGAAATCGGAAGGAAATGAAGTATTAATGCTACACGCTGAAACATTGTTTCATTGATATGTCTCATGACACTGTAAACACACATACCTACAGTATTTTATGACCTAGTGTCATACGTCACTTTGAAGGGTGAACATCTCATGGTTACCAATTTTTATATATATATATATATATATATATATATGTGTGTGTGTGTGTGTGTGTGTGTGTGTGTGTGTGTGTGTGTGTGTGTGTGTGTGTGTGTGTGTGTGTGTGTGTGTGTGTGTGTGTGTGTGTGTGTGTGTGTGTGTGTGTGTGTGTGTGTGTGTGTGTGTGTGTGTGTGTGTGTGTGTGTGTGTGTGTGTGTGTGTGTGTGTGTGTGTGTGTGTGTGTGTGTGTGTGTGTGTGTGTGTGTGTGTGTGTGTGTGTGTGTGTGTGTGTGTGTGTGTGTGTGTGTGTGTGTGTGTGTGTGTGTGTGTGTGTGTGTGTGTGTGTGTGTGTGTGTGTGTGTGTGTGTGTGTGTGTGTGTGTGTGTGTGTGTGTGTGTGTGTGTGTGTGTGTGTGTGTGTGTGTGTGTGTGTGTGTGTGTGTGTGTGTGTGTGTGTGTGTGTGTGTGTGTGTGTGTGTGTGTGTGTGTGTGTGTGTGTGTGTGTGTGTGTGTGTGTGTGTGTGTGTGTGTGTGTGTGTGTGTGTGTGTGTGTGTGTGTGTGTGTGTGTGTGTGTGTGTGTGTGTGTGTGTGTGTGTGTGTGTGTGTGTGTGTGTGTGTGTGTGTGTGTGTGTGTGTGTGTGTGTGTGTGTGTGTGTGTGTGTGTGTGTGTGTGTGTGTGTGTGTGTGTGTGTGTGTGTGTGTGTGTGTGTGTGTGTGTGTGTGTGTGTGTGTGTGTGTGTGTGTGTGTGTGTGTGTGTGTGTGTGTGTGTGTGTGTGTGTGTGTGTGTGTGTGTGTGTGTGTGTGTGTGTGTGTGTGTGTGTGTGTGTGTGTGTGTGTGTGTGTGTGTGTGTGTGTGTGTGTGTGTGTGTGTGTGTGTGTGTGTGTGTGTGTGTGTGTGTGTGTGTGTGTGTGTGTGTGTGTGTGTGTGTGTGTGTGTGTGTGTGTGTGTGTGTGTGTGTGTGTGTGTGTGTGTGTGTGTGTGTGTGTGTGTGTGTTGGAGAGAAGTTCTCCAAAAGATGAGGCGGGTGTTTTTTTTTTTTTTTTTTTTTTTTAATTATTATTATAAAGCCTATTTTAAGAAAACGGGATACTAGTTATTATTCCAATCCCTAGAAGAGCATGTGGAGTGTAAAGCATCTAACAAGATGTACAACGAAGGTAGGCTCCTCACACGTTATTTCATGGTACGTTTAGACTTGAGGGTTATTTGCTCTCGAGTGGCAAATTCACTATCAAGAGCGAAACTGCCATCTCACTTCCTGGGCAAGTTAGCAGGTTGCCAGCCGTATCGGATTGCAATGGCATCGTGATTTAACTACTAAATACTCAAATTTCAAAATAGTACAACAAATTTCAAAATAATGTATTGTAAAACAACGTTTTATCATATATTATAATACGATTATTTATGAAAATTCGCTCATAAGATATGGTGCATGACTGGAACTTATTTTTGTCTATGACCTAGAATAGCCAATGATGAAGTGCATAGTTACAGTTGGTGGTTCTATTTGGTTCTTAGGTTGCCAAGTGAAAAAATGTAGCCAAAAAACAAAAACTTCAAAATGCCTTAACATTCTTGACCCTATAACGACACCGTGGGGTCACAATGACCCCAACCCAATGGTTTTGATGTGAGATCATGATTTCTGTGAATCGCATGTTCTCCGCCCCCCCTACTAAAATGCTTCCCAACTTCCCCCCTTCGGTTCCACGCTCAGATCAGTCATCGTCCAGTGTTCGTTGTAAAGTGCGTGTTGAGTTGCTCCGGGGTCTAGCTGACCCCGCAGTGTAGTTTCCAGTCAAACCATTTTTGTTTGAGTCAAGCATCTTCCGATCTGGTATTAAATCTAAAGGTTTATTTCTGCTAGTAGTAACATTATCATTTACGCACATTGTTAGTGAAGACGGATTCTTCCGATCTCTTGGGACCTCTAGTCTTCGTAATTCCCTCGACATAATGCCTTTGCCAAATAAGTTTTCCGATCCAGGCGATATCCGTCAATTTCTAGAAGAGTTAGAATACTAAGGAAATTTATTCGGTGGTAATGAGTCATTTGACGAAGACTGAATTGAAGAATAAGCACCATCATTTTCAGAAGCGGAGACATCGGAGGTTATTTTTCGGCATGCTGGATCAGGGTGGTGTCAACGCAGCAATCATCCACGGAATGGTGAACTGACAGAACAAGATGCCAAGAAAAAACTCTCTACGATTAGGCATTTTCTTTGTTCAAGCCATGAATAGAAGAAAAATCCCTAAACGAGAGACTTCCGCTACCCCTGAAAGACCTCATTCGGCATATTCTACACCCAAACTCTGAACATTCCACTACTACTGATGAAGGAACTGATGGTCCTTCGGTCCTGGAGAAGAGAACGAGACATTCATTCTGTGAGCGGAAACAAGATCGAAAGACGAGAACAGTCTGCAGATCGTGTCGACGACCCATATGCAATAGGCATCATTCCGCAAAATGTCGAGAGTGCGACAGATCACGAAATGGACAATTTCTTATTTTATCCTTTCATGATTACATAATTTATTCCCAAGAAGACTGAGTTTCCAAGAGAAATAAAAAACATAGGTATATCCTGATTTTTCATATGTGACTTGTTTTACGAATTAAGAGCAAGCTTATTTTATAGGAGTGGTTTCTCATCCCCTCAAATCACCCCTACCATAGTAAATGGATGGCAACACACTGATCATGCAGCTTATTTTTTAGATTTCACGATTTTGAGGATCCAACTATTTTAACGTTATTTTGACAATAAATGTTGTTCTAATGAATGTGTGTCTCGTTTTTCCGCTTTCCCAAATTCCCGTGATAAGAAACACTAGGTATTTTTTCGGATCAATAATTGCAAAAAACAGTTGAAATAGTCGTGAAACACAGATGGGCGGTCAAATAGACCCCACACTGTCAGATAAGCATGTTAAAATAAGCGTGTCACTCTAGGGTTAATTGCCAATGTATATTGTTGTTTTTGGTGCACATTCAACTCGAGATTTTATCCTCTGTAACTATTGCCTGGAAGAAACTCCTCTAGAATTATTGATTTATACCTTAAACCTCGAAAACCTCATTTTTCCCACATGTCATATTTCAAAATGGCATAGCATTCTATATATATATATATATATATATAAGCACATATATATATATATTGTTTTGGCCTGTTCTTGTTGATCAATCGACGCAAAATTTATTTTTCTTTAACTTTTCGGTTAAAAGAAAGGGAAGAAAAAGGTGAAAAGGAAGTGAAGAGCAAAAAATAAATACGTTTGAAAACGCTTTTTGTGTTGTTTTATAGTAAAAAATACCAGAACCATCAATTTTCTATCTAGAAACATGGGGTAAATTCGAAATCAGCGTAAAATTTCCTATAAGAATAGCTCATAAAACCAAAAGTATGCGCCAGATGTCCAATCCGTGTTCGGCGCTTACCTTAAAGGAACAACTGAGACGTGACGCTCTTTGCATGTTTATAATCATGCTCATAATTATATGCTAGCTTATTTAATTATTGTATCAAATTTTCTCATCTTCAGTATTCTTTAGTGTCTCCGTTTTCGCAGAGGTGAAAAATGGTGGCAGCAACACCGTCAAGGACGAGTAGGTACTTCAAACGATGGTTCCTTCTGCCTTTCCCCAACCCTGCGGTATGCCAAAATTTATTTAATAACCTCGTAGCCCCGAAGGAGTAACAGCAAGCAGACTCTACTATTATGGGCTCCTCCATTTAGTAAATGTGTTTAATCTTGGATTGTCAATATGCAATACCTTTGGCTAGAAACCTCTGAACTCATCTGTAAAAGATTTCCGTTCGCAACCATCTAACTCTTTGCCCCCTCTGGGAGCTCTACTGCATTAATTATACAACTAATTACCCGAGGATTACGGTCGTATTAATTTACCGTGACATATTTGCAACACTCCTGTACTCCTCCTGAACCCTGGTGTCATTATGTATGAACGTATATCATGCGGCCTTATCGCAGAGGGCGTAGCCATCAAACATAATTCTATTTAGTTTAATTAACTACGTCATGTCAGATATTAATGCCCAACCAGCGTCCCTCGTCTATTACACGAGGGCTTCTCTTGTCTAACGCTGGACTACATGAAAGCGCGACTCACGCGCGGAAGAGATTAGTGAGTTGAGGAAGAATTGGCAGTTTTATTTATTTTACCATTATTTATCATCTATTTATTAAACAGAACTTTCATAATACGAGGTTAGTAGTTCTCAAGTAAATTATATTTCAGCACAACTGTAGATTATTTCAACTGGAACGTATTCGAGCTGTTTGAGCTGGAAGCTTTCAGGGAATCCTTGAAAAAATAAAAAAACAAAAATAATGAAAATAAAAAATAAATAAATTAAAATAAAACGCAACAAATTATCTGCCAATGATTAGCCAATGTTTAATTTCAAGTATATTCGTTTACGTAGGCTGTAGATGTATTTTATCTATTAATTTGCTCATTCCTGGCGTTTCGCAATGATGATACATTGCACCATCAGTGGATATGGGGGCAACAAACAGGTATTAAAGTTCCAAACTCTCATCACACAGTCAAAAAATCGTAGAGAAAAGGATTTAAAAGAAGAAATTTTTCGAAAAATTTGAATTAAAATTATGTGAAGCCATTGCAATAGTTGTACTGGGGATAGATTAAAAGGGATGGAATAGAGTGCTCAAGGACATGTTGCATTTCTTGGGGGGTTTTAGGGGAGTTTCGCCTCACATACTGCGAATCGTCACAGCTCTCCAACGACACCGTCACTATCGTATTGAATGGTAAACAAACTGGATGCCCCTGGCTGTGTTTCGTCACACCGCAGATTTTTTAGCGAAGTTCGTAGAAAATGAAGCTGGGACGATCCTAGAGTTTGAAAATTTTTCATATATATATATATATATATATATATATATATATATATATATATATATATATATATATATATATATATATATATATATATATATATATATATATATATATATATAATTACTGCGATATTTACGAGATGGAATTTCCGGGATGGAATTACGGGATGGAATTTCCACTCTATCCGAACTACTAGGAGCTGATGTGAGGTCGGTGATTGAAAAGTTCGAGGAATCTATGAAGAACTTGAAGGCCGTTTTGCTGATGGATGGACGAAATCAGGAGATTGCAACGGCGAGAGGATCAAGCTGACTAAACGAATCCCACGAAACCAGTGAGGAAGGCGTCTTGCGAATGCTCTCTTATAATGTTAACGGTATTCATAAAAAGGTTGAAAACTGTCACATTATTAAATTTTTGAGAGATTATGATGTCTTGATGTTATTGGAAACACATGTTGCTGAGGATGATAAAGAGAGTTTTTAGGGGTGTTGAAGGATTTCATTGGCGAATGGATACCGGCTGAAAAAGTGTCAAAATTCGGTAGAGCCAGTGGTGGAATGTACATAGGCTTTAAGAAAACACTGTCAAAGCAAATAAGTTGATCAAAGCTGATAAATAGAAATGTCTTAATTCTAAAGGAAGGGCGTATCGAAAATTGTATAATTCTACTTCCTGTTTATTTAAACGGTAAGGTATGGGATAAGGAGTTTAAAGATCTTTGCGAAATAGTAAATAGTAAAAATTATGAAGATTACATTAGCATTGGGGACCTTAATATCAGAATCGGTAGTAAACAAAGTATCCAACAAGATCTATTACCACCAACATGGCAGGCCGATCGAATCTCAGAAGATGAAATACAAAATAATCGTGGAGATAAGTTTCTTAGATGGTGCGATGAAAATGCATTTGTAATTTTGAATGTCAGATCTATTGGGGATCAGACGGGAACTTTCACTTTTGTGGTTGCGCAGGGCTGCTCGGTGAACGACATAGCTTGCGCATCGATGGGACCGCTGGGTAATATTATGGGTTTTTCAGTTGTGCCATCACATTTTTCTGATCATATGCACATTTTTGTTACTGTTAGATTGAATAGCTCGACTTGTGTAGGAATCAGGCCACTACCACCGCGTTTGAAGTGGACGAAACACGATGAGGAAAACTTTAAGAAAAAAATAGGAGAGAAATAGGGGAGTTTGGTGCCGCTGCCAGATGAACCGGATTGTCGGTGTTGGTTGTGGGAACTATAGATTCAGCGTACGAGGGTAAAAAGCAGGGGGAGCAGGGTGAAGGAAAAGGTTGCTGGCTTGAAAAGTGGTTTGACAATCGATGTTAGAAGTTAAGAAAAAGGATGTACATTTTGTTGAATAAAGACCGTGATAGTAGTTCCGACGTGATAAGAACATTGTACTTGGATGCTAAAGGGGAATACAAGGCGACTATAACCTTGAAAAATACTGAGTACTATAAATCGTGTGCTTCTAAGTTCAGTTCAGTCAGGGATTCGAAAATGTTCTGGGAGTTGGTGAAGGAGTTTAGTCCATATGGCTCACTTATCGCTCCCTCGTGTACCTTGTTTGAGCTGGTTGATCATTTTCGAGAGCTTTATAACCCCCCAATTTGTCTACCACCCATTAGCTATGCGGTGCCGAATTTCCAAGATGCATTAGGGAGATAACTCTCGAGGTGGTTCATTGTGTGTTGAAAAGGGCAAACAACTCCAAAGCACCCGGGTTGGACCGGGTGCCGTACATCACAATGTGTCAAACCACCCACAGGCGAACGCATTGACGATCACATAGCCCAACGACCTAGGAGCTCATAATTTAATATGAAAGAGCCCACACTATTTGGTAAATTTTCCTTAGAAGCTTAGATAGGTAAATTGATTTTATTATAACCGTATCTCATAGTGCGTAATATTAAACAAGTTGATCAGTGTTCACGAAGTGAGTCATATGATAGCGCATTTTCTAGTTAGGAGATCCGAGTAAAAGAGACGCTTCCTGCGTTGTACAGAAGATCAAATGGCGTTGGAGCTTACTCAGCTGATCGATGACCTCTATGTCGTCTTCAGCATTCTCCCTTGACCCTTCCTCTCAGATTTCAGCTTCTTGCGTCGAATAGGAGACAAAATGGCTTTAGAGTTCAATCAGCTGATCAATGATATATATATATATATATATATATATATATATATATATATATTGATATAGATATATATATGTATATATATATATATATTGATATAGATATATATATATGTCTTTCCAGACGATAACTCTCCTTAGGATTAAGATGAAAATTCCGTTCTTGCGCCCAAAAAAAATCAAGCTTTCCAAACGAAAGGACGAGTTCGTTGGCCAGCATGTATTGAGCACATTAAATTGGTCAAAATTCAAAAAAAAGTGCTAAAAAAAATCACTAAAAGTAGCAAAAAACGAAAATTTGCGCATACAATCATGCTGCATGACTGGAACCTTTTTTGCCCTCCCCCACGGCCCCGAACATCGCCACCACCTTTGCTTCCTTTGCCCTCTACTCACCCCTCTATATAAAACGGCAGACCGACTGTCTGACTTCAGTACTATTTCGACGGCCTGATGATGATGTCTTTATATACAAAGCACCCACCTCCGGTACTTGACTTGCTGGTGATGACGGAATCCTCAGAAAGGTACGTTGATGATACTTTTAGCAGAGCCAGGTCATCAGCATAGACTACGAGTCTTGACTTCTAATATTTAACATTATTTGAATATATTTCTATATAGGTTTTAATATTTCTAATATTCTACGAAGGATACCCGTAATAATTTTAATTAAATGAACACGTGATTAAGCGTTAGTGTTACCATGACAATGGAGTGGAAAACAAATGGTTAATAGGTCCAATAAAATGAAGAAACACATTTTCTCAGAAAATACTCGACCAAACTATACGAAACTTGTATTTAAAATCACATTTGGGGTCTAGATGGTCCTAGAAGCTCGGCATCAATTTTTATCAACCGTAAAGGGTTATAATAAAGGGTTAAACATTCAAGAGTCGAGATCTTAAAAACTTTGAAGGTAACAGTAATGATAAATTTAATCCCAAAGAACCGACGCTGAACATTGAATAGCTTGCTTTCCCTAAGGGCTTGAACATCGAGAAAAAAAACCTTCAAACTTCTAAGCGCAAGAAGATAGAAAAATCTCGCGCTGCTAGCGGATCTAGGTATTTGATAGACGATCAAACTCGAAATCCCATCAAAAATCGCTAGATAGTGTTACTGGAATACATCAAAATTGCCTTGTAAATATCAGCTGATATAAGGCCAATATAGGAATTATCAGGTGATATAGTTCCAATGGAATTTATTATAACGTTGCGAAATTGAGTTTATTAATTATTGTCCGTGCGATGCACCTAATCGTGAAGTAGGTATTGGTTCCTAAATGCTAAATTTCATCTCTATTTATAGGTAGCGGATGCATTGTTGTCCCTTTCGAGAGATTCAACAGTTGTGGTATCGTCTAAAATCAAATGACTGTTGCTTTTGTACATTGTTAATATTTCCACTCGCATTTTACGTTTGAGACTATTCTGAACAACTTTCGTTCCGTGTCTTTCTCTATCTCAGTGTGTGTATGTCCGCAAATCCTTGTAACAAGCTTAATTTCCGCAATATTCAACCGGTTCTTATGAAATTTTCATGGTTCGTGCGGGTTAGGATGATGACGATCCCCCATGAGTTTCGTTGTTCCCAAATCAATACTTCACTCGGCGCATGCGCAAACTTAGATTCCATCAACCATTATTTTCCAACGCCCCCGCCCCCGTTGTCCGATCTTGCTCAAATTTGGAGGATAGGTGGAAGAGGTTAATTTGAGCTTTCCCTAAACATTTCAGCATAAACCTATCATTAGTAGCTATTGCGGAACAAGGTCTAGTCTTCATACATTTTCTGGGTTAGGCTGTTGATTGTAAGCAACCAATTTCATTTTTCTCAAATCGTTACCTTTTTTTTTTTTTTTTTTACTGTGAAGCGCAAAAACAGTAAAAGTGTGAACCCTTCTCAGAGGCACGATGCGCCATGTTCTGATCATATATTACGTACGGAGTTTAATAGTTATAGACCAATGATCAGCGTAGAAGGGCTATCCAACGCAGAAATAATAAACCATTGTGTAATAATTTGCAGCGCTTTTATGTTTAGTGTCTACCGGTCTTGAAAGGTGAAACAAATCATCGTCTATATTTAGGAATGCCCTCATCCTATAATGATGCATGCTAGAAATGTTATTTGTTGCCTTATCAGATTTTATTAATATTTTAGAATTGAATATACTGAATATCGAAGAGAGAACTATTGTCAACAGTATAAATTTAAATAGTCACATATCATTAAAAAAGTATAAAACTTTTAACCAAAACCCAATACGATCGTATCGTTTGCTACATAACACGATGTATCCCTGTTTATCGGGGATTCGTATAATATTTCTAGTAATAAACTGTGCTGTAACTGTTGTCGTTCTCAACTGTCGTCACTCGTATTTTTCAAGCCCAGAATATGAGTATGAGTTTTTGTCGATAAACAAATTTATGTTCATAGATGGAGCAATGGCTGAAATAAAAACTGAAACAGAGAAGCAGGGAGAGTTCCAACTAAAAAACCATAGGAAATTATTACATAAAGCTTCATTATTTTTGTTAATAATAAACCCCACTTCTATGCAGATCATTGGTCTATAATTATTATTAAACGCCAAAGGTGTGTACTAATGATCAAAAATGGCGCATCTTGTCTCCTAAAAGAGTTCAAACTTTTACAGCTCCCGGGATCCACAATTTTACATTTTGCTGTGAATATCGGGAAAAAAATGTTAATGTCAACAAGATACCAAAAAGTAGGTCGTTAAGGAAAAAAAATAGCCTTAGCCATCAACCGATCAGCGTTTCTCGTAATTGTTTGTGAGGTGTCCCAAAGGAGCTTCATCTAAATTTCAGCACCGTGAGTCCATTGAGAAAGAAATTAGGTACCTCAAAGGTTCAGAAACTGATCAGAGTCTTTTCATACTTTGTAATTGTATTGTAGATGTCAAAAAGGAGCTGCATTTAGAGAAACATAATTAAGAAATAAATTAGGCTCAGAAGCCCCTCAGCTGATCAGTGTGCACAGATATTGAATTCAAGATATTACAAAGAAGTTCCATTTCAAATTACATATCTGTAGGTAGTCATTAATATAGCGTAGATGTAGGCACCTTCAAAGGGAGGTTTAATGCAAATAATTATTGTAACATCTGCACTTTACTAATCCCCCTGATCTAAGTATAGCGATATTTAAACAAGAAGGTACCTACTGACTGAAAATAACATGAATGTTATTGTTATTGTTATGTTAGATTATTGAAATGGTTTTGACAATCTAACAAAGATTAAAACTCCATAGCGGAATGTAGTCAATCAAAATGTAGGTAAGGTAAAACGTCGAAATCAGTCAATTAGGAAACGGGATAATTATGCTTGAAACAATTTACGTTAGCACATTTGAGAAAAATGGAATTGGCAGGGGACAATCTACAGCCTAACCCGCACAATCCCAGAAAACGTCATCAAAACCGGATAAAAACTAGAAATTATACTCGTTCCTAGAATTTGACTTTCGCGCATTCGCAGGAGCTACTAATAATGCAATCATGTTGTAATTGATATGGAATGACTAAATCGTCGTTCCTCAACTATCCACTAAATTGAGCGGGATTGGACAACTAGGGCGTTACAAAATTATTCTTGAAGTAATTTACGTTTGCTCATGCACAGAATGGAGTAATGATTTGAGAATGATGAAATTGATAGGGGAACATCTACAGCCAGAATCGCACATTCCCAGAAAATGTCATGAAAATCGGGTGAAAACTAGAAATTAATATGGAATGATTTAATCGTCGTACCCCCAAATATCCATCAAATATGAGTGAAAATTGGACGATAAGGACGGGGAAAATGATGCTTCGAATATCTAATTAACTATTGCCCATGTGCAGAATGAGTTAATGATTTGAGAATTATTAAAGCACATTTCCTTAAAATTCCTTCAAAATCTGTTAAAAACTGTTGAAATTAGGATCGTTAAAAGGAAGACACATTCGCGCATGCACAGTAGCTATTAATTATAATATTATGTTCAATTCATTACGGAATGCTCAAATTAATCTCTTCCACCTATCCTCCAAATTTGAGCGAGATCGGACGACGGGGCCATGAGAAAATGATGCTTGATTGAATTTACGTTTGCACACGCTATGAGTCAAGTATTGATTTCGGATCAACGAAACTGATAGAGAACCATCTGCACCCTAACCCGCACATTCCATGGATATTTCATAAAAATCGGTTGAATATAGTGGAAATTAAGCTTGTTACAAGGATTTGAGGATACACGGCTGAAACAGACATTATTTTCTCATACTTGATGGAATTCACTTTTGCGCATGCGCAATCCTATATGACATAAAATACAATGCACCATGCATCCAATACAGTAACATTTGCATTTCGTATACTCCTTACAAATGCGGAGCGAAAGTGGGCTGTTAGTGGCTGTGTACTAATCCCAAGTAACATTAAAGAGTTCACATCACCATATAGTTTTTAAAAGGAATAAAGGATGCTGAGCGGAAGATGGCCGTATTGGTCGCAGAGGCCATTTTATTAATGTAATAAAATAAACTGGAGAACTAGGAAACGGTAATGAAAATGAAATAGGGTATAAGGTGCGGGTTATGAATGTGATAATTATAATAGGGGTAAACAAACAGGGGATTAGAATGTTTTAATTCACAAATTAAGCGATGCTTCTTAATTTGTATCAGTTTCTCTACCTTATTAGAGGCCTCTGATTTTCTTTTGACGGACGCTATGATGTCGTTGTGCATCATCCGTCTCAGTAGATGACGTCGTAAGTACAGGCAGCTCAACTTTTCATTTCATTGTGCAGACAGTTGCTAAACCCCGTTCAAATTCAATAGCAACAAACTTTTGGTTGAGTTGCGCCTGGTTAAATAATCAACAAAACAATCGGTGTCATGTTGAACAGTCGCAGTCATGTTGCTCTGCAATCCCTAGAAATCAAACAACCGGGTTGCGAAGCCGGTTACCAGTGCGTTGCATATACCCATATGTACATGTAGGCAAGAGCCCATAATTGTATACGTTTCCCGATGTCCCAGAGAGGCTCCCTCAAATTTCAAATTTCTGGGGTAAATAGGATAGAATTTGGCTAAGTCGGCTGATCTGGTTTGAACCCGACGTTGCATTCGTCTCAAACTGTAAAATTTCACATTCCTAGGGTGAAATGGAGTTCAGCTCACTCAGCTGATGAGGAAAGAGCCCATCATTTTATTCGTTTCTCGATGTTCCAGAGAGGCACTCTATCAAATTTCAAATTCCTTGGGTGAATAGAAGGGAATTTAGATAAGTCAGCTGACCTGGTTGGAAGTTTTTTAAAAATTTTCTTTTGCACAAACCTCCACCGTGCTATCCCGATCATTATGCAAAACACCTGTACAAATCCGTGCATGAGTTTGAGCGTGAAGATGGTGTCATTGCTCATGTATAGAATAGATTGTTATTATTTAATATTAACGATATATTTTCATTCTCGATGGGATGTGTGAACCCACTACCACATTAACCAGTACGGTTGTGCGATAGGCGAAAATCCGCCAAGCCGTTGAAGAAGCGTCTCAACTCCCTAACGCAGTCAAAAAGAGCGAGAGAGTGAATATTACTCTTTACTAGGAGACGGCGATCCGATTATTGGCTTGGCCCGAATCGGATTGTACCATGAATTTTGTGGCTTGGCATCTTTTGTAGGCGTCTTTTTGGTCTTCATTCTTTTACTATGGCTAAACAGTGGTCATCGCTGTACCCCTCGGCTTTTCTCCCTCCGATTTGCCAGTGGAGTCCATGATGGCACTCCGTTTAGTCACGGATGGCAGCATGGTTCCCCATAGAACCGTACCACTTGCAGACTCCCTTTAGACACCTTGTTCAATGCCGCTAATGACCCTTCTAGTTGATGTGCGGCTTAAATAAAAAATCAAAATAAAATAAAATTGTTTTACTATCAAACAATTCTCCTACATTTTTATAAGGTAACATAAACCAAAGATTGATTATTGTTGACAGAATTAAGAGGGGCCTGATGTCCTACACTCACTTAGATTTCCTTATGTCTAACGTAGCCTAAATCGTCTAACTAGGTATTTGATATAACAAACTAGTCGGTAGGTATGACTTGCCTTCAAGGAAACACCTGTAGCATTTTCCTATTTTCTAACTACATTTTTATAATACCATTCAGGCAGTTAATTATGATAGCGTTAAGTTGCAAAGTTCGCTACATTTGTTGGTGTTTTTTGTTCTTGAGACGTAAGAACATTCAGAAGAATTATTATAATTAGTTACGACTTGCACTTTCAGTTGAGGTGCATGAGTACATTGACCAATTAGTAAGTATCAGTGCTACAAAAACATGTAAATGAAGATTCAAAAAATGAATGCCTGCAAGATTTTATATTAGGATCTATATTGACTTGAAATTTTAGTTACCTAGACAAAGAGTAGTGGGTTTGCCGAGAGGAGAAATCCACAATCTTTTCAATCGCCGCGTGTGACAAGAAGACAAGTTAGTTAACGAAATGTCATCAAGGAAGAAGTCGTCCAGGAAGTCCAAGAGGTCTGATGATGAACCTGAAGTTCAGAAAGATCCGTTCGAAGTGGATGAACTTTTTGTGAAGCTGAATTTTCAAGAGATTTCGAAGAAGCTGGAAAAATATGTGACGTGGTCACCAATAGAGTCAGCGTGGCTGAGAATGAAAGATGAAGGGGCCGTCGCACCGGCAGTGCCTCTGCGGAGAGGAGTAGCAAATATGCTGAGAAAATCGAGCGCTGGGTGCTTCATCAAATACATGAATAAGTCTGAAAATACGACTTTTGAAATTACAGAAAAGAAATTGGAGATTACCGAGTATGAATCCCATTCCTATCCTAGTCGTAAGGCTATCGCATTTAATTCAAAAATCATCATTAGGTATCTAGGAATAGATCGATTTAGCAAATTATTACACCAAGTTTTTTTTATTTCTGTATTAGGTAGCCCTTGTATGCAGATCGCAGGTCTACAACATTAAACCCCCTTATATGGTATATTACCGATACTCAAGGCCTCGCGCTTCGCAAATGGGCGTTTACAGCGCCAGGACCCCACAATTTTACGAGTTATGACAACGCCATCTACCCGCCATACAGAAGGGTTACGAAGACTGCATATTGATTTAAAACCATGTTTGTCTCTAGTACATAAAATCCTTAATTACGAATACCTATGTAATACATTTCGTAGGTCGATTAATTAGAAATCACAGAAGACCCCAAAACTGATGAGCAGTCTTCCAAATCCCACGACATTGTTTTCAATGTGACACAAGGACGCAAGTAAATTTCAAATTTCAGCACCGTAGTTCGAGCAGAAAAAAAATTAGCCTTTGAGGTCTCCCAGCTGATCAGTTCAACTACACATACCTTGTAATTGTATTCAGCGTGTTTCAAAAGTCTCCATTTCAAAGTTCATCACCGTAGTACTGTTTCGACGGCCGGATGATGATATCTTTACATCGAAAGCGCTCGCCCCCGGTATTCGACTTGCTAGTGACGACGGACTCCTCCGAAAGGTATGTAAATGATAGGTTTACTGATTGTTTTGGATGTTACAGAGAAAAGTCTAACAAGTTTAAGTGAGTCAACTCCTTTTGTTGATGTCGATCTAGCTCATCTCCCCTATAAACTTTGTAGTGAAGGTCTCGTCAGTTAATGACGAATGTTTTTCACCAAATAGATTCAAATTTGATTTCAAGAAGAGAGATTACGAGGGGATGAACGAATTCTTCGCTGGACAGGATTAGGAATTCCTAGTTAGTGATTCAGTAGATGAATCGCTCAAGCATTTTTACAAAAGAATTTTTCTAATCATAATCATCATAATTTATTTGCCAAATCACTTGGCTGTGCAGGACAATAATTGTCAAAACAATTTGCATTCTAGGAGAGAAAAATTAAAATTAATAATAAAAAAATAAAATATGATAAAGTTAAGAAAAGAAAAACCTAACTTATCAGTACCTCTTGTTATAATTGAGTTAAGTACCTACCTACCTAGTAAGCGAACTGTAGAAGAAAAAATGCTATTCTCCTAAGTTAAAAATTGTC
>CM061042.1:80835855-80904033 GCA_030762985.1 Adelphocoris suturalis
GCCACATTGGCCACCTCGGTGAGGTGCTCGAGGAGTAGTCGCGGGACAGTGGATACCCTTTGCCGTGCCTGTCGGGGTAAAAATGAGAACCTGTATCATGTAGTGCAGCAGTGTCCTCGTACTCACGGTGGCCGCATTCTCCGTCATGATGCGGTTGCCAAGCAGATAGCAGGCGCTCTGTCATCCAGCGGTTGGGCTGTTGAGAGAGAGAGACTATATCACATGCCGAGTGACCGGGGCAAGAAGCCGGATATCGTTGCTGTCAAGCCCGATGGGTCTGCCATTATCCTGGATGTCCAGGTTGTCAGTGGCAGCGTGGACATGGAGCAGACCTGGCGGGCTAAGAAAAGTAAATATGATAGAAATGGTCTGCGACAGGCGATATCTGAGCTAAAAGGAGTGGCACCTAATAGCATCAAGGTCATGGCTGCGACCTTGTCATGGCGCGGGGTGTGGTGCGGGAAAAGCGCCACGGAGTTACTCGAGTTGGGCATCTCTGCAGGAGTACTCCGTGGTATCACCACCCGCGTCCTGAGGGGTTCTTACTTGAACTGGTGGTCATTCTATAGGGGCACTTCCTTTCATCCCATTCTTCCTCCTCGTCCTGCAACTTCCCTTATCCCTAGAGCCGGCGTCGGGTAAACCTGGGCGTCCTCCCCACTTTTTATTTTATTTGTTTATTTTTCAATTTGATGGTGTGCCCCCTCCGCCTTTGAGGGGAGTTTTGTAAAAAAAAAAAAAAAAAAAAAAAAAAAAAAAAAAAAAAAAAAAAAAAAAAAAAAAAAAAAAAAAAAAAAAAGTGTGTGTGTGTGTGTGTGTGTGTGTGTGTGTGTGTGTGTGTGTGTGTGTGTGTGTGTGTGTGTGTGTGTGTGTGTGTGTGTGTGTGTGTGTGTGTGTTTTTTTTTTTTTTTTTTTTTTTTAGTTTTCCTGGCCTAAGTAACCCTTAAGCCAGGGATTTTATTCCGCCTGCTCCCAATTTTGATTACAGGCGTTGAATTACAAAACATATAAATCATTGCTAATACGGTAAGTACATAGTTACAAATAACTCAAGAACGTACTGGTTCCAAGTGCAATACATAATATAGTTTCAAACACTTATCAAGGTATTAATATTATTATAATTGGACTAATAATGCTTCAGAATAGAGAGAAATCCATGGAGTTAATAAAAATTAAAAAGTCTTCCAGATGCTTTTGCACCAACACTTCATAAGACACTGGCCATCCAGACGCACACAATGTCACTTTCCTAATCAGTCTAGCTCTCTCAGCTTCAAACATAGGGCAGCAGAAAACAAGGTGATCCCAGGTTTGCGGAACTCGTTCTGAGCAATCACATAGGTTATTTTCTTTCAAACCAAACCGGTGAAGGTACGCCCTATTCTTCCCATGGGCAGTCATGGCTTGGGTGACCTTGTACGATAGACGAAGGTCGATCTTCAATCGTTGATGTATTGTGGGGAAAAACTTCTTTGTGTGCTGAGCTGTTTCGGTATTATCACACCATATATGGTTCCACGAAGCCAAGGTTTCCTCTCTCAGTTTCCGTCTAATTGCTGATCGAGGTACAGAGCTGAAGGCCTCCAGCAATAATGGGTCGCCAGCCGCCTCCTTTGCCAGTCTATCAGCTGCCTCATTCCCAGTGATCCCAACGTGAGCCTTAACCCATGAAATGCCGACCTTCCATGTACTTCGTAGTTGTCGTATTGCGGATCGAATTTTCTCAACTATGGGTAAGTGATTATCCTGGTCTTGCAGCATGGAAATCGATACCGCACTATCTGTCCATATACAGGCACTTCTCAGCTCATCATCAATCGATTGAGTCAGCAACCAATTCACTGCTTCGGCTATAGCAAATATTTCTGCTTGGTTGTTTGAACATTCCTTGTTCAATCTATATTTGGCCGAATGAACCGGCTCTTCTGCGTAGGAATTGAAAATTACAATACCGCAGCCAACCCCAGCCTCATCCCGGCTCCCATCAGTGTAGATCCTTAGGAATGGCGTGAAGTCAGCATCGTCAGGAGTCCCCACATCGATAATCATGGATGGATGTGGCCAAAGCTCTGGCCCCACTGCCAAATCCACCAAACTGCCTTCAAAACTTCTGTCAACTCTAACTGCTTTGTAGTATTTGGCCTCCTCCTTGATCCTGAGATCCAAAGGTTCCTGTCCAGCCAGCACCCAGCACGCCTGAAAAGATATAGTTCTGTATCCTCTTATTACCCTCAACAACATTAGTCTCTGAACTCGCCTGAAACAAGTGATGTTCTTCTTCAGACATAATGCTTCATGCCAGACTGGAGCTCCGTACAGCAACATTGGTAACACAGCACCTTCATAAATAGTGCCAAGTGCCCTACTGCCCAAACCCCAATAAACCCTAGCAGAACGGGCCAACTTGTGTATTAGCTGCCGCACCTTAGTAGTGACATATTGGAAATGTGACTGCCAGGACATGCGACGATCAAACATAATACCAAGATACTTCATCTCCGACACCACTTCCAGCTTTGTTCCAGAAAAGAAAATCTCTACCTCCTGAATATTCCTACGTTTGGTGATGTGAAGGACTTTGGACTTCGAGGGATTAAAAGTTAAATTCAGTTTTGAGGCACAATCTGCAACCTGAACCAGTGCTCTGTTAGCTCGACCCTCGGCTTCAGACTCGGTAACACCCCTGGTCATGATCATTAGATCATCTGCAAATGCAATTACTTTTACATTCTCTGGGTAACTAAGCTTCAACAATGGATCATACAAAATATTCCAGAACACTGGCCCCGAACATGATCCCTGTGGACAGCCCCTGGTTTGTCGTTTCTCTTTCTCCATAGAAGCTGTCCTTATTGTAACGGTTCTTTCTGTAAAATAACTGCAGGCTAGCCGGTAAACATTTCCCGGACAGCCACTCTTCCGTAATTGCCATAAAACAGCGGGCCACCATGCCGAGTTAAATGCACCCATCACATCCATAGATATTAAAAGAACATGGCCCCTATTATGGATTCCTGACTCCACCCATTCCTTAACAGCAAGAAGCGCATCAATCGTGCCCTTTTGTGGCTCAAACCCGTATTGCGCAGTTGACAAGAACTTGTTTGTGCGCATGTGAAACATGATTCTTCCTGCTAACAATTTTTCCAAAATCTTTCCTAAAAGCGGCAAAAGACTAATAGGTCTGTACTTGGAGGGGTCTTGCAAATTTTCTTTCCCAGGCTTCACCAACAGAATTACACAAGAACGCTTCCAGAGACGAGGGAATTCGCCTCTCCGCAAACATTCGGAGAATAGGGCCGTAAAAGCCTTTGGGAAGCACTGCTGTACTCTCTTTAGAATAGCACGGGTAAATCCGTCCTCTCCAGGAGCCTTGTTTTCCACAAAACGATCCAGAACCGCGGCTACCTCCAACTCTGTAAAAAGCAAATCGTCTGGTCTGTCATAAGGTTCCATATTATTAGCCACAATAATCTCATGCTCCAAGGTTTGTGGGCCTTCATCATCTGGTACACAATGCTCCAAGACCTCCTCCAGGGTCTCCTCCAGGGTAGCTGTAGAGGAACCATCCACCCGATTAAGAGAAGAATATGTTACTGGGGGCCTTAACTTGCCAGCTGCCGCTTTATATATGGCTCCCCAAGGAGAGTCTCCACCTTCTGAACTGCAGAAGTTTTTGTATGATAGAATTTTCGCTACCTCTGTAAATTTTATATATTGTGTCTTCAATTCCCAATATTCGGCCTTCCTGTTTGCTCGTAAGGATGGATTTCCATGAATTCTTTGGAAACGGCGGCGAAGTCTGTTGACCTGTTTGCGCAAATCTTTAATGGCTCTGGACCACCAAGGTGCTGAAGATCTTAGCCCTACTTTCTTTTTGCGTCTATCATACAGAGGCATACTGGCCATACACGCAGCTGAAATTGCATTACTAAAGCTTTCCACAGCCGATTCAAGAGTTCTGACCTCACAAAAGTACTGCGAAAGTCGAGTGTCCAATAACTCGGATTCTGGACCCCGCAATACCTGGGATACTGCTTCCCTGAGTTTCTGATCGAACTTCTCCCAGTCAGCCTCCAGCACCACAATTTCCTTTGTGGTTGCTGGCAATAGCTGCTGTGATCTTTCTCGATATAAAGAGAATAAAATCATGCTGTGATCCGAAGCACTTTCCTCGTCAGACACCCTCCAATCCCTTGTGAAGGGCACAAGGCTTGGTGATGCAACCACCAAGTCAATGAAGCTCCTACCCCCCCTCGATTCATACGTTGGTCGTGAGGGATCATCATTCATGATCAACAGATTCCTCGATGCCAAATAATCCTCAAGTTGATGTGCTCTTGAACTTGTAATGGAATCAAACCACGTCTGAGAGCGACAATTAGAGTCCATTCCCACTATCAATCTTGCCGAAGCTCCATATACATCATAAACTGCCTCTATTTTATTTAAATCTCTTTGAATATCTGCTACCCGATCGAAATATGCACTAACTGCAATAATAGGAGGTTCACCTCTCTGTGTCAACTGGACCACCACAAAATCCTCATCAGAGAGTGAAAGATTTATCATGGCGTCGACATCAGGATTAGTTATTACAATAGCAGCTCTTTTCCGAAAATTTCCAGTCGCATAAATCCGCCACCTCGGGTAAAACCCGCATATTTTGTCATTTATGCAGTATGGCTCTTGTATAAAAGCCAAATCAATTCCTTTGTCAGGCAAAACTGCATTTAAGTTCAGTGCTGCGCCCCGCGAGTGTTGCATGTTCAACATCAAGCATTTAAACGAACCCGCTGTGATTCTTTTATAGTCGTTAAGATCCATAGTCAATGAGTTCACTTAGTTTCGCCAATCTCGCCTGATAAGAGGGACACTGATAACTGAGAGCCTTGTGTTGTTGGTCAACCCGGTACTGTGCGGTCACCCTTTTATTAAAATGCGTGCAGTTAATGCATTTGAAAATTTCTTTTTCTTTACAATCTTTCAATTCATGACTCCCGGCACAAACTGGACAAGTCAAATCGTTCGTACAATTTTTCGAGTCACCTCCATGATAACCACTACACCGATAACAGCGTTTTACGAATACGTAGTCATCTGATCGGCAAATGTTCCAGCCCACTTTGGCACTTTCACTTTGCCTGAAAGAAATAGCTTCCTGAGTTTTGGATCTACCTCAATAATTAAATTATGCCGACGATCATTGCGCCGATTAGTGAGTACAGTTATTGCCTTAATATAACTCTCATTAGTAAACCATTCGCTATTTTGTTCCCGAATTATTTCAGCCGCATTGTTTTTGTTTACATTGTCTGGAACATCGAATATGATTAGCCTCGGTTTGTATTTTTCTCCTTTTACTACAACAAGTTCTGCACTGCATTGTTTAGCGATCTCAAGACAAAGTTTATCACTTTCTTCCTTGTTCGAACTCTGAATAACGATTCCCCCATTTCTCACTGCCTTCATTCTAGATATCCCGACTCCCAGTTTCACAGGATCGACTCTATTTTTAACTAGATTTCTAGTATCATCAGATCCCATATTGGAGTCACTTTTAGGCTTAACGACTACTGAGAAAATTGGGTCGGGGCTTACCTTATTCTTCACCTTGTCGGCATAAGAAACAGAAGGAACAGCCGGCGCAGATAGCGCCGCACCTTCATTTCTTCTTACAGATTCGATCTCCTTAAGTAAATCTCCGTACATCTTCTTGATGTCTTCTATGACGTTCTGTAAATCCGTCTTGTAGTCCGAACGAAGATTTCCACTTCTAGAGATTACTTTATTAATGGTTTTTATTGAGGATTTAAAAAGCTCATCTACACTGGTTGCCATCTTGGAACCAACTAGATGGTGTGTGTGTGTGTGTGTGTGTGTGTGTGTGTGTGTGTGTGTGTGTGTGTGTGTGTGTGTGGTTGCTGGGGTAGGGTAACTGTCGGTGTTTTTATCTCTTCGGAGCTCCTTCATATCCCTACCCAAGTCATGGTCATGCGTCCCCGTCGCGCAACCCGGGCACCCTCTGGGTGAACAGAGGGTGGCAAAATGACCCAATGGCGATTAGGGGGGAGGCTCGTGTCAACGGGTCTCCCGACCCTTTCATTTCGTCTCCCCCGTTATGGACCAGAACTACAGTGAGCCTCATAACCCCCGCCCGCCCATTGGCCAGCGGGGTTCTAGGGGAGGCGCTCGGGGGCGCCCCAGGCAGGGGCGTCGGTCTTCCTCTCCCTCTTCTTCTTCCTCATCATCCTATCCCTCCTCCTCATCCACTGCCCCAGCGAATGCCCACCAGTGTGCCCATTGCGAGAGAGCCTTCAGTTCCAAGCGGGGCCTCAGTGCCCACGTCTGGCAGAAGCATCCAGTACAGGCCAACGCTGCGATTGATATAGAGCGAGAGCGGCCTAGGTATGCTTCTGAGGATTTGCGGCGAATGGCAGCAGAGGAGGCGGAAGCAGTGCGTAATGGGGTACGCAATATAAATGTTTTCTTGCAAGCCCGTTTTCCCATGCGCACGCTTTCTGCCATTCAATCTCTTCGCCTGAGGCCCCACTACAAGCAGCTTGTCCAGGATGCAATCCTGGCAAATAGCAGTGGGGCCTCTCCCGCATCTCCGGCAGACGTGGGACAACAGCCCGCCATTCAGCAATCCTCCCCCGTGACCTCCAGTCTTCTTTCAGACTTGAAGACTGAAGTATTGAGGCTCGGGGAGCAGGTAGGCAATATTGTTGGTTATGAGAGTGCCTACCTGCAGGATCTGGCGAGGCGGGCTGTTGAGGGGCCAAATAGCTTGGAGGACGAGGTCGCTGCCTATGTGCAGAGGATCTTCCCGCAGGTTGAGGAAGCGACCGTGGCGAGGCACCAGGGAGAAGTTCCCCCTAATGTGGTGCCTCGTGGAGGTCGCAGAGCAGCTAAGCAAGCGAGGAGGCGGGAATACCAGCGTGTCCAGAGATTGTGGAGGAAGCATCCGGCTCGTGCAGCTGCGGAGGTACTGGAGGGAGCTGGGGAAGAACAAGTAATGCCCCCCCTCCGGGAGTTTTTGGATTACTGGGAGCCACTTATGAGTGCTCCCAGCCACAACTCTCGTGAGCCAGTGGTACCCCCAGCTTCCACCAGGGACTCCTTACGCAGCATCATGTGCACGCCGGTGCTTCATGACGAGGCACATAAGTGCCGTGTCAAAAACTCCACTTCTGCTGGACCCGATGGTATTTCCGCCCGACGCTGGAATAAAGCTCCAAAGAATGTTAAGCTGCTCATCCTCAACCTGTTGCTACTATCTGGAAGACCCCCGAAAGCGTTGACCCGTGCCCGGACAATTTTCATCCCAAAGAAAGGGGGAAGTGGGCCGGGAGGCTACCGTCCAATTTCTATTTCGTCGGTGGTCTTCCGCCACTTCCAAAAGGTTCTGGCATCTCGCCTCCAAGTGGCTGGTGTCATAGGTGACGTCCAGAGAGCATTTCGGCCAGCAGATGGCACAGCGGAGAATCTAACAGTTCTCCAAACTGTCATTTCGCTGGCCCGTATCAAGAAACGGCAGCTCCATCTTGCCGCTCTGGACGTCGCTAAGGCCTTTGACACAGTTAGCCACTTTGCCCTGACCGATTGTCTTCGTGGTGTCGGGGCACCTGCTCGTTTAATCGAGTATGTTGCCTGTCTGTACCACGAAGGCGTGACGGTCCTCGAGGCACAAGGTGAGATGTCTGGGGATGTTGTTATAGGGCGCGGGGTACGCCAGGGGGATCCTCTGTCGCCACTCCTCTTCAACCTGGTCGTGGATACGGCCTTGGGTAAGCTGCCAGCTGAAATAGGGTTTGATCTCGCCCCTGGGGTGCGAGTAGGTGCATTAGCTTTTGCTGATGATGTCATCCTACTCGCAGAAACCCGCGAGGGCTTGCAGATCTCCCTCAACGCATTTGCTGAGCAGCTAGCCAGGTGTGGTTTGGTGGTCAACCCAGCTAAGTGTGGGTCGGTCTCCTTGGTCCCGTCGGGTCGCCAGCATAAGGTGAAGGTAGTGGATGAGGAGTGTTTTGTCTTAGGACAAACTTCCATCCCTGCCCGATCCGTGTTGGAGGTTTGGCGGTACCTTGGGGTCGACTTCATGGGTGTGGCCACTATAGCCGCAAGCCGTGTGGACCTTGGTGGAGCATTAGCTCGTGTCACCAAGGCTCCATTGAAGCCACAGCAGAAGCTGCGCCTCCTTCGCACGTACTTACTGCCAAAGCTAACCTATGGGTTAGTCTTTGGCAGGCTTACTGCGGGGAGGCTGCTAGAGTTAGATCGTGAAGTTCGCTCTGCTGTGCGCTCTTGGCTAGGCTTTCCACCTGGTGTCCCAAGTGCTTACATCCACGCACCGGTCAAGGCCGGTGGGCTCGGTATTGTCTCTCTTTCTGCCAGCATCCCATCTTTACGCCGCCAGCGCCTGCTTGCCCTTAGGGGCTCGAGCTGGGAGGTCGCCCGCACTGCTGCTGACCTGGACTTTGTCCGGCAGCAGTTGTTGTGGTGCGATCGAGCAACACCAACTGCTCCAAAACCCAGCTCATCTGCTGAGTTCACTGCTGCGCTGCATGAGTCAGTAGATGGTAAAGAACTCCGACAGTGCTCTGAATCCCCCATTTCTTCCCAGTGGGTGGAATGGGCTTCAGAGGGCATTGGGGCCCGCGACTACCGCCATTTTCATGCCGTCCGGGTGGCCACATTGGCCACCTCGGTGAGGTGTTCGAGGAGTAGTCGCGGGACAGTGGATACCCTTTGCCGTGCCTGTCGGGGTAAAAATGAGAACCTGTATCATGTAGTGCAGCAGTGTCCTCGTACTCACGGTGGCCGCATTCTCCGTCATGATGCGGTTGCCAAGCAGATAGCAGGCGCTCTGTCATCCAGCGGTTGGGCTGTTGAGAGAGAGAGACTATATCACATGCCGAGTGACCGGGGCAAGAAGCCGGATATCGTTGCTGTCAAGCCCGATGGGTCTGCCATTATCCTGGATGTCCAGGTTGTCAGTGGCAGCGTGGACATGGAGCAGACCTGGCGGGCTAAGAAAAGTAAATATGATAGGAATGATCTGCGACAGGCGATATCTGAGCTAAAAGGAGTGGCACCTAATAACATCAAGGTCATGGCTGCGACCTTGTCATGGCGCGGGGTGTGGTGCGGGAAAAGCGCCACGGAGTTACTCGAGTTGGGCATCTCTGCAGGAGTACTCCGTGGTATCACCACCCGCGTCCTGAGGGGTTCTTACTTGAACTGGTGGTCATTCTATAGGGGCACTTCCTTTCATCCCATTCTTCCTCCTCGTCCTGCAACTTCCCTTATCCCTAGAGCCGGCGTCGGGTAAACCTGGGCGTCCTCCCCACTTTTTTATTTTATTTGTTTATTTTTCAATTTAATGGTGTGCCCCCTCCGCCTTTGAGGGGAGTTTTGAAAAAAAAAAAAAAAAAAAAAAAAAAAAAATGTGTGTGTGTGTGTGTGTGTGTGTGTGTGTGTGTGTGTGTGTGTGTGTGTGTGTGTGTGTGTGTGTGTGTGTGTGTGTGTGTGTGTGTGTGTGTGTGTGTGTGTGTGTGTGTGTGTGTGTTTTACCAAGTTGATATTGCGATTCTTGATAAATAAACATCATCACGTCTATCAGCGTGAAAAATACCCCAAAATCATGCATTAAGTGGCTACTGAACGCCTGCAAAACTCGATATTTTGAATTTTTCTCACGTTTCGCAGGTAATTTTGTACTCAAAAACTTGAGTAATGAGTCATTTAAACCTGAAAATCTACGTAAAATTTGAATCTGTATAAATTTTACTTATTTTGCATAACTCTGAAACTATGCATTTTACAAGGGAGCTTGTATGAAAATATAGAGGACATAGGTATTGATTTATGTAAATTTATGTAAATTTTTTTCTGTATTCAACCGTTCAATTGTGGGAGTGCTACAAAAATGGGCGTCTGTTAGCTAAAACTCACGAAGTAGGGGCGGCAAAAACCGGAAAACTGACGTAAATAACATATGTTTGTTACCAGAAATTATGTGCCTTACTTAAAATTTTCGTTCTTTTTTCTAGTTTATTATTTCGTTCCTTTGAGTTTACGAGTATAGTTCCTATCTCTAGACTTGTATTTTTTCCATAAAATGTTTGCTGCAAACGTAGGTAAAGATTTACTCATCGGTGAAGAATGTTGCCAAAAACTGAAGCCAAACGGTCTGATAAAACACAACGCTTGCATACGAGTCTGCAACGCATTGGGACATTTTCATGTGTTTACCTATGAATGGTCAACGTCATTTCTGATGGTCATAATCATCGTTGTGGCCACTTGGGACAATTTTTTTCGTGACGATTTTTTTGTTATGTGCCATATGAAAGACATGAAAATGTCAAAAATTGAAGTACGCGCATACGTGCATCCGCACCACACAATTGTTTCCGACGTGTTCCATGCCGCCATTTCCCATTTCAAATTTCAGCATCTTAGCTTTTCCTTTTGGAAAGTGATTAGCCTGAAAGTTTCCCCAGCTAATCAGTACTTCTCAATTCCTTGTAATCCGCTTAGTTGTTCCAAAGGAGCTTTATTTCAAGTTTCAGGAATACAGATTGATTAGGAAAGAAATTCCCCTCTGAGGACCCTCAGCTGATCAGTGCGCCTCACTACCTGTACTTTAGTAAAAGCTCCTTTCCAGTTTCCAGCAACATAGGACTACCAGAGAAGAATTAGCCTTCAATACGTACGCTTCAATACCTTGAATTCTAGATGCTCCAATAGGAGCTGCATTCCAAGTTTCAGTGACGTAGGAGTATTAGGAGAATATTACCCTCACATGCGCGTGAGCTGATAAGTACGCCCCCATATCTTGTAATTGTAAATGACAGAAGTTAAATGGTAAATTTTTGTTGATAAACGCTCATTTTCGTAATGCTCCCACGCCAGAATGGTCGTTCGCAGAAAAATCTTGTAGGGAAATTTGACCTCTTCAATTCCATATAGGGTTGAATTTCTCGAAAAACGTCTAGTTTCAGAGTTATTCAAGAAAAGCCGAAAAATAAAAAACAATTTACTCATTTTTCGAAGAAGAGAACACATTTTTCCGATCGTATGTTTTGTCTGTTAACCTCAGATTCGTATTCAAAAGCCTAACTACCACAAAATTCCGAATGTCAATGCTCCATCAAAACGTTTTTCATGATAAAATGTGCCAGGGGACTAAGGGTGAGTCGGTGATGCCCGATAGTTCCGTAGGGTTCCGTAGTTAAGGGTCGGGTGTAACTTCCCACGCATTCTATCGTCAGCCTGTCGAACTCAGTTGAATTGAATTCCATCCGAATCAACAAGTTTCTTCACTGGGGTATGGGAGCCCGCAAAGAATAGTATCGACTTATTAGTAGAAAAGGTTTGAGGCTATATTTTGAAAATTGAGTCTATTCTGAGGGAAAAGATATAAAGAAAGCATTTATTAAGAATCGGAATTTATATATATAAATAAATATATATTTATATATATATTTTTTTTTCTTTTTTTTTTATTGTCTAATTTGGGAATTAGGGTAGAACTATTATGTTTGGCCCAATTGTTTCGGAGAAAAGCTACGGATATAGCGAACAGTGGGGCAAACTCCGATTCTGGTAGGACTGACAACATTTTGCAATATTTTTGGCTCTATGTTAGGTAGGTACTGGAAATGTTACGCTGATTCCGAATGGGTATATCCCTCGTTTCTATAGGTACCTAAAATGGTAATTTACTTAGTTTTTTTTTTAACCACCCCTCCCCCCCTCCCAAGAAAACACGTTTTTCTACTTATTTTGAAACTTTTTTCAGAAAAATACTGTTCAAAATTATTTTTTTAGCATATGAAAATGGTAGGAAATTAAATTCTTTGTTGGTTGTTAACCAGAAATTCATGAATTGATTGATTCATAAGAAAGTAATTGTATTTCGAAGTTTTTATTAGGTAGGTACTTGTAAAATACCAGGTATTCGTTAAATAAGGCAAGAGTTCTTATCAGGAGTTCTTAAGAGGAGAGCATTAGCTTTCAATGACCCAATTTGAGAAATTTTTATGTTTTGTTATCGCTGGAATTAGCAAAATGGCGAGCAAACGACCTGTTGGTAACACCATTTTTATTGTCACAATTAAACAGGGACGAACGAGGATGTGATTGTTGTCTCCTACTCACTATAACTTTACATGATAAATACAAAGAATTAAAAGCTGCTTCAGCCAGTACGAAAACGCTGCAAATTATTACACAGAGGTTTATTATTTCTGTATTGTATAGGTAGATCTTCTACGCAGAACAAGTGTCTATATTTATCGTTAAACGAACCATTAGGTTCCTATGTACCTGTCTAATGGGTCTGCATAGAAGAAATTAAGTTTTAAAAAGGTGTAATTAATTATGCACGTCATTGCGCGTTTTCTGCCATCAAACATTGTTGTATATGAGTTAAACAAAAGATCTTCAAAAGAAAAAACTTCGTTAAGACCGTGAGTAAAAATCGCCATCTATCCAAAGTTATTGAAATTTAATTTTATCATTCATTTTAGTGTTGTTCCTGTAATATGTGTTCTGAACTCGTACCTCAGTTTCTAATAAATTCTATGAAATGTAAATTAACTTTTCTTATTATATTCCGTCAAAATTACTGATCCCTCTGCACAAAGGTATCAAGAGGAAATTGTTCGGCTGCGTCATTTTATCTTACCACCATGAAATTTTGCCCAGTTTATAAACAATCTAATTTTGAGTTTATCATTGAAAATTCAAATTTCAATGACTTGGGGACAGTTTCATTCGATTCAGCACACGAAAATACTTCAGGCATGGTTACAAACCCGAATTCAGCCGATACGTTGAGCCGTACCGCTAGCTTGCTATCTAGCGGTCATTGGTCAAACTTAACTAGTTCCCCAGAAAAATCATAGACGATAATGCAGTGTGTATTTTCCTGGCCGTACTGACACAATTGATTACAAATACATGTCATGTTATACTGAAATCTACATTTAGGTCTCGGTCAAGAGAGCGAAGCGAGCGGGCACAGCTACCTAGTTATTTAATCAAAATACTCAAATGGTTCCTAATTAATATTGAGCTAACGTGAATTGCATTTACACCTATCATCCATTCTTATTACTTTACAGATAACCCAAATGGATGCCAGTTTGCGTCGTTATAAAAATCTTCTAGCTCTGATTATAACAGCAAATTACGTAAGAGATTTCGCTGGCCAGTGTCTGCCACCCAACTTGAACATGTTGGAAATGTTTGGCAACTTGATGTTCGACCTTGTGAAATTCCCGGAAAACGCTCCACCACTCCTTCTCTACTTGGGGATCGGCCGAAATTATCTCGCAAACGGTAACTAAATTATTTGGGATATTTTACTAAATAAGCTTAACTTTTGAAGTGCATCTTTCAAGTTAGGAGTGTCACAAAGCCCTTGAACCAAATATATGATTGCATAGATAATTTACATGGAATAAGAATTTGCAATTTATTCATCGATGACGTATTATGTTGGAGCATAATCTGGAGAAATTAAGAAAGTTGAATGAATCTCAATGGGTCAAGCGAGGTACAGAACCCAAATGATAAGTTTGTTCTTATCGAAGTTTTGAAGTATGATGAGGAGATTCCGAAAAAAAAGGTTCGGGGGGGGGGGGGGGGGTGTTCTGTAACTTTATTTTGATGTGAAAACTTTTCCACAGTGGAGAAACATTGTCATCTTTGCCTTGGAGAACTTCTCCAGCTGTTCTGTAATCCTCTTACTCGAAAATTAATGGCCTCCATGTTTTGCCATGGATTTTTTCCCCAGGTATTCTGTAAGGGAGTTATCTTTTCCACTCTAGAAAACATATCATCACCGCCATAGGTGGTCTTAAGATTTACAATATTAAGTGTATTTACAAGTAGATTTTGGTGTTCCCTCGTTCTATATCACTCTGATTTATATATATATTTTTTTTTATTGATTTATATTTTTTATTATTCATGGATTGAAAGGAAATAATCAATGAGTTTAGTGGTCCTTAATGTTGAAGTGGAAAAAAGAAGAAATTCGTACTCATATTGGCGCCATAAGAGTTGAACTTTGGCGGTTGTGGTGGTAATGCCTGAAGCTAAGTACTCTTGGTTAGTTTACTACTGTTGCTTTGCCCGCCTTTTGCCTGTTGGTGGAAAATTAGTCCAGTGAAAAGTAATCCACTGTTGGTTATATCTCTAAAAGTTACAGAAAACACCTCCCCCTGTGGTCGTTGACCGTTCCTTTGTGCTTCTAACTATTTGACATTCGTTCTTGTGAAGGTCACTGGATTGTTAGTTCATCTTAATGCGTTCCTGCAGAATAGTTTTGCAAAATCGTCGTAGCTCTACAACGATTTGCAGACACCTTTAAAAAATTTCACATTTGATTGCTATCAAAGTATTTTGATTCTATTGAAATCTGTTGTTAGCTATATTTGCTATATTGTCTTCGAGTCTACCTGTACCTAGTAGCGGAAGCGTTGTTTTCATATTCCGAAGATGACAAATGTTTTTCCCTCGAAAATAAAATTTTCCACTCGCTATTCACGTTAAACCGTTCTGAATAAATTTGGTCCTGTGCTCCTGTCTGTCTGTGTTCCATGCTTAAAAAACAGTTTTGTAAGTTTTTAAGGTACCTACTGATTTACATCCCTAAAAAATTTTACGGTTCGCCCTTGCGGTTGATTGAATAGAATGTTGAAAGGTTTTTGCACATCCTTAGCTCTATGTTATTTTTGAGTCATGTTTCATTAACCGCCTTCACTGTAGCTATGTATCCACTCCAGATTGTGGAACGGACTGATTGCATACAATATCTGACTTACCTAGAATAAAGTGGTACGGACCTACTTCCCTCACAAAAAAATATATATTCAAATAGATTAGAAGTGCATTTAAGAATCGAATTATTACTGACTGGAGAAATATTAGGGTCTATTCCTGAGAAGAGTAACCAGCTCGGAAGGTTTATTTATCAAATTATGAATAAAATTAACAAACTTTCGTTTTTTCAGTACCAAACTTGAAACATCTTGAACGGTTTAACTATCTGTATTTTCTCGACCTAAGTGAAAACGATTTTGAAGATCTGAATGCCGTACTTGAGCGTTTAGCTAAACTACCAAACCTCAAATGCCTCTCCTTGGAAGGTAACCCTTGCTCGGTAATTCATTTTTCAAATTGAAATGATCATTATTGGGAATAATAATAAACGATTAAGAAGGGCCCTAATGTCGATAGTATGTTACCATGAAGTTTACAACTGAAGTTTATTTTGAATTACACCTGGAAGTAACCAGATCATGATCAGTATGACTCCCTTACTACTGAAGGAACTGAAATCTCACGCCGCGGTTTCTCGAACACAAGTTATATGGGACGACTAAATTCGTCCCTTCCGTCATTAAATGGGATGACCTAAATGGGATTTATCGCGGATTTTGGTAACTTATTTTCTAAACAAGAGTTAATTTTTGAATCCGAAAATATCCAACTTGCTTATGAATGAAACGCGAACATTTAAAAGATAATGTATAAAATATGAGTACATATTAATACTGCATATTATAATAAATAAATACAGATTATAATAAATTTATCATGTTTTTATGATAAAACTTCATGCCCGCTTGATCCCCCACACGTCTTGCTACTAAGGAAACCAACCCCTTGAAATCCACCTACGAGGATGAGGCGAAAGTTAGATGGTATCCTACGACATAGCTAATCTGATTCACTTCTTCAGTTGGAGGCCCCACTTAATAATTGAATTTATTCATAATTATTGATTCGGATTAATCATTGAACTACAACACATGGCTACCTTCTGCAAGTCCTCCAAATAATGGCAAACCCATTGCGAATTAAAAATGATTTTTTACGTAGGTACCTATATCAGATAGTAATAAGTAGTCAGCCGATGAAACATTTAGTATGACAGTCTGTATAGGTAGTAATTAATCGTTGTCGTAACATAAATATTTTTACTGGTAAACAGTAGGACTTTTAAAAGTAATTCTCAGTGATTATTTATATCAAAGGATTACAAACACGGTTTATTCGTCATTTCATCAGTGGACAATTTATTTGCAGGTACCAGTCAGTTATGTTCACATAGTTCAAAGGTTTTGCCCACAAGTTGAGCACCTTGACGGGATCAAGTACGTCAAAGACGCACCCAATGAGCCAAACAAAGACGACTACACGGCGGTATTACAAATCCATGGCATACGGTTCTTCAATATACCAAAACCACTGAAAGAAGGAAGTCATACTGGACATGTAAGGAGTACATTTGAGACAATCATCTTATGAATATATCAGCTTTGTCCTTACAAGAGGTGTTAAGGGGTGATGAATCCGAAGTTGTTAAACCCCTTTAATGAAGATAGCTGAATTTGTGACAGTTCCGGCGATATCCAAGGGAATCCGCTGCCGTCGCTCCGTTGTTTCCCAACGGGCGTTGCACGCCTGTTCTCGTGTTCTTGAAAGGTCGCGTTTGGCGATGGATGGGTGATCCTAGAACTGGAAAACCTAATCTTCTCCGAACGTAGCATATATGCTATTAGTACGAGTTGTATCTCTTATGGTACTCTCACTCTCCTCTCTCTCTCTATGAGTGTGAATTTAGACCCCCATTGCACCACGGGGCGCCTAAGTTCATTACATGGTAGCAGAGCGTGGTTAGGATTGTGGACGGCTGACGCCTAGTAATCCGATCCACTATTTTTGGGGCGCTAATGTTTCAGAAGAAACATGGCCCAGGTTTCCAGAAGGAATACCCATTATACTCCCTTGGATACATAAATACATTCATTGGTTCTTGATTATTAATTTCTCAGTTTTTCCTCTCATATCATTTCTATTTAACATACTTAATTTTCAAGGGCATTGTTCCCAAACCCAGGGCATCATTCCCTATTTCATAAGTCCCCATAGTGGACACCTTCCACTGTAAGTCTCCAAAGTTGAGCAAGTTATTTCCCCAGGGCATAGTTCCCATTTTCGTAAGTCCCCAAAGTGGGCTGCTCCCTACTGTAAGTCTCCTGGTTGAGCAAGTTATATTATTCCCGGTTGTTCCAATCTTTGATTGGGGGTTAACTACCTAATGAATACTTCACATGAAGATTCACTGACAATCCATCCTGTTTTAATTCCACCTTTTTATCCTCAATCGCCAATGCAGCTATTTATTAGTGAGCATCAGTTCTCAACCAGTAAACTATTCCACCTAGTTTACATACTTGCTCTTCAATCAAGTATGTTTTTTGGGAGTGTGACAGTTCCCGCGAGATCCAAGGGAATGCGCTGCCGTCGCTCCGTTGTTTCCCAACGAGCGTCGCACGCCTGTTCTCGTGTTCTTGAAAGGCCGCGTTTGGCGATGGATGGGTGATCCTAGAATTGGAAAACCTCATCTTCTCCGAACGTAGCATATATGCTATTAGTACGAGTTGTATCTCTTATGGTACTGTCACTCTCCTCTCTCTATCTATGAGTGTGGATTTAGGTCCCTATTGCACCTCTGGGGCGCCTAAGTTCATTACAAATTTAATGAAAAATGTTTTTTGTAGAACTACACGAAATCTAGAGTTGCAAAGTTAGATCGGTTTCTACGGGTAGACCGTCACCAGTTACAAACAATAACTTTTGTTATAGCGATAGTACATAATTTTTTGTTATTCATTACGAAGAAGAAGAAAAAATAAAATAGTTTATTTTGCAACCTACACCAAAAAATTCTGTTTATAAATGAAGGAGGTACAATAAACATAATGACATGTGGTGTCAACCGGTTTTCAGAATTATTCAGTTAAATTAAATAGGAATCTGTTGAAAATTAAAAGAAATGCTATTCTAGAAATGTATGGAGTGATCAAACAAATGAATTATAATGTAATCATATGTCTGACAAGTTGGGTGGGGAGTATTCCTCACGTTATTATAACATGGACGTACAGAATTGGTTGAAGAACAAGATACGAATCGAAATGATTGAATGCAAAATAGAACAGTAATATATATGTGTAGACATGCTGATATGCTATACAAATGGTGTCCCACCGAAAGGTCCCCCTTCATTTCCTCTGAATTCACCGTAAAAAATTGGGACCAACGCCATTCTTCATTATTTTTTACGTAGATCTCAGGAAAAATACTTTCGCGCGCGCTACTTGCGCCAATGTGGCGCAAATGACAACTTCATTTTTTGAATGGGAACCCCATTTTTTATTGCAGATTCGAATTCCACGTGAAATTTCGTGGAGAATGTATGTAATGTGTATCTATTGTGAGATAAAAATAAATGTTTTGTAAACAATGGTTCAATTAGTTCAATTTATAGTATTATCGGTTTACTTTGTTATAGAAAATTGAAAGATTCTACCAACTCGAATTTGAAATCCCGCTTTTGGACCCAGTTCTTCGAGATCACGAGGCGCGCAATATCAAGAGGGTTCAGATGGGTGTGACAGTGCCGGAAATGCCGCAAATTATCTTGAAAGGACTCATGACTTTTGAAACAGAAGCAACGAAGCGTAGAGCGAGTATAAAGTCCAAGATAAGTCGAGAAACTGTCGAAGATGTAGTGGCCTCCAAGATTGAGAGGTCTTATCTGAGGTAGGTACTACCTATCTAAACCACATGCTTGAAACAAATTCCTACCTACCGGCAAATTACCATGTTCAATTCGTACTATAGCGGACTACATTCAAACAATAGACTTTCTATATTTAGTATATATATATATATATAAATGAATGTATGTTTCTTGTCTTTTATGAGGGGAGTACCGTGCGCCCGATTGGAAAACTTTTTCTAACTCAATCCTTGCACTCCCGGGACGGTCGTAGGCAGGAATCGTTGGCTTATAAGGAATTTAGGTCCCCCCCCCCCCCCCCCGGGGTGCAATGGGGGCCTAAATCCTCATAAAAAGGTAGAGGAGAGTAACAGCATCCTGTCAGGGAATACCACTCCTACTAATAGCTTTTAATGAGCCGTGTTCGGAGTAGATTAGTTTTCCAGTCACCTGGAATCCTATCCAACGCCAAACCAGCTGCCAAAAATGAACGAGAACGGCCGAGGCGCCTGTTGTTTCATCAACGGAACGCCGACAGCGCTATCTCTGGTGCCCTGACGGGACCTCGGTGGACCTCACAGGAGGTAACTCTGTTACACGCTGCAGCCACGTATTGCAAGTAGCGCTCAAAAGGCTAACTTCTGTACTGGTTCCGTTCATTTACAAATCTTAAATAATTACCTACAGTCGTTGTTATTTCTTTGTTGACAAGTTTTCCTTTACCACGCATCTCAACTCTCAAATCATTATTACTTTATAAAACCCACTTTTATCCAATAAGTCAAAAAGGCCGAAAATGGCCGGTATTGTGCGTTTTATTATTATGCCCCATTTTTCTTTGTAACTCCATGTGGTTGGTTGCCGTTCATTCTTCCCGTTTTAGGGGATGAGATTCACTAGTTGGCTTTCCTCAATCAATGTTTGTTTGTTTGTTACTCCAAGTACTTTCACCTCTGCGTGAGGTCTCATCAGGGAATATTTCCAGCAGCTATGTGTAGTAGGCACAGTCTTATGTTTTTCATCATAGGTAGGTGCATAGTTTATTATAGTATCAGGATCGTTCCAGGTTAGGGAATTGTTTGTCTTCTGATGCTGTAGGTGTTATGATTTCAGATGCAGTGCTTTTTACATTGTATTGGTGTGTTTTTGACATTATATAGAGTACTGAATGATGATGCCAAAAATTTGACGTGCCCCATGTGGTACTCACTTTTCTCACTCCTAAATTTTATCTATATATTATGTTTCATCATAATCATTCAGTACTCTATATAATGTCTAAAACTCACCAATATAATGTTAAAAGCACTGCATATGAAATCAGAATACCTGCAGCATCAGAAGACAAACAATTCCTTAACCTGGAGCGACCATGGTACTATAATAAACTATGTACCTACCTATGATGAAAAACATATGTCTATGCCTACTACACCTACTTAGCTGGAAATATTTCCTGATGAGGCCTCACACAGAGGTGAATGTACTTGGAGTTACAAATAAATATTGATGAGGAAAGCCGACTAGTGATTCTTTGTAATTGTTTCATAGTCATGTCAATTAAATCATTCTGTACTCTGTGGTGTAGTGGTTAAGGCTGCAGTCTGTGGAGTGTGCGGTCTCGGGCTCAAACCCGTGTAATTGCAGATTTTTGTTTTTCATTTTTAGGGAGGTTAATGTACACTTTTATAATCTCGCGCCTGTACTGGGGTAGATTAGGCTTGTTTTTTCAGGGGAAGTAAACCCATCTCTAGACGTCCCTAATCTTCTTTTCCCAATGGTTAAACAAATCCAAAAAGACTTTACTAGACTACATTAAGAAAGTGACGCATTGAGCGCCACCTGGAATACTTGGCTGTGCCGAACGATTCTCGTTGTGGGCTGTTGAAATCTTCCCCAAATCTACTCCTTATCGTCAAACTGGCCGTCCTCTGCAAAGGGTTGCAATAAGGAGAAAGCGAAAAACTTTACCTTAAAATCTTGGTACGCATTGATAGAGCAACTGCTTGAAACAACAATATATGACTACTACTTGGAGATAGAGCGAATCCGTACCGATTCCAACCAATGTGAGGGTGAATCATAGTAGTTACTACAGTAAAAAGTAGTTTGATGTTTTAGTGCATTTTAGTTGGCGATTTGTATTTCCTTCTGCAACGCGCTGGGTAATCCGCTAGTTACCTATATTTATTTGGAATAGCAACTTCACGACACGAAAATTAGGCAATGTACCAGCCCATTGCATAATTTTCGTGTCATACAGTATGGAGAACAATCTGTTCATCAATTTCAAGGGTCAAACGAGGGATATGGCAAACAGTAAAAACGAATTTTTGAGGCAATGAAAGAAAACATTTTTGATCAGTGTACTTGGACTAGCCGCTCCGACTCGCTTCGCTCACCTCCACCCTCGCTCGGTGTGGCTGTATAGATGCTATGGTCTTTTACTGTCGAGTAAGACTTGCAAAAATATTGGAAACGATAGATTAGTTAGGTTTAATGTGTGTAGGGGATGTTGCTCGCTTCGCTCGTTTGAGGTGGGTTGTCTCGCTCCCTTCTCGAGTCCGTGGGAAAAACCTTGTTGAAATCCGACGTGTGTAGGGAATATTGCTTGCTTCGCTCGCTTGGTGTGGGATGTATAGATGCGATGGGATATAGTGGGATACCATCGAGACCTACAGCCCATTGTTCGGGAGGATGTGGAAAATTTGAAAATTGCTCACAATCCCTTTCGATTGACAATCCCAAGGGAATGGCAAAAAAAAAATCAAATCTTGTGAAAGGTAATATGTAATATCTAATATACATTGCCGTTGGATTTATATACCTAGTCTTTGTGCATGCGCAAACATTAATTTCTTATAACTTCATCATTTCAACTCGTACTTTGTTCTACTGATTCTATATGTCCATGTTACAAAATGTGAGGAATTTATACTGCCCCAAAAACTTGGCAGAGGTTTTTTGTTTGGGCAGAGGTTGCTTAAAAGCATGTCATGTCGCTCGGAAAATTTGGCGAAACGTCGTGTCAATCAGTAGTGAATGATAAAAATTCAACACCAGAAATATTGCTGATCTATTTCAAGCAATACACTTTGATGATCCGAATTCCACCCATTCATCAAGAACCGGTGATTGCTCCCTTTTAAAACTTACCTTTTTTTTTTTTTTTTTTTTTTTTTAATGGAGTAGGTCCCTTTTTCACCTAATTGAGACTATTTATACTTATAGACTTACAAGATTTTGGGATGCTTTCAGCAGCGAGACTGGACTAATTAAACCCTCTACTGCGAGTTCATGGCTAGGCTTTCGAAATTTCCTTTTCCATGTATGTAGGAAGTCCACACTCCGATGAAATCGGTGCCGTCTCTCCCTCAAATAGCAATCCAACTTATCCCATCAGCGCTCGCTCGCCGTTAGGTAGTAGTTAGTGAGGTGCGACCAAACTTCACCAACTACTCCAAAACTCAGCTTTGTTTGCTGCTGCACTGCATTAACGAGAATTCGCTCCTCTCCAAACATGTATTAACCTTGTATGAGTGCTATTGGTGTTTCTCTGTGAAACACTTGTGTCAGCAGTTTTCATTGTCTTACACAAAACACAAGTACAACTACATGCTGACCCACAAGCATCCAGCCTACCTACCTTGGTTTGAAAACCAGACCAGGTAAACCTGACACAAATTTGGAGTTGACAGGCATTTTAGTTAGAAATTCATCACAAGGGCTCAAGAGGCTGTACTTACCGCATTCAAGTCTTAAGGAGGATATCCTGATCCTAAAAGCCAGGTAATTAATTATTAATAATGATTTCCCCTATTTTCAAATTTTCAACCTTTAAATTTTACCTACCCCTAGGTCGATTGAAAGTGATGACGATTTTAAACGTATCTTCGGCCGATGTTGGATTTTTTACCCAAATTTCGTGAAATTTGGTTCAATAGTTTTGGAGCAAACTTTCGAAAGCTCCTACGTATCTTGAAATGAAAGCCATTTAATGTTTTGAAGGAGTTTTTTAAAAATGTATCTTCTGGGGCGATTACAAAACTTTGTTTTTGAAAATTATAAACAAAAATTCAGGTCCTGTGCCACTCACAACGCAGTTGTTGTCGGAGGAAGGTCAAGCTAATATTATTGGGTAAATCAACGACGCATTTTGCAAAATTTGTGGAAATGAAATTTACAGTAATTGTATGCTGTATACACAATAGAAACTCCCTGAATCGTATAAGACAGATTAGCCCTAGAAATCTGCGGATCAGGCTGTAGATGGTCTCCTAATGATTTCATACTTCTCAAATCACAACTTCATCCTGCGCATGTGCAAACGTTAATTATTTCAAAGATAGTTTTTTAATGACCTATTCGTCCGATCTCGCTCAAATTCGGTTGATAGTTGAGGAACAATGATTTAATTTCAACATGATTGCATCATTAGTAGCCCCCAGGATACATTTAATTTCTAGTTTTTATTTCGATGTAATTTTCTGGGATTGTGCCCCCCGGGATCGTCCCCTACCAATTTCATTTTTCTCAAATCCTATTCAGCGCATGCGCTAATGTAAATTACAACAAGCATTATTTTCCCGTTCTTAAATGACCGATTTCGACGTTTTACTTTACCTACCTACATTTCGACTGACTATATTGCGCTATGGAGTTTTTTATGATTGTTAAAACCAGTTCAATGATCTATACATTTATGTTACGAGTATTTTCTGATAGTAGTTACTTAGAAGAGTGGGACTGGTAAAGTGTAGATGTTTTAATTAATTGCATTAATTGTCCCTATGCAGGTGCGTATATCTACGTAGGTATATTGATGACAACCTGCTGATCTGCTATTTTAAATGGAGCTCCTTTTTTACATCTAGAATTCAATATCAGTACGCACTGATAACCTATGGAGCCTCTGAGCCTATTTTGTTTCTTAATCGACTGATGATGCTGAAACCTGAAATGTGGCTCTCTTCTTGGACATCTGGAATACAATTACAAAGTATGGAGGAGCTTCGGATCCCCTGAGACTAATTTTTTTCCTAATCGACTCACGGTGCTGAAATTTAGAAACAGTTCGTTTGGGACATTTCAAAAACAATTACGAGGTACAGTGATCACTGGTCAGCTGAGGCTAATTTATTTCCTTTTTGACCTGCCTTTTCTTTATTTTTTTATTTATTTGTATTATTATTTTTCTTTTTTTTTACATTTACTATAAACCGTAAAATTGTGGGGCCCTGGCTGTAAAGGTGAGGACCCTTTTGAGAGTCATGATGAGCCAGGTTTTTATCATTATACTGGGTTTTATAATAATTACAGCCCAATGATCTGCGCTAAAGAGCTATAGAATACAGAAATAATAAACCTAGGTGTTCGTAATAATTCGGAGCGTTTTCTAATTCTGGGAGATGTGGGTACTGCCTCGGATTCAATAGCGATGTCCAATTTCCCATGATGTGTCACTTTTAGCTCCACCCATCCCAACTATATAGGTAGTCCTCCATACAATCAAAATTGACCCTTTCCTGCATTATTGAAGTTTGTCAAACTACTGTGTAGTAATGAATTTGCCGATTTTGAATAAAATGAACACACAGCTGGTGTGCCTAATAATAATACAACATTAGTTTTAATCAGGATAAAATTATACGGTTGTACATTCTTCCTGATAAGAAATTAATTAAGTCGCCAAAATCCGGGTGGTTAATCTCCAAGTTGTGTTCATATAATCTCACATTATGGAATGCTCAAACAATGTTGTCTCAATGTATATTATTCAATAGGGCTGTAGGATGATAAGTCGTGTTTGGAAAGTATGTATGGAAGCACTAGGCTAGATGCGACATATTACTTAAGGCCAGTAGGCTTAGTAGTCTTATGAGCAACTTCTTGCACTCAGAGCACTTATTGTTATCTGCTCATTGAATGTTGAAGATTGGAATCAAATCGTATAGATGCGTTTTGCTTTACAAACCTGTAGTAAACGATTCAGACCGGTAGCGTCAAATAAGCGAATGGAAAGAAGAATCTAACCTAACCATGGTTTTCAAGTGCAGATTGGACGTTTCAAGTTGTTCTTCTATCAGGAGCTCTAACTAAATTAACTTAGTGATCTTTATCTCGTCATTGTGATATCTTCGCTCGATGTTGTGTGCTCGATTACATGTATGAAGTTTATCTGATTTGGCAGATGGTTGGCTAAAGATGTTGAAACACCAACAACCACCACCTTCATGTCCTCAAAGGTTCACTGGGCAAAAATCTTACACTTCCCTAGTCCGGCCATTGAAATCCCCGTCACTCAAGAAATGTGGAGGCAGCTGAGAGACACAATGAGATCTGTGATCACCATGAGACTCTACTATAAGGAGGTTAGAATATCTTCATATACAACTTAAATTGATAAACCATCGTAGCAATCATGAAATCTACAGTTCTCATCAAATTTCGGTACTTTTCCGTTACACCCCCCCCCCCCCCCCCCCCCCAGTCGATTTGTCTTCAACACTCCCGCCCGATATTTCTAGGCATTACTTCTTACTTAGATTATGTTATGTTATGTTATGTATTCTTGAGATGCGAGCTTGTGAGCATCCAAACCACCAAAGTATACACATCATCCTGACCTACATGTCGAACTAATCTGTATTTTTACTAAGGGATTGACTACTTGATGTTATGTAATTTTGAGATACGAGCTTGCGAGCATCCAGACCACCAACCTATACACAGCATTCTGATCTACTTGTGCGAATTCACGTGGAGGCAATTAAACCACAACCACACCAATTTGTTTCAACTAATCCTCACCGACATCGGCAACTTCTGATAACACGGTAATTCTTTAAACATGGAATAATGTTTTAGCGATGGATCCCCCGCCGAAAAGTGAGACTATAAAGTGACATGAAAGTAGCGCCAATAATTGTGATGATTTCCGCTTACAACCGAGTCGTTGCTAGGGAAATGGTACTTCGTCGTTTTTCGTCCCACCAAATTCGTTGACCATTCGTTCGAAAGCTCTCGATTTATCCAACCATATTATGTTAACTACTGCGAAGTGCGTGGCCAACAAGCTGAGTTATGAGCATGGTTATATGAATAATTGTTTACACACAGGTGATCATTTTCAATCATTGATATTGTGAACATGATTGCAACCGCTTGTTAATTTCTGATGATTTCATTGAGCTGGTGTTTCGATGATGTGATTCATAGCAGGTGATCCGAATATTGCGAGAACGGTTTGATTTGTGAAGCGGTGGTTAAATCATTTTAATAGGTGATTTCTATACTTTACACTATAGGAAGCTGTAATTTCGTATGTAGCCTCTTTCTATAATAAAGTGAATGTTTACTCGCGAGTTTCTATCAGGAGATCATCACAAGAGCTCAATCGTCGTGATCATTTCTATAATAAAGTGAATGTTTACTCGCGAGTTTCTATTAGGGGATCATCATCTCACAAGAGCTCAATCGTCGTGATCATTTCTATAATAAAGTGAGAGAGTTTTTTTCTTTCTTTTTTTAAAATAATATAATTTCTTCCCACAGCTTGAAATAGTCACCAATTCTACGTAAATATGTAATCTAAGTAAGAAGGAATGCCTAGAAACATTGGGCGGGCGTGTTGAAGACAAATTGACTGGAGGGGGTATAACGGAAAAGTACCCAAATGTCGAGGCCTTTGACTAGAAGATGTCGATATTGACGTCAAAACAAACTTATAAAATATGCTCATTTGCGCACCAGGTGACGTACAGGAAGACGCAATCAGGGACAAGCGAGTCCAAAAAGAGCACTGGAGGAACGTCTCGCCGAGCGTCCAGAAGAAGCTCGAGGCGGTCATCAAAAAGGCAAAGCATGAAGCGGAAAAGCAAAGCTGGAGGGGGAAGGCAAAGCATGAAGCGTAAAAGCAAAGCAGGAGGTGGGAGACAGAGCATGAAGCGGAAAAGCAAAGCAGGAGGAGGGAGACAGAGCATGAAGAGACAAAGCAAAGCTAGTGGTGGAAGGCAAAGCATGAAGCGGAAAAGCAAAGCTGGAGGTTTTTATTATTGCCTTTTATTTACTGTATTTTATTATTGTATTTCTGCTAAACTACATTTTCCGTTGCATACTGTAGTGCCATGTTTTCAATTCGTTATCCATAAATAAATATAAATACGCAGATACAAAATTATCAAGATGGAACTAATTTTGAGGTACCAGACTTCAAGAGAGCAAGAATTGAATTTAGAATTTGAGGCAAATACAAGCACTCCATGGAAAGTAGGAAATAAACAGGATCAGGAAAAAACTTACCAACATGACTGTGGATCAGCAACCTGTGTAAACTTAGTAAAAATCGCCTTCAAAATCCGACGATCGTGTCAGCTGATTTAATTCTAATGGGATTTTCACTTAAATAGATCTAATGTACTATAACTTTTGTCACCTGCAAATGAAGATATGAAGCGTGGATAGGTGATTTATTTTATGTCATAAAGTTTTAGTTCTCGTATTAAATACTGAAGGACTAGTAAAGTGAGGTGTGTTACTTAATTAATTTACCCTTGGTAGGCGTCTATGCCTATGAAGATATATTTAGATAAAGTACATGATAGATTTCGTTTAATAATACGATAGAAAAGGGTTCTGCGTAGAAGGGCTACCCCATAAAGAAATAAAAATCCTTTGAGTAATAATTTGCAGCGTAATACTTCAGAATGAGTCGTCTGGAAAATTTTCATTTCATTTTGTCGAAAATTGAATTCAGATACTATTGGAATAACTAACTTCTTAACCCTCCGTAGACCCTTTTTTGTAGCAACATAAACCGGGCGGGACAATCTGTGCCTGACCCATGGGTTTAGTGATATACACGTGTACCTACACAAAGAGGTCGCACCACCGGCCAGGATTCAATTCTACAACTAATTTCTGATCGAAAGTGTCTCCAAGAGAATTTTTTTAAACGCTTAGTTTTCGAGTAATTCAATATTTAAGATTATTTTCGTGTTTGCAACCTTGTGACGCTAAAACGGCCATAACCCCCTTAATTTGCGAGTAAAATTAAAGCCGAGGAAACCGTTGGAAAATGAATTAAATTTCCTATAGCTCGCTGATGCCAAATCAAAATTATTTGCCAAATCAATCCAATTGATCAAACCAATTCCAAAATACGCAATACCAAAACCAAATAACCATTTTTTCGGGAAGAAAGATAATTTGAGAATGCAAACATTTAATAAATAGCTAAGTGTTTTACGAATAACATGGACTAACGCAAAACAAGCTTAATGTTGTCCATGTCTATCTAAGAGAAATCGGACTTTCTTCTGAGAAGAAAAACATTAGTCATTCACTCATTTAGTCGAAACAATCAGATCAAGTCCACATTCAACTATCTGAGATCCCCAACAAACAACATTAATCATCAAAAACCCTCAAAGTAGTATGTAACTGCATGAATGACGAATACAACGCTCGTCCTTCAGTGACCAAGAAGAAAACAGCACATGACTTCTAGCGTAGATTTTGAGGTGATTAGAATGCTGGTCAGACAGTGATAGAGAAGGGGAAAGCATAACATGGGGCCTTTACCCTCTTTGTTGTATTCGTGCAAAAAAAAATCATTATATTGGGCATGCTGTGCCCTGACGCGGTCTACAGAGGGTTAATTAGTCGGTTATTCCATAATGGCGAATCCAGTTGGACTTTCGGTATGAAATTGCTAATCTCCAAAGAGAATAATACAGAAACATATCTGGTCCAAATGGTAGGTTGTCTGAAATCTGAATGAACAACTGATTCCGGTAAACAGCTCTGAGTCAGACGGCCTGTACGCAGGATGCCTGCACAGAAACTAGGGTGAAGGTTGGACGTACCCTATCAACCCAAGTCCCCTGGTGTGAGGAGGGGGAGGGTTTTCTTCTAATCGTTGGGCATTCAGTAGTAATAGATAGAGAATGCTGTGATTTCTCAGTTACCAGGTGTGCTAAAGACCACACGGGAGAAGTGTAAACTTCTATGACGATTTTCTGCTAAATATAATAAATATAAAATATACTATGGAAATGATTTTGGTTGCCGAAAAAATCTTGTAAATACCAATTTCAAAGTATACAAAAATTTTTATTCAAACATTATTAAACTTTTCTTACACATAAACTAGTCACAACATTGTTTCTATATTTTCTGTTTACATTATTATTTTATTCTTTATTCATTAACCGTCAACAATAGTTTTATCATTATTACAATCATCTGACGACTCTAGAAAAGAAATTATTGGCTCATGGTAACTGAAATAAGAGATAAATATTCTTGACTCAATTTTGTGTAGGTAATTTTCTGTTATGGTGCGCGTAGACAATTACTATAAACAAGATTAACTTCTCAACCAAGTGACAACAAAACAAGCGGCATTGTTTACTATATCCATTTATAACATAAATAAATATAAAACTACGACATGAATAGAAGAACAAGTACGAAAAAAATGCGTGATGAATCGAGAGCTTTCCAACGATTGGAGAACGATTTTTGTCCGGTGAAAAATAAAGAAGTTTCATTACGCCAGCAACGGCTTGGTTGTACGTGAAAATCAAAAGAAACTCGAACGGATCAGAATCGATGCATAATCGCATATTTCGATCATCTCGATAATCGTACCCTCCGGTCCCTTAATGCACTAGTACTTGAGTATCAAACTACATACGTAAAGTTTTCCTAACGCTTGCATACGAGTCTGCAACGCATTGGGACATTTTCATGTGTTTACCTATGAATGGTCAACGTCATTTCTGATGGTCATAATCATCGTTGTGGCCACTTGGGACAATTTTTTTCGTGACGATTTTTTTGTTATGTGCCATATGAAAGACATGAAAATGTCAAAAAACAGCGTGACGGAATAAAAAACGTGACGGTAAAATTGTATTCACACCCCGCTAAATTTTTCGACGCGGTGCGCCTATAGAAGTTTACACTTCAAAAGGTTTTTGTGATGCAGCTACTGTGACAGATTAGGTTCCAGTAATAGGGTATTTATGTTGGTACACACCCATCTACATTTTGTCTTGGACGAGCATGCGAAGCGAGCAGGCACAACCATTATATTATATTTCTGATTCTAGAGGGTTAAGCATTGATTGGTGAATTTGATATAATTGTTGTATGATTTGGTCAAAAGTATTTAACTTTTCATTCGAGGTGGGAAGAGGCAGAGCATTAACCGAAGAAAGACTGGTTTGAGTCATAAAAAATCATCGAAGTCTGGGAAAGGGAATCTGGTAAGTACATGTTGATAGGAGTTATATTTGAACAATTGCCTTACTTTCAGTTTGTTTTATTACAGTTGACAATTAAGAATACTTGTTATAATAATCAATAGCTGACACTGAATAAAAAGGTCCCTAGAAACTCATCAAAAATCAGAACTTGAGACTTTTTGATGAGTTTTCTCATGGAGTGGGACACTAGTCGAAACTGAATTGATGGGGAATCGTCAAAAATATAAATAAAACATTAGGATATAAATTTAAAAGATGAAAATTATTTTCGATGAGTTTCCTGTTCACGGTGGAAACTGATCAAAAACTGGTAAGGTGAAAGCCATCGAAAGGGGAAGCATTGTACCACCCCTTTGAAAGGCCTTTATTACCTGTATTGTACCGGGACCTGTGTTAATAAGGACTCAGAACTCCACAAATGGCCAACGCTAGTTGGCCATCCCATGAGAAATGCAGTGGAGGCACGATCTCCCGCACTAATACTCAATTTCTTCCGCGCCAGATTAAAATATCGACCAGCAAAAAATATGAAATAATCTCAAGACTCACATTTGTGTTGGAATGCACATTTGAATTGTGTTCACTCAAAGCTTTCAACGAACCTTTTTCTCCTAAAGACGTCTCGCTCGAAATGTTTCTCAATGTGTACTCTTCAAGGCATATAATGGGTTGTTCTGTTCAGCAATGTCGTGTGGAATTCTTCTTAGGATTGGGGCCTTAAATGTTAAAATCGTAATAAAAGAAACTGATTGACTTGTTCTCCAGTCATTGGGTTGATCCGAGGTGTGTGAAAACCACAACCTAATCCGATCATATAGCCTCCCATATGGCTGTGTGAATTTACTAATTTAATCGTAAGATAGTTGTGGATGTAGTAGGTGTATGTGTGACAACGTGTATAATACACAATATGCAATTAAATTTTGCCTGATTCTCTGACGCTGCAGGTCCTTTAATTTTTAGGTCATATAGGCAATGCTTTGTAAATAAAGACCTATTAGAATTTATCCAAAGTGGTATGAAACATCCCAACAATGAAATAAACGATGCATTCTGTTACAAAAAGGTTGATTATATCTGTATTGGTTAGCCTTTCTACTCAGATCATCCACCAACTGAAAATTAATCAAATAACTAGCCACCAGTGGTTTGTATTCATGATGGTACATTTATTGTAAAATGAAATCTAGGGGACACCCCCAGACCCCCGGATTCTTAATGTTAGGATCAAGGATCAAACCAATGAAACACAGAATGTGTATTTCGGGGATTCCCCGGAGGGCTGGTGGCATTCTGGTAAGTTCGGCCGAAGTTCATTCCGCGTTCTTGGAATCCAGCGCGTTGGATTGTAGACCTACGTGACGTAGACCCTTCCCGGGGATATTAACGTTTTATAAGGTGGCAACCCTGTGACCAATTTTGGTGTGAACTTATGAGTTCCAAAGACGAATAGAAGCATGGAGGCTCAGGTAAGTCGTTAAACAATCCAACTATCGTCTGTTTACTAATTTTCAATAAAATGGGAGCAGTAAGTTAAAAAAGTCGTTAAGCATGTTAGGCATGGACCTATGTTTCACAACTCAATGACCACATACTGCAACGCATTATACTTCTCAGTAACGAAATCTCCCTTCTTCCTTCGATGATTTTCCATGTAAGCCATTACTTTGGGCCTACGTGACGGACTGCTCATCCCCTCCAAGGAAGGGTAGGGATGGTTAGGAAAACCCTCTGGCCAGGAGACAATTGTGTCTTCAATTAAAACACCCACTTCCTGATGAATTAGTCAAATAATCATAAAGATTACAAGCAATCCAACTATCGTCTGAATACTAACTGTCAATGAAATTGGAGCAGTACGTACCGGTCTTTCTTACCTATTGGCTTATTTATAATATTTATAATAATATTATAATAATGCTTGCCTCTATGTATTATATTATATGAATATTACAATTATATTATATTATATATTTTCATATAATTTCACTCGCGCGAATGATGGGTCGCAGGGCTAAATTTCACTTGCGTGAATGATGGGTCGCAGGGCTACGTGAGTAGGTACTGATTGCCCAGTCCGTAGAGAACACTTGAGCAGCGTTTCCACTCACCATTATCAACATACTAGCCGGTCCGGCTCGCTTCGCTTGCCTCCACGTCACTTTAATTGCTTCGCCTCGCTTCCCCTCGCATTTTGACCAACTTCCCGTCACTTTTTTTATATCCGATTTCGGATTCAGATTTGTCGGGATCAAACCTTTATTTCGCTCGCAAAAACCGTTCCGAAAAACGTACCTTTATGGGGTATATTTTAATCAGAAAAAATCAAGTTTTTCGTCGGACTTTTCGAGAAAACGGGTCCGTACTCTTGCATTTTTTGACGCATTTCCCGATACTTTTTTCGCGATCCGATCGAGCCGTCGTCTTCCTCGTAGAAAAACCTATGAAACCGGTATTTTTCCGGAATTTTCAACGGCCGTTTAGAGGGGTACAAGAAGCGGGAAAGTCAAAAAAGCGCACATTAACCGTTACTTCGACCCCCCTCCCGCTCTACGGCCCATGGTTCGGGTGGGATTAGAAAATTTTAAATTCGCTTATGCCCCCTTTCGGAAAATCCCAAGAAGATCCCCCCACTCGAACACTCCCCCACTCAGCCGTTTGGCGGTGCATAGACACGACAGAGGGGTGGGTTCGGGGGGAACTTACGGGACGGACACCTTCAAACCAAATAACCCTCCGTAAAAACACATTCTGTGTTAAAAAATACACTTGCCAACGCTTTCAAGAAAGTCCATCAATATGTGACAAAAGTTATAATAGACCCAATTTCATGCAGTGCTACACCGTTTAAACATGTTTACAAATAACTGTGAAAATATTATGCACTTTGAACAATGTTTTTGTGAGATCAGAGATACTAGGTATTAGTGAGTAGTTGAACCTCAAAGAACAGTACGACCTCCCAAAGAAGGTATATACGTTTGCCCCATAGAAGAAAGGTTTTGGCTGGTATTCATAGTGGCCTTGAGTTGTAATAATAGCAGGTGACGAGTTTCCCATCAACCACATTTCGATGAGTGTCTCGACTGCTTTTGCTTTTGATGGGTGTCTTGAAGCCAGTTTTTGAGGAGTGTCCCGATGGTGCTAGACAGCAGTCGAAAGAAAAATAAATGCTAACTCATTACTTATTTTATGTGGATAAATTAATTTGGCGCAGTTTTTAATTATATTTCCGTCATGGAGTTTCGACGATTTTCCACCCCAGGTAGAAAACTCATCAAAAAGTCTCAAGTTCAAACTTTTAATGAGTTTCCTTTCTACGAAATTCGTAGTACCCGAATAAAATTGAAGAGTTAAGTTCCCCGATTGTTAGAAGTATTATGGAGCTACCTGCATTTAGTCAACGGAAAGTGGAACATCCCAGACATGTATATCATGACGTTTGGAGAAAAAATTTTAATTAAACCGCAATTTTCATTCCTTCAACATATTCTGACTGATTGTTTGTGAACACTGACGTTTTGGCCCATATTACCTTTGTGCGCTAGAGTTATATTCATCTCACTCTTTGAAGGGGAACAATTCCGATCCATCGCACATATCATGGTAGCAGAAAACTTTTGTTATCTTGACCTATAAAGTAGTGGTTTTATAAAAACATTTTTTCCAAGTATACTAAAGTAGAGGAAATATTGTTTTGACTTTCTAGAGATGAACAATTTTCTTGCAAAAATCGAAATTTCCGCTCGCATTTTATGTTTTATACCATTCTGAACCACTTTGGTTTTGTGTCTGTATGCATGTGTGTGTGTGTGTGTGTGTGTGTGTATGTCTGTCATTGTTTCTGAACCAAGCTTAATTTCTGCACTAACCATCTATCTGATTCCGACGATCAGGGAAAGTGCGAGTTAGGCTGTAGACGATCCTCTTTCATTTTCATTGCTCGAAAATCAATACTCCACGCATGTGCAAATGTAAAATCCATCGAGCATTTCCATTTGTTCACAACATTTTTCAATCTCATTTTATTTTGGCGGTTAGTCGGGAAAAGACAATTTCATCATCCCACATCTTTTTGATCACGATCATACCATTTAAGAAAATGGAAGATAATGAAGAATGTTGTCTGTTTTCACAAAAATTAAGAGTTACAATCTTTTAACATTGTTACTACATTTTTATAACATACTAACATACATATTTTCGTGTAAGCGTAGGTACAACGTTTCTCATTAACTTCCGTTTTCCTCATTTTAATGGATTCCCACAACTTCATCGAGAGTGATTTAGTTTAGAACGATCATATATTATCATTAGCAGCTGCTGTACTTTCTGGGAATGTAAGGGTAGGGTTGAGAATATGTCCCTAAATCGGTTTCATCCCTCGAGAATTATTAGTCTGAATTAATTTGCACTTAAAATCTTTGAAACAAGTACCTATAAGTTCAAGAGTTTTAGTGAGATGCTCAGGATTTCGGCGAGCTGCATCCTCCGTGAGCCAATTTTATTACAACTTCTTTGCATGCACAGTATTATTATACTGTACACATTTTTGAGCGAGTCTAAATATTCAAGGCATTACACTACAAGTATTTAACCAAAATTCCTTGATCAATATTTTCAATCACTTTTGCTTTCTACGCATTATCACAAAATGTTCAAGAATGTTCGTAGTCAGTCTTCATTCCAGTTAGGAGGTAAACAAAATTGGACAATTGTATCCAAATATTGGATTTCATGATTGAAAAATGCATTTTTTTGTTTTAGTGATATATTTTCTACTCACTCGAACAATATTAGTTGCTCAGTTATGCAATTTTAGATGCTGTATTATAATGTTATAATTTTGGGATTTTCAATTAAGATTAACATAGTCAGGAATTACTCAGAAAACAATGTATTGCATGTTAAATCGTATATTTTTCAGGAAGAAGTATTGTTGCTGAGAAACTTGGTGGCTAAAATTCCAGTCCCTGTTGAAATGCCGAAGTGGAACGTTCTATTTATGGGCTACACGTGGGACATTAAAGATCGCTGCTGGGCTCGAAAATACCCAGGGATCGAAGTAAATTTATTTTATTTGATTTCAAGTTTATTCAGAGGAACTAAACTCTATCCACCATCCAAATTCCGATAAAAACCGATACGTAAAAATGAGAAGAACAAATTGAAATTGAAGACAAAATTAAAGAACCATTTGGAGCACCTGAAAAAAATCTAAACATAAGTATTGTGGAACATGAACTCTCAATAAACAAAATTAATGAACAATAAAAATCAAAGTGAAGTGATATTAGGTACATAAATAATAATGATACCTAACTATAATAAATAAACATAGGGAAAAATAAATCAATAAAATATGTAATGTGAGGGAAAATTTGGAAGTTTGAGCAAATGACATTGAAATCTACGGTGTTGAAAAAAACCTTGAATTCTTTTCCATATTTTTGCACGAGATGAATTCTAGAGATCAAATTCCACCTGTTAATACGACCTTCCTTAACATTTTGCTCCTGGGATGCTTAAATTTACTGCAGTCCGTAATTATATAGCCCCAATCTGGTGTTCCCCCGGCTTCGTAACAGCACTCCGGTGAATCCGTAAGTCCAAATCAATATAAATATACTGCGTGTTTACCACGACTGCTCAGAACCAGCGTCAGCTTGGAATTTGATCTTTAGACATACTAGCCGCTCCGTCTCGCTTCGCTCGCCTCCACGTCCAGCCGGGGGGCAAGCCCCCCGGACCTCCCATTACATTGCTCGCTTCTCTCGCAAAGTGTGGCATATAGGGAATGTTGCTCGCTTCGCTCGCAAGGTGTGGCTGTATACATGCGATGTATTACAATTGAAACATGTAGGGGATGTTGCTCGCTTTGCTCCCAAACGGTAGATCTCTTAGGGTAGGTTTAACTTTTGAAATAGGCTTGCTCGCAACATTGTGAAACACCTGAGTCATCGAACCCTTCACGTCAATTCTTGAGCCTTCTCGCGTCCACGGCACAATAATTTTAATCGCTTCGCCTCGCAATTTGTCCGACTTCCCGTAACTTTTTTCTATATCCGATTTCGGATCCAGATTCGGCGGGATCAAACCTTTATTTCGCCTGCGAAAACCGTTCCTAAAAACGTACCTTTATGGGGTATATTTTAATCGGAAAAAACCAAGTTTTTCGTCGGACTTTTTGAGAAAACGGGTCCGTACTCTCGAATTTTTTTGACGCATTTCCCGATACTTTTTTCGCGATCCAATCGCGCCGTCGTCTTCTTCGTTCAAAAACCTACGAAACCGGTATTTTTCCGGAATTTTCGACGGCCGTTTAGAGGGGTAGGGGAAGCGGGGAAGTCCAAAAAGCGCACATTAATTCTTACTTCGACCCCCCTCCCGCCCTACGGCCCATGATTCGGCTGGGATTAGAAAATTTCAAATTCGCTTAATACACCCTACCGGAAAATCCCAAGAATATCCCACCACTCGTAGACTCCCCCCACTCAGCCGTTTGGCCGTGCATAGACACGACAAACAAACAGACGGAGTTTCATTCTTATAAATTTGATCTTTAGACATATTTAGTTTCCCAGCTTCACAGGGGCCTAGGTGAACGCATTTGAAAGGCTGTTGATGCACCCTTGTCTAGTTGATCTTTGAGTTTTTTCCTTTCCAAGTTTCCCCAGTGTGTCATCGATAAGAAATTCTCAAGGCAGTAGCTCCCAATATTAAAGAACTAAGTCTACGAACTTCTTCAAAACCATTTGGCCGAAATTTTGGATTACTCAGCATCTGTAGAAATCCTTTACTGTCATGTTGTACAATAATAGTTCTTCTTCTTTCTGGTATGATGTTGTGCTATTATATAGCCAGCATGTCTGCTTGATTGTTGGAGCACCACTCAGACCAAATACACTTCTGACTTGCTTCTATCTATAAACATATCTAGTAATTGGATTGTGATGAGCATGGCACACTAGACGGTACCCATTTGGTTGATGGAAAGAAAGCCAACAGTGTTTGTTATTTACTTGAAAAGAGTACCTATCTACGACCGACCAACCGATCTTCGCGTATGTCATCTAATCATTTCTGTAATATCTACACTAGTGGATGAGAGCTTTTTGAATATCTACCCGTATTTGCCATAGAAGAATGGTGTCGTCTGTATTTTTCATCCAGGTCAGATGTCTTTTGAGCAGCGTGAGGTGGTAATATCAATAAGCTGTCCTTCATATCTTAACATTAACCGTACGTCACCACTCTTATATTGATTTTCGGTCCAATAAATTGCAGGCACCTTTAGATTTTGTAGCATACCTCACTTTCACTCGTCTTCATGCTGCCTCTATGGTTTATAGGCATTCAGTTTATACGCTCTAGTTTCAGGATCAATAATTGAAGAAGCGGTTTTCACCTACATTATCATATTTACGGTTGTTTAAGGTAGAGTGCACCAGCCAGCCGTCTGAAGGGAGAGTTGATCTTCATATATTCCTTAGATAAGAGATCCCTAACACTGTGTAATTGTAATTTTCGTCAAGCATTTCTCAGTAATTGGCGGAATACCATGTCATTTCAAAAATCAGCGTACGTTTCGTCGTTGTAATTTACTAATCTATGGAATACAATAATGTCTTCCATTGTTACGAACAAACGATGGCAGAAGTTAAGGACACTTGCACGGACCAAACCGCGAAAGGGACAGATGATGCAATGTACCGAAGATACCACCCTAGACGTAAATAACATGATGTGCTTGGATCATCAGTCAAGTAGATAACATTCAAGTGACTTCCGTTTCAGAGATGACAATGCGAACAAGGCAGCTGAGGGCTGTGTGCTTGTCTATCTGAGTAGTTGATCCCTCAGCACTGTGACCTCTTTAATGATTCCTCCCCATATATATAGGTACTTAAGATAATCAATTTTTCAATTTTATTTTTATTTACCTATACAGGGTGACTTACGGGAAACTGACGTTTTTCAAATGAGCCAAACTCAGTTGATTTTCAAGACACAAAAATTTTATTTTTACAAAATGAAAGGTTAATATCTACCATGTAATGCGCATATTCAGGAATGGAAATTATGTCCATCAGGTGGTGGCCATCCTCTTGAATACAGGTTTCAAGTCTCCGCCGGAAATCTTCCATCACCCGGGCCAGTAGCTCTCCATCAATGGCATTCACCTCTTCTGTAATGGCATCCTTCAATTCCGTCAAAGTGGGAGGTTTACGTACATAAACGCGTTCCTTCAAGTATCCCTACAGAAAGAAATCACAAGAAGGCAAGTCTGGGGACCTGGGGGGCCACGGCATCATTGCCTGGGCATGTGATTTCCCGTTTTGATGATGTGCTGTGGCTCCCCCAGGTCCCCAGACTTTTCTTCTTGTGATTTCTTTCTGTGGGGATACTTGAAGGAACGCGTTCATGTACGCAAACCTCGCATTTTGACGGAATTGAAGGATGCCATTACAGAAGAGGTGAATGCCATTGATGGAGAGCTACTGGCCCGGGTGATGGAAGATTTCCGGCAGAGACTTGAAACCTGTATTCAAGAGGATGGCCACCACCTGATGGACATAATTTCTCATTCCTGCATATATGCACATTAAATGGTAGATATTACCTTTCATTTTGTAAAAATAAAATTTTTGTGTCTTGAAAATCAACTGAGTTTGGCTCATTTGAAAAACGTCAGTTTCCCGTAAGTCACCCTGTATATTTACTTCTTTTATTTCTTTTTCATTTGATTGTTGTTATTATTTTTTTTTTTTAATGTTTCAGAAAGTCAAATATTCGGGGAGTTCATTCAAAACATCTGCCCAAAAAACTTCAGTTTCAGCTGAGAAGAGGAAAAGCCGAGCAAGTTCTGCTGGAAAAAGGAAAAGTCGGGCAAGCTCTGCTGGAAAAAGGAAAAGTCGGGCCAGCTCTGCTGGGAAGAGGAAATCTCAAGGCGGTCAGAGGAAGAGCAGGGCGAGCAAAGCTGGAGGTCAGAGAAAAAGTAGAGCAAGCAAAGCAGGAGGTCAGAGGAAAAGCAGAGCAAGCAAAGCAGGAGGTCAGAGAAAAAGCAGAGCAAGCAAAGCAGGAGGTCAGAGAAAAAGTAGAGCAAGCAAAGTAGGAGGTCAGAGAAAGAGCAGAGCGAGCAAAGCAGGAGGTCATAGGAAGAGCATGGGAGGAAGAAGAAGTACTGTAAAAGGAGGAAGAAAAGGTGAGCCATCTTTCTAAGCTAGGTGCCTACATTTATTTTCGTGCGTTGAAGGAAGCCAGAGGAAAATTAGAGCAAGCAAGCAGGAGCGTCTGGGCCCAGCGCTACTAGCCGAGAAGTTCCGAGAGCTCCCGAACCCTTCCGAAGAATCCTCTTGCCACCACAACGCCGTACCCGCTCTCTAGCCCTACTACGCCCCCTCCATCATCCACGCTCCCCCATAAACCCAGAGTAGGTACCTACCTAATTATTATGCAGGGTGATTCCCTCGCAGATGCAAAAAACAATTTGGGTGAAACCACATCAAAAATGGAGTAAAATGCCGCCAACCGCATATTTTTATCTCAATCCGTACTCGAGATATGATTTTTTAAAGGTTTTTTCAGGAATACCGTGTTTTTTCATTTCAAACTCGGATTTCTCCACTTTGCCTCATTTAATTTTAACATTCAACCTCATTTTCGGTATCAGCGTTAAATTTCCTATAAGAATAGTGTACTTGGGTTCTTAAAAAGTACCATCCGAAGACCCTCACATCAGCTCAAACATTAACGTTTTTGAAAAAATAATGTTTCTGAAAATCTTTAAAACTTTACTACTCTTTTAAAAAGAATCCTGGAAACTGGCAAATCTCATGAAAACTGCTTCATATAATATGCTTTCCAACGGTATTATCAATTTTACTTTTATTTTGTTATTTATGGGAGAAAATAATGTTTTAATGTTAAAAAATGTGGGTTTTTCAATGAAATTGTTGGTTTTCTCGAAAGATGACCCTCCATGAACCAACGAGTATGGGGTCGGTTTCTACGTATTTATTCTCGCTGGATGGAAACTCTTGCAGATCTCTCAAATACGTTATAATCGAGTTTTACACTTTAATTAACTAGTTTTACCCCATAACACACATACATTTAATCGTAACAAACAAACTAAGCATTTGCGATTTTAAGAGTAAAACTCGGTTATAACGGAGTTGGAGAGATCTACAAATAATGTTACCATTCGATACAGCGTGAAAAAATACATAGAAGCCGACTCCATACCCGTAGGTTCATGGAGGGTCATCTTTCGAGAAAACCAACAGTTTCATTGAAAAACCCACATTTTTTAACATTAAAACATAATTTTCTCCCATAAATAACAAAATAAAAATAAAATTGATAATACTGTTGGAAAGCATATTATATGAAGCAGTTTTCATGGGATTTGCCAGTTTCCAGGATTCGTTTTGGAAGAGTAATAAAGTTTTAAGATTTTCAGAAATATTCTTTTTTCAAAATCGTCAATGTTTGAGCTGATGTGAGAGCCTTTGGATGGTACTTTTTAAGAACCCAAGTACACTATTCTTATATTAAATTTAATGTTGATTCCGAAAATGTGATCAAAAGTTAAAATTAAATGAAGTAAAGTGGAGAAATTTGAGTTTAAAAGGAAAAAACACGGTTATCCTGAAAAACCCTTTAAAAAATCATATCTCGAGAACGGATTGAGATAAAAATATGCGATTGGCGGCATTTTACTCCATTTTTGATGTAGTTTCACCCAATTTTTTTTTTTTTTTTTTTTTTTTTTTTTTTTTTTTTTTTTTTTTTTTTTTTTTTTTTTTTTTTTTTTTTTGCATCTGCGAGGGAATCACTCTATATTGCAGAAAAACAGTATTATGTTACCGAAAATACTCGAAATTTGTCAAAACTACTTTCAACTAGTCATAACTAGTGTAAGCATGAGATTTTAGACGGATCAGTTTTTAGTATAGATCAGTGGTCTGGATGCTTGCTACACTCGCATCTCGAAAATACATAACATCAAGTAGTCAATCCCTCAGTAAAAATTCAGATTAGTTGGACGAATAGATTAGTGTCAGGGTGGCGGAACGAAAACAGTGGGGGGACTGGCGGGACCATAACGGAAAAGGTCCAATATAGATTAGTTGGACAAATAAATCAGAATGATGTGTAGTTTGGAGATCTGGATGCTAGCATCTCAAAAAATAAAAAGAATATCGTAAATCAACCCTTTTAGAAAAATACAGAGTAGTTGAAATACACTGCCAAGGAAATGGCACATGAGCTTCCTCGTGACCTTCACAGTACGTCACCATTAAATTCCAGAAAACCAGAAACGACCGGTTCTGGCATCAGGGAATTAATAAGGTGGGAAATCGGAAGCTGAATGGTACATATAATAAATGAAATTAATAAGGAAAATTTTGATTTTAATATGGGACCATCCAGGATGTAGTCCGCATGTTCCTCATAACTAAGCTGTGACCGTAACAAAAACATCACTTTCGCGCATGCGCCTAGCGTACCGCTGCTGATGATCGCGAAGAATGTGATACGGGACCTCAAGAAAACTTGCCCGCATCATCCCTGAAAATCTGACCGAAATCCGTTCACAATTGCCTGAGTTATGACCGAAACAAGAAAATTTTGTTTGCGCCAGCGCAGAGGCTACCGTTTATTTGATCATGACGGAACTGATAGGGGACCATGTAGAGCTATACCCGCACAATCCCTAAAAATTTGAAGAAAATCGCATCAAAATTGTGGAAATTACGGCTGTTGCAAGGAACGTAACAAGAATATTTCGTTCACGCATGCGCAGAGCGTACCACTAATGCAATTATGATGATTGTCTTATAGGACCTCAAGGGATCTTACCCACATCATCCCTGAAAATCTGACCGAAATCCGTTCAACATTGACCAAGTTATGACCGTCACAAGGAATTCACGTTGCCTGCGCAGAAGCTACCGTTGATTCGATCATGATGAAGTTGATAGTGGGCTATCTAGAGCTTAACCCGCACGATCCCTGAAAATTCGGTTAAAATCGGATCAAAATTGTGGAAGTTATGGCTGTTACAAGGAAATGTGGACGGACAGATAGACAGACCGACAGACAGACAGACAGACACGGAACCAAATTTGTTCAGGAGGCTCTGAAACGCAAAATGCGATTGGAAATTTTGATTTTGGAGCAAAAATTTTTTTTTCATTTCGAAAGTGAAAACAAAGCTTCAGCTGCCTTGCAGTCTCGGAAGCAAAACAGATCGGAAATAGGATGCAAACAGTTTGTTCTGAGTGGGGTTCACATTCAGAGGGTCTCCGGCACTGTAGGCGGATACGCTAACCGTTCGGCTGCAGAGGACCTTGAATGAATCTTCTCAATTACTGAATTTAGCTGCTGAGTTGGGGATTGGGGATGTGTGGAAGGGGGTTGTGGTGGCGAAAGGATTCTTCGGAAGCTTTCGGCCGGCTAGTTGCGCTGCCCCCAGACGCTCTTAAGCAAAACAGGAAGTGTTGATAGCATAGGAGAAATAATAAGTACCTAGGTACTGTAGGAGAAGGAAGAAAGGGTAAGCAATCTTCCGTAAGCTAGGTTCTAGATTCATTTTCCCGCAAAGCATGAGGTCTGAGGAAAATTAAAGCAAGAAAAGTATGAGGTGTGTTGAGAAGAACATGGGAGGAAGAATAAGTACTTCAAGAGTTAGAAGAAGGGGTGTGCAATCTTCTCTAAGGGCCCGTTCGATAGAACTGGATAACCTCTAGGCGGTTCAGTTCAAACAAACGTACAAAAAACTAAAATAATAATAATAATATATTTTTTTAATTATTATTATTTAAAGAATTGAAGCCGCATCTCAACCGGAAGGGTCATTAGCGGCATTGAGCACGGGGTCAAAGGGACACTGCAACGGCCACGATTCTAAGGGAAGCCATGTTGACTGTCCGTCTCTAAACGGACTGCCATTAAGAATTCCACTGGTAAACCGGAGGGGGAGAAATAATAATAATAATTAATTACCCGCAAAGCAAGGAATCGCCGCACTCTGCCTCAAGAGATACAGCGATGACCACTTTGTAACTCTTACAGCGGATAAAAATACCCCTCAATAAAAACTAAACTACGACTTGATGATCCTTACAAATACATAAATACAATTTATAAATATATAATGATAAATACTATATATCTTAGTTAAATAAAGGTATGACTAGATGCACATAAATAAATAAATATATCACTGATCAGGATATCACACTTCGCTGTAAAGCTCAGTGGCTTTCAGGTACACTAACAATGACAGGGCCTTGTCTGGTCCGGACAGAACATCCACCCACTGAGGGGGTACATGCTGGACCCTGAACTCCATGAGGGCTGGGCAGTCCTCCAAAAAGTGGCGGATAGACAAATCACCCCCGCATCTCCTACACACAACATCTCGAGCTACTGGATCTAGCAGGTGTCTGTGAGTAAGTCGGGTATGGCCAGTGGCTACCCAATTGACCACTATTCGGTCCCTCCTTGGATGGTGAGTCACAAAAGGATCAACCCGGCAAAGGTCCTGAAGGACTCCACGGAGAAGTGACCTCGCCCTGCCATTGCTCGAGCCTGATGGAATTGGCTATATGCTGCATGTAGGAGATTCGATCCCCACATGCCCTGCAACATCACAACCCGGCCGCCAACTGGTACTATACGACATGGGAGATTTTTACGGACGTTACTTGGGTCAGTCCACGGACCGCTTGCGAGGCGACCGAACCAACTACTCCCTCCTCCACATTACGGGGGCCACTAGAGGCTGTGGCACAAGCCCTGCCCCTGCGTGTAATCTGTTTTGTGTTGTGAAATGTGTTTGTGTGAGGACAGTGTTCGGAATGCTGAAGGGAGATCAGGAAAAAGGAAATAGAGGGAGGAAAGAATACTAAACCCAGCACGCCTGTTCTCCTGATGCCAGAAGATCAGAGGAACAAACCTGGAGGGCACGCTGGATCAACATTTAGGTCTATCACCTAGGGCGAATCAAAGCTAGCTCGGGGCCGTGGGGCCGCCAAACCTGTAGGACCAAACCTGAAGCCCCCCCCCCCCCCCCCCCCCCCGCGTACGGGGTATTATTATTATTATTATTCAAACATGTAGGTAATAATGTTTACTTAATCCTGAAGATTTTAGTATGCTTCACATAATTTTTGCATTGACAGAAGAAGCCGAAAATGTCTGGCGAAGTGCGCTACAATCCGGATAAGGGCTCACGTCTTCTTCATCCAACTCAAATGCTACCTTCCTTAAGAAGGAAATTTCATTGTAGTTACATAATTTATTATAATTGGCTAGTTTTCTCGCCATAGTTAGAAAGGCGATTTATACTATGTTCACACTTGTTTTCACCCATGTTGACGTTTATTCTGGATGACGGCATCCGAATATTTCTGTACACTGCCCAGCTTAGAGAATGATCAGGGAAAAACCTGGTAATGTCAAATTTCAACCATCTTTGTTATAAAAAACGGAAGTTAATGAAGAACGTTGTCTTATTTCATAGTTGTAATTTAACACTTTAACTCTCCATTTTCCGTGTTCAAATAGATTACGTTATTCACTAACTTCAGTTTAGAAATGGATTTCCACAATTTCGTTGCTAGTGATTCATTTTGCATCTTTGTTATGCCGTCATTTTGTGGTGCTCCTGTTTTGAGATGACACACAAAGATTTTTTAACTCAGAAAGACTTATATTTTATTTAAATTTAATATTTAACTTCAAATATTCACCAATTTTTGGACTCCGCTCATTTTCAGACTATCAATAGCCCGAAAATGAGCCGAGAATAAAAATAGGTGAATGTTTGAGGTTATACATATTTCATATTTAAATAAAATTTAGTCTATTCTAAGTGAATTGAATCATCTTCATCATCACAGTCTCATCATTGAGTGAAGACTCATCAAATTAATTACTTTTGAGAGAAGTGCAAATGTATACAAGTAAGGCACAACAAAATGAAATATATCTATACACATCTGTTACCTACTAACTGAATGATAAAACTGGAATGAAAATTCTTGGGTTAAATGATCTCCTAAATGTAGTACCGCGAATAAAAGTTATATTGGTAAATGTGATTCGGTAAGATAACAAAATGCCCTCTCACGTTAGTAGTCACGCCACTAATGTTGGGGTTATTTAGCGCCAAACGATTCCAAAATTCTATACATTCCAGTGTCGTTCCAGCAACGCTCATGGATTCATTGAATGAATCAGCCCGAGCAAAAATTTGATTCAGCGTTGCTACCCTTGTGAATGAAACAAACGAAATCAAAGGATGTAGAAGAAAATCTGAAATTAGTTGGCGGGGTCCTTCTGGGTTTTTCATTTTATTTATTTCATACCTATAAGTCCTCGCATTCATTTCACGTTGAAAATTTGTTCGTAAACCCCCCGGTTCAAACGCTTGATAACAAGTTGTGTTTTTAGTGATCTCTGTTGGTGGGCGTCTGATTCTAGTTAGTTCCACCAACAATCACAAGGTTGGAGGCAGATGACCTCTCGTCGCTGTTCTCCAACTTCATCGTCTTTTAGCGAATTTTAGTAAAAAATGAACTGTTGCAATGGCTCAAAAAAGTTTGAGAATCAACATTTCTTAATTGAAATCCGTTTTGAGGCATTCTGAAACTAATCCTAGAGTTTGACGCTTTTCCATATAGGTATGTAATAAAAGTAAATTTATATAATAAAAATAAAGTTTATATGAATGAATTGTATTTTACTTATTTTTCTCTTTTTACCAAAGAATAAATTTATATGCATTTTTTGGGAACATTTTCAGTTTCAAAAGAAGGTTACTCTATACCGAAAATGATGACGTGCCACGTGGGAGTGGGTTTGAAAAGAGAAGGAAAGTAAGTGGAAATAAAAATAACATCATAGCTAAACAATTTTCAAACTCTGCAATCCGCTTCATTGTTGGTGTCTATTCTAAAAGAGAATGTAACGCGTTAGTTTTAGTTGAAGTTAACATTAGTTTTAGGTACAGATTTCGTGGGAACACTGCTAAAAGTTACAGACAAGCACATGATCTCACGAAATATTGCAACAGTAATTTTCAATAACAACAATTTATTATTGTTCTTATACGTGTGGGTTTGATCAATAATCTGAAATTAATGCTAGTTCGCAGCAAACAAAACTTAGTTTATTAACTTTCCCCGTAACTCTTGCACGAAATCAACATAATAATTTTAAAAAGCTATGCTTAGAGAGGTAAGGAAGGAGGAGGAGAGATAATTTTAGCTATGCTTAAAGAGGGGATTAGCATTGTAACTTTCTGTTAAAGTATGTTGTTCACAGAATAATAAAATAAATGCATTTAAATTTTAAAAAAAATGTGATGCTCATGTTTGATTGCGTTATGTATTAGTATTTGATGAATGATTTGAATTCGAAGCTTGCAGCTGCACAAAATAAATAGAATACGATTCCTACTTTTGGATAATGTAGTACTTTTTTATTGTTACAGGGAGGCCCCACCAGATAGATCTTCGAGTAGCAAAAGCCAGAAGTCAAGGAAGTCGAGGCAGTCAAAAGCATCAAGAAAATCAAGGGCGTCGAAGGCCAGTAGGAAATCCAAAACCAGTCGGAAATCTAAAGCTGGAGCACAGCGGAAATCAATGAAACGAGCTTCAAAGGCTGGAAAAAAGTAACTTCTCGAGTCACCAAATAATATACTGGTACATAATATGAGCCGTGTTTTTGATATTTCTTCCGTAGAAGATTTCTTGTAAAAATCTGACTTTGCACGTATAGCTAAACCTTGTATGGATTAATTTGAAGTGCCATTGCCTTTGGCTTGTTCAACACGAATGGCAAAAGATTCGGAGCAATATTTGTGACACCAACCAAGATGACTTGATCTGATCTGTCATAGGTACTAGTCCTTTGTTCATTATGGTTGTATGGGATTGTGGTGTAAGCCCCTTTTGAAATCCACTACCATAGCATCGACTACCACTACATGGGTACGAACGTATCTAGGTCAAAATTTTCAACTCAGGAACTCGTCAAGCGGTTCAACTCATTCAATGGTAAAGCAGTTAATCTTCTTGGAATCTAGCATAAGTTTAATAAATTAATATCTTTTAACCTCCCAGCAAATCGATGAACAACGTTCAAACAACGGTGCCAAATTTTTATCCCACCGTAGACCATCTTTCCAGGCCCTAACACTAACTGGACTAGTGAATCTTAAAAACAGTCGTTGAGGACAGACAGCAGTCGCCTTCTGGTCAGTAAGCATCTTCAAACTACAAAATATAGTACATATCATTAGCGAAATCCCCCATCAACCCAAAAATAACTATAAAACCAGCAGCGTAAGTTGAATTTGGCATCTGCCATCAAACAGAGCGAGACTCCGACATAAATTTATCCAAGGCCTTCAAATTTGGAACAGAGGCGACAGCATTATCTATATAAACATATTAGTAAGTAATGCATGCATTACAGGGACGTCCCTATGAATGGATTGTATATAATTTTGGTGAGAATTAAAATAAGAGGAAAAAAAAAAGTATTTCTCGGAATCCCCCCCCCCTTCACCCAGCCATTTCACCGCTTCACCGAAGGTAAATTTGAAATTTCCGAGGTTGCATAACTGAACTAAAATTTGGATCAAACAAACAATAAAAACAGTCCGATAAAATCATGATCCCACACACATCACACCCCATTGCTTCCTCACTACTGAAGATAGGGAAGCTTTGTGTTCGTGAAAGTAGTCGGAAACTATTGTCCTCCGAAATTTCCATTTGTTTTTGTGCTTCAGAGCCCCCAACACTTGTCACCCCCAAACTTTACCAATTTTTAGTCCGCTTACGATGAAATTTTCAGGGTTTTTTAGGAATAGCTTTTGGACGATTCCCTATCATTTTCATTGCTGTCGGATCAATAGTAGTCTGTACGCATGGGCAAACGTGAATTTATTATAAGGTCGATTTCTCATCATCTGTTGGTTTGATTTCGTTCAATCTAAGTAGGTAGTTCTACTGTTCTGTAAGAATGCTCAATAATAACTATATCGCGATCGGTGGGGTAATAGCTATTGTGCACACACAAAACTAATACCTAACGATTGACACGGGCATAACTCCTAATGGAGCGATCTTGATGAATTTTTTAGGGATTGTGCGGATTAGCTTCTGGTAGGTTCCCTATAACTTTCATTGCCGTCGAATAAATATTAGTTTGTGCACATGCGCAAACGTAAATTTATCATACCGTCGAATTGGTCCGATTTCGTTCAGACTCGGGGAGTAGATGGGTATATATGTATGTTCCATCGACATTTCCTGTGAACTGTATCGCAATAGGTAGATTAATAAATCGATATGCTCGATAAAATCTCCAGATATGCTTGAAAAACATCTGTTTTATGCTCGATAGCAAATACCATTATATGCTCGGAAAACACCGTTAAAAACTGTAGAAAGGAAAGTGAAACGAAAAAAATCTACAACTTATCTTTATATGCCTACGAGCTTTATTTTCAAATTGTATGTATGTATTGTATGTATAATTGTATCTACAAGTTTCAGGTATATATATGACAAGTTTCATTTATACACGTTACAGTTTAAAATTCTATTTACAAAATGTTCAGTACTACTAGACGAGTCATTGAAATAGATTCGTGTTGGTCTGTACAACACGAATTTTTTCTATATTTTCAGTTTTAAATGATGTTCTTAGATCGGTCAATTAAATCTTCAATGACGAGAACGATCTTTCAACGTCAACTGACACAAGAGGTAAATACTTGAATGATGCTGCTTCTTGTGCAGAGTAGTTTGGAAAATCCTCTGACGTTGCATACTCGCCACGCAGCATCCTCTCCAAGTCCAACGCTGCGCTCCAACCGAGATTTCTAGCCAGCACGATCTCCAACTTTTTCCTCACAGTTTTCCCAGTCTCTCCAGGCCATGATTTCGTCTTTTTCGATGACTCCATTTATTGTAATGATTACTTCAACCAACTCCATCCCTCGCGATTCCAACTTTAGGATGACCTCAGGAATGATGGTCATGTAGGTTTTTATAAAAGTCAAGGATGGCACAAAGTCGTTGGCGACCAAACATTGATAAATCTGTATCACTAACATCTTCCGGCATGTCGGTCATCTTTGCTGTTCCAGGACATGGCGTATGCGAACATCTCATGTACCACACTGAGTTTTTCTTTTTATCTCTAATATATGAGAAATTATTGCACTCGTCAACGTAAAGAAGTGAGTAGGCTCGTTGGCCTTGCATTACAAAAACCATGTTGAACGGACAGAAACAGGTCACAGAGATGGGAAAATGAATATCTTACTCTCAGAAATGAAACTTTTCGAATGAATTATTATGGTGCGAGAATAGCCATATATAGGTTTCCCCATAATGAACGCAAGACCAGTTGCCATTATAATAACGGATTAGAATGTGACTCAATAAGAGAATGGCCATATATAGGCTTCCCTCTAATAATGGAAGAAGACGCTTTACAAAGATGGATTAGAATGTGACTGGATTAGAAAGGACCCACTCGGAGTTCATTGCCCTGAGCAGACTTTCGGACAGTTTTCGAAGTCGAAACGGGGATTTTCCATTCTGCCGGAATATTTTCGGACAGTTCTACAGCTTTCTGTTTTCCGACAGTTTCCTGGCCCTACTTTCGGAGACATTTACGTGAACTCCTTGAACTCCTCGAATCGGTTTTGGGGCAGAAATTCGGACAGTCTCCTGGTCTCGCAGTTTCCAAGTTCCCATTAATAATTATAGCCCATGCGCAAATTTAAAATTATTTGACACAGACAGAACTTCGAGACTAATGGACCGTTTTTATGAAATTTATTAAACTTCATATTATTAGGATTATATATAAGGATTTAAGGATATGGATTTAGTTGGGATTATATTATATTATAAGGTCCTTTTTTCCGTCCTGCGCTCAACCTCGGGCTTCTCATGTTCGGAATAAATAAATAAAGCTGCTTTTTTATATAGGTATATGAAAAACTGTTCATACTTTGTTGTGGTTGCGAGTGGGTGGGAGTACGTCCAGTAAAATCACAATCATATATATCATATATATAATCATATACAGGGTATCCCATCTAAACAGGCCCATCGGAAAATTACAGCCTTACGGTGCGAGCTATCGAAAAATTGAATTGGACCTTTTTTATAGTAGGTATTTTAACTCAGCTTCACGATGCGGAAGTCCGATTTTTATGTTTCCTTGTTTTAGGGTCTCAAATCAATGATTGAAACTTACGGTTTCCCCTTGACCCCCCTTTTTATTGCTTTTTTTAATTCTAGGTTGAATTTAGAACAGAAAATGCCTCCTTAAAATTTTCTTTTTGGGGCTTCGTTTCTGAGTTATTCAACGTTTTGCGAAATACAGAAAATCGCCGATTCCTTTTACACATTACCAACATTTTCTTACTATTTTTATCTTGAACCGTTTCAGTACACACAGAATCACTGTTCAGAATACAGTTTAAAAAATGTACCACGAGGAGACTTCCAGTCAGTTGTGTTGTGACAAATCGACAATGCCACCTGCTCCTTCTGCAGCCTCTGCTCTTTCTCCTGCAAACTGTATTCAAGGGTCAAGAAAACAACAGCTTCTTGATATTTATTGTTCAGTCTGCACTATGATCTTTATTATTTAAAGAATCTTACATTAGTCCAGAAGACGACGTCTCATCATTCTTCTAATAAATGAGTAATAATACTGAACAGTTTGAGGATTTTTTTTTTTTTTTTTTTTTTTTTTTTTTTTTTTTTTTTCAAACGACGATTTGGAAAACTTTTTTTTAAATCGTAAGTGGTTCAAGTCCTTCATTGGTCCTTTATCAATATACATAGTTTTGATGAAGGTTGAAAACACTCGCGTGTAATATTAATTTGAGGTATTAAGTACAGATGGTTGGAAAAAACAGGAAACACATAAATATGACTTACAAAATTGAGAGGATATTTCGCCGTTTCGGCGTCCTCAGCTCTAGTCTAAACTGGCACACCATGCACTAACTTACAACCATGTTTTTGACTTCGACAAATGTAAACTTTTAGATGTAGAAAACATTTATAATAAGAGAAATCTGAAAGAAATGATTTATATCCGTTAAAACCAACAGTTTCCAAAATAAATGTATTTACATAGGTAATAAGGATCACTAGGTACCTATCCTATCATCCATGTATTTACGATCCACAATAGAAAACACCACCATCATCAGCTTGTCATCAAATCAAAGCCTGTCCATAATCATAGGGTGTTGTTCATTCCCTAGTCACATAAGTATTTCTGTATAAAAATAAAGTGCTTGTTGTATGATCTACCAGAGTGGTGATGTAGGTGAGGAAGACACTGAAGATAACACTAACTCAGGTAACACTCAACTTTCAGTAGAAACCTAAATAATGTATGTACCTCCCAACTCATAACTCACCATGTTCAACTTTGTTTATTTGTACCTCTGTACCTTATAGCCCTGAAGATGTTCAATAAATTGGACGAAACGTCGGCCTAGGTAAACTGTTTATTCATTTGACCAACCCTCAAAAATCAAAAACAAGAATTTATGTATATATATATATATATATATATATATATATATATATATATATATATATATATATATATATATATATATTTATAACTAGCCGCTCCGGCTCGCTACGCTCGCCTCCACGTCCAGCCGGGGGGCAAGCCCCCTGAACCCCGCTTTAAATTGCTCGCTTCGCTCGCAATGTGTGGCATATAGGGAATGTTGCTCGCTTCACTCGCAAAGTGTGGTATGTACGAAATGTTTCTCGCTTCGCTCGCAAACGGTAAATCTCTAAGAGTAGGTTTAACTTCTGTAGGGGATGCTGCTCGCTTCGCTCGCTTGAGGAAGTTATACTGCCCACCCAACTTGGCAGACTTTTTTTCTGTTGGAAATTCTTACAAACAAATTAAATCTTATAAAACTACGTGGAACCACGAAAAGTTTATTAAAAGATGTTGCTTGCTTCGCTCACAAGGTTTAGCTGTATATGTTGTAGGAAAAAATCCGAATTTATTCTGTTGAAATGGCTCTCGCTTCGCTCGCAAGGTAGGCACCTAGGGTAGGTACCTCTAGGGGTAGGTTTAACTTCTGTAGGGGATGCTGCTCGCTTCGCTCGCTTGAGGAAGTTATACTGCCCACCCAACTTGGCAGACGTTTTTTTCAGTTGGGAATTCTTACAAACAAATTAAATCTTATAAAACTACGTGGAATCACGAAAAGTTTATTCGGGGATGTTGCTCGCTTCGCTCGCAAGGTATTGCTGTATATGTGAAGGAAAAAGTCCGTATTTATTCTGTTGAAATGGCTCTCGCTTCGCTCGCAAGGTACCTGTGTACCTGCTCGCAACATTTTGAAACCCCTGAGTCATCGAACCCCAAACACGTCTTCCTAGGGCCTTCTCGCGTCCACGGCACAATTAATTTCTCATTTCCATCGCTTCGCCTCGCTTCCCTCTCGCATTTTGACCGACTTCACGTCCCTTTTTTCGATATCCGATTTCGGATTCAGATTCGGCAGGATCAAAGCTGTATTTCGCCCGCGAAAACCGTTCCGAAAAACGTACCTTTACGGGGTATATTTTAATGGGAAAAAACGTAGTTTTTCGTCGGACTTTTCGAGAAAACGGGTCCGTACTCTCGCATTTTTTTTTACGCATTTCCCGATACTTTTTTCGCGATCCGATTGCGCCGTCGTCTTCCTCGTTCAAAAACCTACGAAACCGGTATTTTTCCGGAATTTTCGACGGCCGTTTAGAGGGGTAGAGGAAGCGGGGAAGTCCAAAAAGCGCACATTAATTCTTACTTCGACCCCCCTCCCGCCCTACGGACCATGGTTCGGGTGGGATTAGAAAATTTTAAATTCGCTCGTTCCCCCTATCGAAAAATCACAAGAAGATCCCCCCACTCGTATACTCCCCCCACTCAGCCGTTTGGCCGTGCATAGACACGACAGACAGACAGACAAACAAACAAACAGACGGAGTTTCATTCTTATAAATAGTATAGATTTTTCTTTCTCGGTTTTTGGTCAGGTATTGGGAGTTTTAGATCATCTTACAGGTTGGATCGTGTTTAGGTCGTTTATCTAAATTGGCTCATAAGGTCATGCGTCAGAACTGTGATTTTTTCCAAGTAGTGTTGTTTTGTTGCGAATGACGGAAGTTATCGATAGGCGGAGGTTGTATGGAAGAAAGTACAAGGGGCGAAGTGGTGTATGGATGAGGAGGGGGGGGGTTTATGGATGTACGGATGGGGGGGGGGGGACGTGAAGAGGTCATGGTCCTTCGGGGAACACAAGGAAGTAACCGGGTCAGGAGTGTCGGGTGCCTGGCACAGGCGGGGGCGGCACGAGCCCGCTGAGTAGGAAGTGAGTACGGGGGTGGCGTACGGAGGCGGGCAGGGAGTGAAGCAGGGGGGAGCCCTAGGTCGTCGGGAAAGGATCGATCACACGCAGGCGGGCCGATGAGAGGGGAAGGGAGGAACCACCTGTGGCGATCTTCTCCGTCTCCGCTCTCCGACAGTCGAGCCATGTCCGGGACGGGGGAACGGGCGTCGGGCCCGTGTCCCGGAGGGAACCCGTCACCCGAAGATGGAGTCGACGCCGTGACTCCTCCCCACGACGAAGGAGTCGACGCCGTAACTCCTGGGTCCAACGACGAAGTGAACGTCTCTTCTCCTGTGCCCGACGACGCAGCGCTCGTCGATTCTCCACCAAAATTGACGCCCGCCCCGACGTCTGTTGATACCATTGTGGAGGAAGACGAAAATGAAGAAAACAGAGCAAAGGTCAGTAAAGCTACGGTACCCACAATTTGTTGAGCCATAAAAATAACCTAATTTATATTTAAATAGTTATCCCGCATCAAACTACATTATCTTGATCGAGTCCAAAAATTTTCCAAGCAATTTAAAATTACTTATTCACACTCCAACGTTATCCCAACATTTTCATAATCCTCGTAAAATCCCGACTGCTACGTTGGGTGTGGCACATAGCTCCATCCCTGACATGACTAAGTACTAGATGTTTGAGAAGTGATTGGACCATACAAGGCATGTGTACCAAACAAGGGTTATATGTACCACAAGGGGCATGCGGACCCTACAAGGGGCATGCTGGCCATACAAGGTACATGTGGGCCATATAAGGACCATGGACCATAAAAGGTATGTTGACCATATAAGACATGTGAATCACATTAGGCATATGATGGACCATATAAGACATGTCAACCATACAACACCATTGAAATCTCAAGAGAAACTCTCGAGAAAACAAGATGCAGACATCATACCTTGAGTGGTATCAATTTATTATTTTTTTATTTATTTTTTAAACGTTATTTTAATTATTTTTGGAATATATTCAAACACCAAATTCCGGTATACCCTTACCTATGAATACTGACGTGTGAAATAATTACATATAAATTCCTAAATTTGATCTACGTTTTACTCAAGTGTTGATATATTGCCATTCAATACACAACCATTTCTCAATTCCCCCCCCCCCCTCCCCCTCCACCACTTCCAAAACAATATGTATAGCTACAACATTACTGAAACAATCAGAGGATAACTACAATGATATAAGAACAAATGATATGGGACGCTCCAAAAATTCAAAACAGTTCTGGAAAGCAGTTAATAAAGCCAAATATAAACGCACTTGGGTATCAAACATTAGTAAAGATCAATGAGAAGACATCCACGCCGAAATTGCACTCCATCAACTGTTAACTGGTTAGTTGAAATTGACAATGAGTTCATTCATCCGTCTCTGAATGAAGCGTTCGGCATGAGAGAAGTAAAAAACTCACACATCCGAATGAAAACCTAAGTAGGTACTGGTTATATGCTAAATAAAGCGAAAAAAGGCGTGTTTCAAATAAAAATATTTAGTTTAGATAGAGGTTTTGACCAGTTTGGAATAATTATCTCTCCCAGCCGCCCTACCTGCCACAAGTCGTGACCAGGAGCGCAGATTTCTAGGAATTGAATAACAACTAGTGGTGTGACGTCTAAACTCCAGGAATCCATTACAGGAGACAATACATGTTACTGTCATATTCTGACAGTTGGAACCTGAGGGTAAAAAGAGAAGGTATAAATCAAGCATTTTAATTTCTCCCTTGATGGGAAAAACAAAAGATCATGGATATGTCTAGTACCTACTGCTTACCAGTTGGTACCTACTACTCAATTGTATACCAACCATGTAGTGCCTTCTTTTCACAAGATTATTCCATTATGGTTACAAAACAATATTTAGTTTTTAACTTAGAGTAATAAATCAGCTTTCCTTGACAATACAATGGCTTAGAGATCATGGAATGTCGTGGTAAAATGAGAGCATTCCAAAAAGTGGCGAACGATTTTCCTACTATGAAAACTATGGGAGTTACTCTTCCCTAGTAACGCCTTGGTTGTACGTGAAAATCAATAGAAATTGTGCCGGTCGGGAAAAAAAAAGTGTCGCGAAAAATTCCTTGACCCCCAGCCAAAAGGACATATCCATGTCAATGAAGCACCGGGTACAGATTTGATTCCGAATTAGATACAGAAATTCTTCCAAAGGAGGGGATTCAGTACTTGATAACATTCTTCCAAAGGAGGGGATTCAGTACTTGATTACATTCTTCCAAAGGAGGGGATTCAGTACTTGATAACATTCTTCCAAAGGAGGGGATTCAGTACTTGATTACAATCTTCAACAGCATATTAGAAAGAGGAAATGTGCCGATTAAATGGGAGGAGGTACAATTAAGGATGAAAGGTACCTAAAACCGCAAATAAAAAATTGTCGATTTTCTGTTGCAACCAATTTAAAAAAATAATTTATCATGTTTTATTTCTTACTCGTAGTAATGTCCCTCCGACTATTAAGGGCCGGTTTATCAATTATCTACATTAACTGCAGGTTAGCTATACCGAGTATAGCGCTATACTCCAGATAAAGAATGTCAGTCGTTTATCAACGCCGAATAACCTGGCGGACGAAATTATCCCTCAGATAAATTCTGTCTAGCAGATAGAGCCATTAGCATCCTCATTGGTGTCCGGAGGCGTAAATAAAGGCGATTTACAGATGGAGCTACCACAGAGTAGAGTAGGAGCTAAATTTTCTTCATGGATCGACTATTAAAAAAGCCGGGTCTGACGTTATTTCCACAACAGTGTCCATCATGTTATCAAGCTCAGAAAATAAGAAACCACCACATTTTTGCCGTTTGTTTGCTTCATTTCTAGAGAGAGAAATACATGTACGAATAGCGATGTTGCAACCTGAATTTTTATGAATGAATTATTGTGATCAGTGAGTTGTGGACTTAATTTTATCTTCCATTTATCATAGAATGTAAAAAATGGTATCTTTGTCCAACTGAAACCTCAATAAAAATACGAATTCGTCCCATATTAGTGGGTGATCTACACGAGGTCTTACTAGGTAAATACGGTCTTCTTTTCCATTCAACGAATTATGCTAGGATAGAATCCGTAGATAGAATAGAATAGATGCTACGATAGAATACGATAGCTTCGCCGTTGCTGCTATTTGAAGACAAAACCCCAAATATATCCATTGGAAGGTACAAAAATAAAGCCAATCAAACTTGAGATTCAAATAAGATTTTTGTAAATTAATAAACTTGTTCGATTTTAGAAAGGTATCTTGATATCTCATTAACCTCCAGTTATAATTGTTATCCAGCCGTCCAGGGACCAGATAAATTAAAACGTCAGATAGGGTTTAACTAGGGATGGATAAACACCCCCTATTATGTTATCTAGAGGATAACGCTATACTTCATATAACTACACTATCATATAACTATACTCTTATTCATTGGATAAATTTTATTGATAAACAGGCCCTAAGAGAGAAATTAGCTCCCAAACTCAATCAGCTGATCACGGTGGGTCCTCACTTTGTCAATCGTACACAGCAGATAATCAATCCTATAGATAATCAATTCCAAACTTCAGCCTCATATTACAACTCTATAGCTTCTTATTAAAAGCCTATTAGAACTTCAAAAACTTTTGTTCTTGGACTTTATGCCATCAAGTTCAATGCAAAGAAGTGTCTAACGTTACGAGTGGATGTACCTAGCCCTGCGTCGACCACGTGGGAGCTAGAATAATAGTCGCCCACGTGGGGTCCACCAGGACCCCACTCACATTTCTGGCTTTGCCGCCCTATTGTTGCATGGAACAAGCGTTAAAACATCATGCAATCAATTTTGAGGTGTCTACGAGGATACCCTCCTAATATCGTGTCTAAGGTAGCAAAGTTGCAGCTTGTAGCTCTGAAATTAAATGGGCCAAAGAATTTCCTATCTAAGAAAAAACAAAAAGCAGAAGAAAGGAATAAAAAGCAAAATGTTCAAGTCTTTAATTTATATCAGAACGAAATATAATATTTAGTCAACTTTTTAGGCATATAAAACTCAAAGTAGGCCCATTGTTTTTCATAAAATACGGAACTTCAGCCAAAATAGAACTTTTTCGAAAATTGCTTTTTCATATTGCCTTTTCGCATGGTGCCTACGAAAGTGAGTTTACATTTAGTGAGCTTCTCCGCTAATTCGTATGACGTGAACCAATTGTTTGCAGTCACATTGCGCTTGGTATTTTTTTGTTTTCACAACAAAGAACTCGTCGGACACTGAGTCATCGTTAGGCAAGATTTCGTCCTTACTTCACTGTCTACTAGTATGGACAAAAAACGACTGATTCACATTCCCAGTTTTTTCCATGGTGCAAACAGGAAAACTAAGTAACCACTTCGTATGTATGCTCAAACGATTGAAAATTAAGACAAAACATGTGTGTGAATCTGCCGAAAATGTGTGCCGAAAAATTGGGGTCTACTCAGACCCCAACAACGATTTTCATCAAACAGAAATGAATTCAAAAGGTACACTCTCCTGGAGGACCATTGCTACCTCGCCAACCTCTGGAGCAGTACTGAGTAGGAAGCTACTCAAGGAGCAGGCAGTGAGGGACAAAGTGGCTATAAGGGAGGGGGGGGAAAGGTGCACATGGGGCCCACCTGGACCCCACGTGGTCGACGTTGGGCTAGTGTGATGTAGAAAGGTACAAGTAGAGTCTGTCTACTATCAATGTTGGTTTCAATTGCACTAATATCTTCAACACCATCATGTGCGTTTCACAGTGATTTCTTCTTTATTAAACTTCAGTGGTCCATAGGCTCAGTCTAAAGTTTTAGCTTCATAGGACGAATAGCATAGAAATCAGGAACCTCAGCAGAATAGAGTGGTCCCGCACAATGGAATTCTATTCTACCTGTCTCATAGAGGCTCTGCTTCGAATTTCAGCTTCATAGATTAATCAGCATAGAAATTAACTTACGAGCTCAATCAGATTATGGTGGTTCTGCACATTTAAATTCTGTTCTACCTGTCTTTTACAGGCCCTATTTAAAATTTCGGCTTCAGATATTAAATACCATAGAAATCAGCTTTAGGAGCAAATCAACTGCAAGTCAGCTGGTGTATGCATTGTCTAGTACAGTGGTTCCCAACCTGGGAGTGATCGCCCCCAAGTGGGCGATTTGAGTTGACAGGGGGGCGATAAATGAGTGGGGGGCAATGGAGGGGGGCGATGAGCATTCAAAGGGGAAAAAATAGTTGCTGTTTTGGTGACAGACATTTGCCACAAAGGAGACTTGCTCCTGAACTTGACGAACATAAAGTCAGACATTCGAACTTTAATTGAACTCCACCAAGCACAAGGTAGTCATTAAAAACGATTGTTTTTCTATTAGGTTTGTTCGTCAAGCCTCAAGGCTACGCAGCAGATGCGCAATGGACCGAAAATCTAGGGTTAGCGTTAAGTCAGATTCTCGGGTTATCGACCGATAATTGAGGCTTCCACGACGCCACTAATCGAAGATTTTCTCTTACCCACGTTAACTTTCGTTAACTAAGGTTGCCACAACCGGCCCTATGGGTTCAAATTCAAGAGAGGTGTGTACTTGAAACCTTGAAGAAAGATTGCTTATGAGGTTATCTAGTAGGACTGGAGGCCCCAGTGGCGGCCGGTGGTCTGCAAAGGAAGTGGGGCACAAAAATATTTAAATATTTGATAATCAAGAAGAGCATTGAGGTTGTTCTTCCATTTGCTTTGTTTTCAGTGTGAATTAACTTTGGCCTAAACACATGATACATAAATCCCACTTGGGTCATGTCATGCCTTGGGCAACTGTTATGAAAGAATATGGCTACTAAATAATAATCATTATCACTAAATATTATTGATAAATTAAATGTAAATTAATTGGATAAATAAATTAAATTAAAAACACTATCTTGTAGGTACCTACTTACTAAGTATCTACAATTTTTAGAATGGACTATGTTATTATTAAAAGTACTAAAAATTTTCAAGGCTAAGGATTGTATTGCACTAGTGAACTACTTAGGAGAAATAATTCTGAAGGAATATTAAGGAACTCAAATTAAATTATGATGAAATGATAGAATGTGACGTCAGACGTCAATTAAAAATCGGATATTTCAAAAGGGTATAGAAATGTTGTCTAACTCCACAACCACCACTCACTTATGTATAACCTTTTTCTTTAATGCAACATATTTCAGAATGATCAATATTCTACAAAGTTCCTCACTTATTAACTCATTCAAGGAAGTAAGCTCTTCATACTTATTTTCTAAGACCTGGAACTTCGCTGTAAGTAATGGCGGTAGCGTCAATAGGTTGAACATCAAACAAGTTACAAAGTATTGTAGAGCCGGGTGAATACTGTCCTACACACTCGCCGTGTTATGTTACCTATTGGAAATGATGAAGAAATATCAACTAAATAAAAATGTCAAAATCAGTACCTGACTAAACTTCTTACGTAAATCCGTCGATGAACGTCGTCCTTCGGTGCGAATTCTATTCAAAGTGATCTTTGCTTCTTCTTCATTCCCCACAAGGGATGCCAAAATTTCTTTTTGTAAGTAACTTTCGTAACTACCGACAGAAAAGGGTTATGAAGCTCTACACATAAAACAACGCACTCCAACTTGACCGACAATACAAAGGGCTTTATTACAAAAGACGTACTCAACAACTTAGGACTGAATAAAAATAGGTACTTATAACACAACACTATAATACGGACTTTACTTTAGAGTACATTCTTGGGAACAACCACATGACCGAACGAACTTAAAGAAACATCATAAATTACCTGCAGAGACAACAAAACACTACTACCAACTATTGAACATTCTCAACAGGGAACTCTTAGCATGGAGTAACCAGAAGAAATCAGTTTGGCTAATGGAATAAACCAAAAATCCTCTAGTGGAAGCCACTCAAGACGTAAATTTCATTCTACGGTCTTTAGAAAAATTGGATACACTGTCTGGGGCAAAGCCCCGAAAATCATCAGAAATATCCCGTTATGACCTCTTTTTCCCGTTCCTTGCCCTTTATTTCCCTCACTTTCCCCTTCACAGTCTAACCTGAAATGACGAAATTTCTCTCTCGATAGTGATATTATCGCAATCTACGTACTTTTTCGCTGGTAGATGGATCTTAAACCTCCTTGGATGGAGAGTAAACCTATTCCTTCTAGCATCCACCTTGGAGCCACAGTATGGAGCTACACGCTGCGCTTTTCGTTCTAATTTGAAACGATGAGTTGTTTGTAAAGTCTTCATTCCAGTTTGTTACTTTTTTTCCCAAATGTACTGGGGCAATGTCCCGATGCCCCGCCTCACCGGCCGCCTCTGGGTTCAAATTCAAGGGAGGTGTGTAGTAGAAAACCCTTGAAGAAAGATTGTTCATGAGGTTATCTTGTAGGACTGAGACTTTTATTTCTTTCACGATTCACGAAGGTATGCATGACCAACGATGTATAGGTCGTTATGCATAAATATACACTTGGAAAATGACCCATTCATTTTGAAAAGTAGCTAATACATTTTTGAAAATGGCTAGATGTTATCTGTAATGGTATTTTTAATTATTATCTGAGCTCAATAATTTATTATGGACGTCTTTGTTGCTTCATATGTTGACAGATGGAGCAGAACATGGAGGACAACAAGGAGAACGAAAGGGCGGTGAAGGGGCGAAAGAGAGAGCGTGGGGAGGGGAAGAAGTGCGAGAGAGACGGGAGACGGCGGCGGAGGGATGATTGGGGAGTGGAGGGTGGCGGGCGGCGGCGGAGAACGCGGCGCCCGTCCTCCTCCGCCTCCGGCTCATCCTCCTCCGTCGTGTCCTCCACCTACAACATCTCACAGGAGCGCATGAAGGAGCTGAGGGACATCGTCGACAAAGCTGCTCAAGTGAGAAAACCTCTCTAATTATAACATTTCCCGATCAAAATAAACATTTTCATAACCAAAACAAAAATTTCCCCGATCAAAATAAATGCTTTCCCAACCAAAATAAACATTTCCCCAACCAAAATAATACAACATTCATAGGAAAAGTAACTAAGTAGAAAGAAAAGTACTTTGAAGCACTCTAAAGTGAACAGGGAAACCATGTGTTATAGGATGTGATTACCAGAGCAGTTGCTGCGATTAATACTGATTGTCGGAACTACGTAATGATCACCTCTGTCAACCTAATATCAGCAGCTGCGGGTGAAGCAATTCATTAAACTAACAGTTTGTTGTTTTCGTTTTTTAAATATTGTTGAAGAAACATTTATGTTTATAGTCTACACATTGTTAAAGAAGCAAGTTCATTTTGGTTTTCTTAATGTTAATAAAGAAAATGTTGATTTTGGTTGGGAAAATGTTTATGTTGATCGGGAAAATGTTTATTTTGGTTGGGAAAATGTTTATTTTGGTTGGGAAAATGTTTATTTTGATCGGGAAAATGTTTATTTTGATCGGAATATATACTGTAACTTCTATTACTATTTAATCGTTCAAGCCTCTCCTCAACCAGAAGGGCCATGAGCAGCATTGAACAAGGTGTCTATAGGGACACTGCATATCGAAGGGGAAAGATTATGAATACAGCGATGACTACTCTATATCCCCTATACTGGATTTAAAAATTAAATAAAACCCAAAAATAAAATAATACAACTAAGACTAGATTATCACAGGTGTATCAGTGCACATAAATATATCACCGATCAGATAGTAGTAGCTCATAGTAGAGCTCAATGACTGCCAGATACAACAGCAGGGAATATGCTGGATTCAGCACAGTTGCATAACCCTGGGCAGTCCTCCAGGAAGTGGTAGATGGACAGATCACCCCCACACCCCAAATACACATCTCGATCTTCTAAGCTAAGCAGGGGTCTGTGAGTATAGTGCCAAAAAGTCAACGACTAGTAGTCCTGGAGCCGAGGCCGAAAATCGCACTTCATTTAGGGATACGATTTGACGACAAATTATGAAAATCTTGTCCATTCTGAGAGATAAAATTCAAGTCTGCCATCCCAAAACGGTTGCTTTCAAAAATGGCGGCCATGTGAAATGTTCAAAAATCGCGAAAAATCATCATATCTCCGGGATGGATGAAAACTCCGTGAATGATAGATTAGGTCCAACCATGGATGTTTTTATCAGTCTGTCACTTTTCAGCGGTTGTTTACCCTCGGCAGACTCAATTTTAAAAATTGTACACTTTTTGTGCAAAAATCCACAATGTTTGGGACGTCCCAAATTTTTACAGCTGGATTTTAAAAGTCTACTTAAGGGTTTGAGACTTGTCTGCCAATCCTAAGCAGCTGAAAAGTCCTGGCAGAGTTAAATTGAAAAATTGTCAAATTTGATTTAAAATTCAGACAATTTTGGGATGATTCACATTTTAACACGTTGAAGTATGAGTGGTATGTAAACAATAGAGCATGGTCTGCCTTGGATAGCCCGCTGTCTTCTAGAGGCAGAATCAAATTCAAATATTGTCGATTTATTCATGAAAATTTGTTGATTTTGGGATACTCCAAATTTTGGCTCAATACTGTTCTACTTTATTGAAACTCAAACAGCGTGGTCTGCCTTCAGTAACCCATTGCTTATATAAGGCAGACTAAAATTGAAAAAATGCAAATTTGAGGGTTAAAATTTATGTATTTTGGGAAAGTTGCAATTTTGGCATGTGGTACTAGCACGTAAGTAAAAACTTTGTAACACAGTCTGCCATCAGTATTTCGTTGCTTTCTAGCGGCAGACTGAACTGAAACATGAAAAAACGTGATTTACCTACTTGGAAATTCTTGCGGTAACGATTCATTTTCTTTAAGACTATTCAAATTTTCGATCGAATACTAACTGCAGTGCATGGAAACAACTAAACTAGATACCTTTAAATCAGTATTAATTTTTTTGGTGTTGAGGGGGTGGGACAGTAACAGTTTACTTCCGGGAATTGGTAAAATTGTCCTATTTCTTCTCATATTAAAAAAAAAAAAGTGCTTTACCTGATTGTCAACATCTTTATTTTTCATGTTTTCTATTTTTGAAAACTTTTTGATAATAATATGTATTATATATTTTATGAAATGTGCAAAAAATATTCAATAAATAACATTTTGTTAGAATAAATCGCATACGAATACAATGAACAAATTGCTAGGTTGATGTTGAGCTCAATAATAATTTGTTGTTTTGTATTGACAATGAAAAAAAAAAAAAGAAAATCCGTGGGGTTGTTTAGAAAAGCTTTATTCAGGTAAATGAGTAAAAACCAAAAAATCACCTCATTTTCCATACGGTATTATTATTTTCCATACATCATTAATATTGCAAAATAAGTAGATACTTATTTATTTATTAAATAGACACTGTAGGTAACTTTCATGCTTTTGGCAATCGCCAATTCGAATCTTGAAATCTCATAAAATCAACTTCGTAGGGATAAAATATCATCTAATTTTAAAAAATTATACTTTCTCATGGTAACACAAGTTAGAATGAATCAGGAACTTAACTTACAGAAACATTTAAAAAAATCATTTTTATGAAATTAATATACGAAGAACCAAGGAATTAAAATCAGAAAGCAGCGTTACAACTGAGAATTATAGTTATTATTATAATAAAGTTTCAATAAAAACTATTTACTTATCAAGAGTAGGTACTGTAAGCCATTTATTTACGTATGGCAATAGCCATTTCAAGTCTTGAAATCACATGAAATCACATGAAATGTCACATGGTAAAACTATATAGAATTTGTAAAATTATACAATTATACTTTCACATGGTAACACGAGGTAGAATAAAACAGGAACTCAACTTATGCAAATCGTTTAAAAAATCATTCTTTAATAATTTAAAAAAGAATAAATCGTTGAAAAAAATAATTTGTAAGAAATGAAAAATCCAAAGAACCAAGGAATCGAAATCAGGAAACCTGCTTAGAAAATTACTTCAACTATAATCTATTAATTCAGTTTGGTTTATTAGAACCAATTACCTAACATTGTTTTAAATTTCTCACTCATCTTCATCTGTGGAGTCATCTTCTTCCAACTCTTCGTTCACTTCGGCCTCATCTTCTTCCAACTCTTCGTTCACTTCGGCCTCATCTTCTTCTTGTGGTTGTTGGGTTACAAGGATTTCTTCCAGTTTTTCGGGCAGAGCTGGCCCAGTGAACCACGAGATCTCATATTTATTCCCACTTAGCTTCCATCCAAATTCATCAGGTTTTTGAGAAGGTGGGTGGGGTACACACAAGTTAGTCCAAAGTTTGGTGACAAACTTAGCTCTCAATGCGTGGTTCCAGAGAACCTTTTCACACGGAGGAAATGCAACTTGATCAATTCCCTTCGACGTTTTTACTGGATCCGTTGTTGAATTTTTTCCATATGCGTCCATGAACATCTGGAAGCGGAGTTCGTCAACGCGTCGCGTTTGTTTCCGGCTGTACATTTTACAAACAAATGCCTGAATTTCTTGGAATTCCTCATTCGTAAGTGAAGCCTCTTCACCAAAAGACGCAAGCATTCTCTGAAGCTTTTCATTAGTTTTGAGAATAGCAAAAGGCTTTTGCTTCCCTACTCGAAAGAAGGCGGAGGTGTAGTCGCATCCAGTTAGAGCGTGGAATGCTGGTAGAGTCATGCAAAGAGTACGACCCAATTCTGCAGCAATTTTTCTTATGTTAATGAAGCGGTGATCATTTCGAATGACTGAACCTGTCTCCATCCAAACGTTTGTCATTTCGTTAATGTGATGGAGGTTGCCTAAAATGATCACCAGAACGTCCGTGTCACAAGAACGTACTACTACATTCCCCGAGTGAATTGTTGAGAGGTGGAACATCATTCTGGAATCTGCTTCTTCGTGGCCACTTTCAAGAGATGCAACCTCACTACATATTACTTGTCCTTCGATTGACACAAACAAAAAGCATGCTTGTTCCACTGATAGGTATAATGAAAAGCTCGTGAAGTAGGGATGATATTCATTCTTTTTCCATTCTTCAAAAAGGAATGATACCAACTGGGTTTTAAAATTACAGTCTTTCAAAGCATTGACCATATTTACAGGTCTCCTCTGTTGAGGGTTCATGATGGAATATGTATTGACGGCCCCAGCATTTCCCCTGGCCTCTCTTTCTAAATCTTTAATTGTAGGCGTCACATAACGATCAAAAATTAAATGGACTGAATGGCTCTTGTAGTTGGCAAGCTTCGTCAGAATTTCTCGAGCGATCCCACCAAAAGTGCTTGGGAAATGTTTTGCCCTCAAGTGAATAAAATAATACCCGTCAACTATAGCCACATCTATGTGGCTGGGAGTTTCAGAGTGATTTGCGGTTGTTATATGAGTAGCAGACGTTTTCCCTTCTAAAATCCTGATCAGAGCACTTTTTTGGGTTTTGACCATTGACCCGTCGTTCCTACCCAGAGATTGTGGGATTGGCGTCAAGGGGAAGTTCAGCACCGCTTGCATGTCAATTTTTTCTTTCATGGAAATACCCAATAGCCGACCGAGTAAATTTCTATCCATCTTTATTTCGATTGATTTGTTCAACTTGCGGACATTAATTTTTGGATTTTCTGAGGAAAAATTTTTTATCACATTTCGCTTCAGCCGCTCAGAAAATCGGCATTGAACTTTGTTGCACTCTTTCCGAAATTTGAGGTGTAGGTTTCTGCCTGTTTGAAGAACTGCTTTTAAGAATCCATAGATCTCCTCACTTGCTGCTCTTCCGGTACAAATGTTATACAAATGATCTGGATCTAAATCCACATCAAATGGGTTGATCATGCAGTTTATAGCATATGAAAGTTTGCAGTATGCTTCCGTGTCACGCTTAACCTTCCCAGGCTTGAGTTCATTATGAACGTCATTCCTTTCATTGAAGCCTAACTCATCAAGAAAGGTACTTACAACTTCAGTTCGTTGGGCATGGCTGTACGACCACCTATGACGAGCTGAAATGCTATTCGTGAAATGAGTTATACCTTTCATTCTGTTTCCAGCATCTTTATTGATGGTTTGTTCTAAAGTGAGGTCTATGGGGGTTTTCGAGAAATTTTTCTGTGTCCTTTTGACAGAAAAAAAAACATTTTTCATCAAGTCTCCAATGTAACCATTTTCCCGCAAAGAATGTATAACGTTGTCAATAAAGGGGGTTAGCCACCTTGCGTAATTCTGGTGGTTCAAAGCAAAAAATAAATCAGTTATAAATATAAGAGACTCGAGGAAAAGGTTGATATCTCCCATTCTCACGCTTCTGACAAAGTTGTTGTAATAGTCAATTAACTTGACATAAACCATCCATACCTGGGCTGTTTTTCCATGATCACCTTGGATAGTCCTTTTTTCAAAGTTCATGTAGTCTGTGAGATGATTTTTTAGTTTGGAATCAATGTAAAATGTTTCAGATGTCTGAGAGACTCTCATCTGTTGGGCTGCAAGAAGCAAGCTTGGAATCTCACCAATTACTCCATTGTCATTTTGGTTCAGGGAATTCTTGAAGCGCTCATAATGCAATGATCTCAGTGTCAGTGCCATTAGACGATGGATCCGTTTACATCTATTGTAGTGGGTTCCACCAACAAATCCGTTAGTGGAGCCAGCAGCAAGGACCTCAGCTTCTTGAAGGGCCTCAATCATACCTGATCCGTCAATAATTTTCCCCAATGCTTTGAAAAAAGCAAGTTCGATGTGAAAAGGGCCGAGCATAATGAAAACTCGATTGAATGTTGGACTCTCTTCGCTCTGAATCTCCATGGCCATTTTAGCAATATTCAGGTCATAAGTGCACAATATTTTGTCCTGTCCACATTCATTTGCCACTTGCAGAGCCTGCTTGAGAGTGTGTCGAACAACCGCATATGATGTTGGTGACTGGTTTATCTGTGGAAGGTAGGCCACTTTCTGAGTTGGAGACTGATCAATAATGATGTTGGAATTGAAACCGGTCCACATAGGAGTAGCTGGAGTCCCATAAATGAAATTAAGAGCCCAAATTATATCCAACGTGGTGTAGTCTTTGTTATTACTGCATTCTGGCTCATTTATCGGGTTTTCAAAGAAATTGGTCACTCTGAATAAGGGTTTCTTTGGGTACGGTTCAATGTCCTCTAGGCACGCCTCAAACCGTCTTTTCTTTCTGGATTTTTCACCATCTATAGGAACTTCTTTCACTGATTCGGGAACAAGAATGGTTTCACTGTTGTTTTGGAAAATAATCCCGACGGTATCGTGCAACGTATCTTTCCCAGTCAGCGTCTCCACATATCTGTCAAAATTATCAAAGGCTACACTGGTGTATAGTGTTGGCACCTTACAGATGTTGCTTGGGACCAGATTGTCAGCATTGTAAGACGTGTAAGACAGTTCCGTCTCGATTTCTTCAATCGTATTATAACTTACAGAATGACTAAGACGGTTGAGTATGTTGATCATTTTTTCATTTCCTGTGATAGTTTTTGTTGCACATCCCAGTATAATTTGTTTTCGGGGTCGTGTTCGTCCTCCAGAAGAAGCAAAAATCAAATCAGATGATAATGCTTCAATCCTTCGGTTTTTTACATCACTTTCTCTTGAGATGGTTGGGCCATAAACCACATCCTCGAAGAACGACTTGACGGAGGGTGGGATTTCACATTCACCTTTGAAAATGTGGTCGAGCGTTAGATTGGCATTCGGCAATGTTTGTTTATGAATGGATTTTATTTGTTTCCTCAGTTCAAAAGCTGAATTTCTCAACTATGCCTCTCTGGATATTTCAGTGATTAGATTTGAAATTACGCTGGGT